>KK116442.1:39032-118172 GCA_000611955.2 Stegodyphus mimosarum
TCTGCGAAAGTGGTTATTCTGGCTTTTGACAGATGGTCACATTAATGTGACTGGACTGTGTATATATATATATATATATATATATAACATTTGTGCATCTTTCTCAATAAGAATTCATCATGAATTGAAATAAAGAGCAAATTTAGCAAAAACGTTAACAAGTATAATAGTATTTCAATTCCACTTTATTCAACTCGCTGTTTCAAATACGTTTCACAGAATAAAAATAAAAATAAAATTTAACTTTATGAGCCTCATGATCACGCTCACGTGATTGTCAGAAGACGTGGAATTCATTTCTAGATGGAGCGTTCACATTTAACACTTTTGTTTGATGTAAAATAAGCTTTAATTTTAGTTGCAAATTCAAATTCGTTGCATTTGAGGATACACCGATCACCATTCTATTGTATATAATCTAAACCGAGGAAACTAAACGTAGATAATCATTACTGCTTAACATTATCTGCATTTTTTGCTTCTAAATGCTTATAATAACACAGCCTATCTTTATGCCCCGAATTATAAAGGCATCAAAACTGCCTTAAAATTGCGTTATATATATCGGCAATGCCAAACATATGTGTATATATATACCTTAGAACATGTATGTTCCTTAGAACCTTAGAACCTTATATGTATGTGTATGTATACCTTAGAACATGTATGTGTATATATATACACATACGTTTGGCATTGCCGATTGCAACAAAAAAGGGAAGTGCGCAACTAAATGTTTTAGTAGATCCATGTACAAAATTTCAGCTGGCTGATCCGCAATTTTCTACGGCTAACCGTTTTTGAGTTACGCCGGATACATACTTACACACGTACGTACGTATGTACAGATTTCGAGAAAAATATCCCTTTTGAATCCATTTTAAATCCATTTTGTAATCCGTTTCAGAAAAAACTTTTTTTTGGGAGGGGGGGTCCGTCTGTATAGATCTTAGCTTTCGGTTCGAGAAAAAATTAGATAAAAAATCCAGAAAAACCTCAACAAATCCATGTAAAAGTCTTTTTCCAGCTTGGTTTTTAAAATTTAACAGTGTAGGATTTTTCAAAGAAAGCGCGCCGAAACTAAGAATTTCCTCTTTGGATCTTCAGAGCTTTGCATGAGAGTGGGAGCGAATTCCTTGTAAACATCTTCCTTTAACTTTAACAATGAAGAGCAATAATAACATTATTAATATTACTGTTAATATTCTCATATATTTGTATATATTTGTTGAATAAATTCATTGCAGTAACTCAAACTACCGTATATTCTGGCGTATAACGTGCATCGGTGTATAAGGCGCACGTATGATTTCAAACTGCATTTATTAATTTTTAGAAAATTCGAAGTGTAATACACACCTTTTTCTTTACCAAGAAACCTGAAAGATACTTGTACGGTGCTCTCATATTTTGAAGTTGTTCATTCGAAGATTTTTCCCACGCGTTTGAACAACGGTAACAATACGTGCATGGTAGGAAATACCTGAGGGAGTAAATAATTTTGCAAGGAAGGTAGATTGCATTAGATGAAGGTGTGCACAAGAATGTTATTCTAGGATTTCGAGGAAAGGGAGGACAGAATTCGGGCTAAGAATGCCCGTTCCGACCCGGATGAATTACTAGGGCTCAGAGGTTTTTTCTTTTTGTAATCCTTTGAAAACGTGATTTTGAAGTGAACATCGAAGGCTTTAGTAAAAGAATTTGCTTTAGTTGAAACACAGTTTATCTAGCGTTTCTTTTAGACGTAAATATCGCTCCTGCCAAGCGAAACAATACAGTGCTGATTTCAAATGAAAAGTCATTCAGTTTGCGAAAGAAAATGGAAATCGTTTTGCAGCATGGATGGTTGGTGTTGGTGAAAGATGAAACGGATGATGATTGTTTATTTATAAATGATTGTCCATTTATAGAGTAACAATGAGGACGAATATGGAACAGAATTCTATGTACCTGACGATACAACGGAAGACGAATATGACGAACTTTTCATGTTACCTGATAATGACAACTTTTAAGTTCACATGGTATGTCATTTCTTTCAAATAAAAGTATTTAGTTACACGTAAAAATCTAATTTTTGCATGCTGATTTTTTCCTTATTTTAAATCTATCATTTTTATATTCGGCGTATAAAGCGCACCTATAAATTTCGGTTCTATTTTTTGTATTAAAATGTGCATTGTATCCCGGAATACAGGGTAACTATAACATTAAACCACGAATTAAGTAAACTCACCTTAGAAATCGAAGCAATGATGATGAAACTGTAAATTCATACTAGCTCACCCCTTTTAATCATTTCAATTGTTTAAATGCTGACCAAAATTAATATGATCTTGATAAATTTTCAAACGAGAAGATCGGAAGCACGGATTATGCTTCCAATGCACGGTACTTGTGATTTTAAAAAATCGAAAAACTTTATTGTTGGAAAGCGGGAAACGGTTACAGCACACATTCATTTCATTATAAAATAAAAGATGAACAGATACGTAAAGAAAGAAATTAAAATCACTTTTTTCATCGACCACCTACCTCTGTTGCGTGCATATTTGTGCTGTGTACGATGATTAGTGGAAAGTTCAAAGAAATGTTGTTAAAGGCCAAAAGCAAATTGAATTGTCGCTGAGAAAGTCACGATTTGAGAGGTCACAGAAGTCTCAAAAACTAATCCATCAAAATTTTTAAAGAGGCAGGAATTCAGGGAAGATTGACGATACGACAAAGGATGAAAATTGGAAGGAGAAACAGCTATGGAAATAGACCAATGGTTGAAATACCGTGTATAAAACCAATCATCTGAGTACAATGAATTTCATCTGTCTCCTTTATACGGATGTGTAAATTCGCTTCAGAATTTTGAACTTCCATGTTGAAAAGTCAGGAAAAAAAAAAAAAAATCTGACTGATTAGTCTTGAAATATGACTGTTGAATTTTCGTGGTACTTTGAGAAGAATAACATTTGCCAAGATTTGTGAATAAACTGTGAATGTTTGTAGCATAGGACAATGGCATTTAAAGAGACACATAAAATATTTTCACGAGGACCACACAAAGCGAAATGAAAGAGGTGCTTTGAGTTGCTATATATGCAACAAGATTGTTTATGTCACATAAATGAATATTAAAGAGCTCACATTGAAGAAAAAGAGGGTTCGCCTGCTATTAATAATAAATAAAACTTAAAGGCAAAATGTAAATCGCTGAAAATTAGAATTTCATTTTTTCCTGCCTAAATTTCGAATAGTACGGCTTAAGTAAAAATTAACCTATTGTTGACGTCATTTGTAGGAACACAAATATATTTGAATTTACACAACGTGACCAGCATAGTTCCACCAATGTTCGTAATTTTTCAGCAAATATATTAGAAAGTTATTTGAAGATTTGCAACTCTCTGAAAAATTTGCAGACAAACCATAGGTCTAGAATTACTGAAAAAGATACAAAATGTTCAGTACGCCATGAACGAATAAAAGTCAAATAGATATTAGTTCATTTTTGGGTTTCCTACCATAAAATATACAACAATAAGCCAAATATCTTTAATTTTTATTCTTTAACAACATACCAGGTGACCCAAAAGTCCGTTAACATTTGAAAATTCAATAATACACTCAAATATGTAGGTAGAGAGATAAAAACTAACACACGTGCTTGAAATGTTGTGGGGTTTTATTGAAAGCAAAAGAAGTGCTTAAAACGGCCAACAAATGGCGCTGCATATGGCACTGATCCATAACCATTGAATTTTGTCGAAGACTGTGTTCTTTATGATGAACGTTAAACATGTCGCCCGAACATCAACAATATTTATAGTCGAAGGACAATATTGTGAACCGCATTGTACAGCGTAATTGTAGGTATGGTTAGAAATTGCCATCGGATGTTATCTTTTAGCATCCCTTATGGGGTCGGACGACCGTGATAGACCTTGCGATTTCAGGTAACTCCACAGCCAATAATAACATGGCTTGAGATCTGGGGACCTGAGAGGCCAAGCATGACGGAAGTGACGGCTCAGCACGTGATCCTCATCAAACGATCATATCAGAGATCTTTCACATGTGTAGCAATATAGAGTGGAGCGCCATCCTGTATAAAAGTCATACCTGCCAACAGGTGTTTATTAGCCAGACTAGGGATGATGCGATTCTATAACAGCGTACCTCACACCCGTCATACTGACAGTTTGAATAGTAGAAACACGCATTTCCTCGAAGAAAAAGGGTCCGATCACGATTGATGTGATAAATCCACATCACTCCGTGACCAACTCTCGTAGGCGACGATAGAAAAGCGACAAAATCATGAAAGTTCTGTTTCCCTCTCTCACTACAGCTCATTTCATACACGATTCTCATGCGGTGTCACTGACATTTTGCTGCCCAGCGCCATATGTTAGCTTTTTTTTTTTTTAGGCCCAAAGGGGCGATTTGTCCAGAAGGGCTATTAATTTCGCTTTGGTATTTTGCATCGGTTCACTTATAAATGTATGTAAGTTTCTCGCATTGTGATAAAACAAGGGTACCTAGAGCCATCAAATTTTTAATAACGTACGTCTGCACACGAACAAGGGCATATGGAAGCCCAAATTTGGAGCTTCGAATTTGTTTTACTATCTATTTCATATGTTGTAATGCAATTATGAATTTTTGATTAAGAAACTCAACGATTTCAAAGCAAGCAATGGCAGCACTGTACCAAAAAAACATTTATCCAGCACGCGAGACTGTATCGGAAATTCTAAAGATATACTCATTTTTAATTATTTTGTATTAATTGAATTTTTAAAATGTTTTTAAATTATTTTTTAAATATATTATTGCTGTTGAATTGAAGTTTATGGTCTCAAGGCGAAGAACATGATATTTAATAAATAAAGGTAACACACAAAACGTGAAAAAAAGCCCCTTTGGGTGTAATATAAAATCTGAAATCTTTGAGATTTTTTTTTTAAGCAGGAGACGAGAAAAATGAGCAATGCCCTCGCCGAGACTCGAACCTGGACATCTCGAATACGCGCAGAATCTGCTACATTTAATCATAAAGGAATGTTGGGGAGAAGGGAGAAAATACTTTACAGACTTCTCATTACCAGGTGAATGTTCTTTACACCACAAGGACACTTTGGAGAAAGGCCTTTTAATTTTTTATATGAATATCTAATTTAAAAAATTAGAGCTTATTTACCACCAGAACAAGAAACAAATTTTATTGGTAACATCTAAATGACACTAGTAAATTACCAAACGGAAATATTTCCCCATCCATTTATTAACGTGTTTACTCAAAACCTATTCTCACGATATGGATAGCGGAATCAAATCGAATGTTATTTTTCTTCTCACGTTCCAGCCAAATAAAGGCATTAAAAAAGAAAAAAAGTCGTAGAAAGTTAGAGTCGTAGAAAAACATTTTACTCGTGTTTCTCTTTTGTATCTTACTTGGGCAGATTATTCATTTATTTATTTTTGGAGGGGGGGGGACAACCAACTTTTTTTTTGTGGGAGGGGGGCACAGTTTTTTTAAAAAACATTAGTAACATTTTAGAAGTTGTTACAAAGAAACTGAAATTAGGGAAACTGCATCTTTATTAATGAGCAAGCATTATAATGGATTTTGGCTATTTACAGTAACGTAAATTACCAATCTATCTCTCATGTTTGATCATATATATTCTTAAAAATCTTAAATGCATAAATAAACTTCTACATTCTTTATGGGAAAGGGACAAGTTATCCTCTTCTTGTGAAAGCACCCATTCGAACGGATCCAGAAAATCAGCATCTACAGTTACCCTTTTTGTATTTCCCCCCTCACTCTGAAAAATTCCAACTTTTCTCTAACGGAGCAAGATCGTAAATTCAACACTATTTTTCTTTATCTTCCTCATTTTTTCCCTTTTTCATTGTTTTTTCCCCCTTAAACCTGAGGTTCACAAATTACCCACTGCGTTCCAGGGTGTCAGCGTAAGAGGGTATTTTTACTGTCTTATTGCATTCCAGATGGCGCTTCCCCACGACAAATTTCCCCTGTCACGGCTAAGTATAATGGCCCTTTTTAGGCTTAGAGTAGTTTTTTTCACCTTTCTGGTCACTACAAACGTTGTTTTTCTATAGCAGAGGAGATAATACTTCAATCTTTCACGATAATGGCACAGAATGAGCTTGAATTACCACTACAATTTGTGAGGAGATAAATTTAAATTTCTGCCCTTTTCTTCTTTAAAGTGATTGCACAGTGTGATGCTGATCAGAAAGTTTAGTTTTTTAGAAGAACTTTTAAATAATGCAAATTGTAAGATTTGAATTTTTTGAATTGCGGAATGAAGGAATGAGATTTATCATCTGGTTTGAAATTTTACATAAAAGTACCTCAGTCAAAGAAGACCAGTATAGGTTTAGTTTCGGTTAGTTAAAATCACTTTTTTCTTCAAACATTTGATTAAATAATTTGATGCACAGAGAGTACTTAAAGAGGCCAATGGGCAGCCTATTTATTTAACTGTTATATTTTAGACAATTAAATAACAATTATTTATTATTTGATTTCGTTAACTTTGTTCAGTTTTCTTGACGGTCTTCCATAAGGTTCCGGTATTTCTAATTTTCGAAATTTAACCCTGATAAGTAACTTGAATTTTAGACCAAATCCTACGAGACAAAGAAATTCTAGGAAGATGAATAATTCTATAGATAAATTCTACAGTAAAATACCTTTGAAGAGGGAAGGAAATGGTCTCATGATATGATGCATCACCAGAAATAATCTGAACATGACTGATTGAGTTTTTCAGTAATAGATGTAAGCTGAATATGCAAATTCAATTTATATTTTTTATAGATAGACTTTTATAGATAAAAGATCAGCTGCATATCGAAAATGCAAGAATTAGTCTGTTTAAGCTGAGGAATGGAATGAAACCCTGGAATAAATTTTAAAAAAATATTTGAAGGAATAAACACGGAACTCTCCCAGATGGTAAAAAATAATTTGATTAATGAGCGAGTTTTTTCAATTATGAGGTATTTAAAAAAAAAAAAGCTAGGTGATTGAACGCCAGGTGTTCTGTTCCAATCCTGTGTTCTTATTTCCTGTCTTTATAAGGGAACGTACCTTTGTACGATCTTAATACAATCCAACTGTGGAGAGATCTTGACCAATCAAGCCATCATCCACCTCTTTTCATTTTGCTACATTCCTGCGGGGGGGGGGGAATACATGAAGTGACGAGTATCTCTCGGAGATAACGATACAGTCCACATTTAACCCCAAGCGTGTGTGACGTAATTAACGCCTGACAGCAATTTTAAAATTGACGAGTCTCTATCGGTGAAACGGTGAAGCGATTAATAAATAGACAAGCTGCTGCTACATAACCGACAGCTTAAAACTTCACTCTGTGCAAGCTCTGCAACAACAGTTTTATACTCGACATGTCAGGCATGGATTTTTTTTCCCCACATGTTGCAGAAGCACGAATCACTTTCTCCTGGAAAATTCTCAACAAAGGATTACCTTAGTTTAGGCAGATACCCTTTGAGTTTTGCAACAGTGGATTAAATAAACAGTATCGCAATTTTTTATTCTTTCCAACAATTTTTTTTTTTTTTTTTGTGTAGCTAGGTAAAGCGCAAAAAAACGACCGATTATCTACATGTCAATGAAAAACTAAATACACCATAATAGTCGTTTTAAATAACATAGTGTTGCATAATATTTATATTAGAGCTCCTTGATATCTTCAGATGATATATAAGGCATTTTTATCTTCCTTTCAGCATGCCTTCTTTGGTTTTACTGGAAGCATACTCGACGCGTATTCGAGAAGTCCAGGTTTCGAGTTCCGGTGAGGTCTTTTCTCATTTTTCACTTCTTCTGCTTCAAAAAAAAAAAACAGTGACTCTAAAGTGAGTCCGAATTAAAAGATAGTGGACGATAATTCGCCATCATCAGGATTTATTGACTGGGTACCCTACTTTTCAGTCGTCCTTTAAATGGGGCAGCATATAAGGTATTTTCCCCCTGCTTTCCACATGCCTTTCTGGTGTAACTGGGAAGCACGCTCGACGCGTATACGAGAGGGCCGGAGTTCGATTTCCGGCGAGAGCACTGCACATTTTTCACGTTCTTGTATCAGTATAACCTAATTTGACTGTGCAAATAAAAATAATTTTTAAAAGTTTTTCATATAAATGCTTTGATGAGGTATGGACACTGATATGTGATGGCAACAGAATCGTCCGTGATCATTAGTTGGACCGGTGTTAAATCAATGTTTTGATTTTTTTTACAAATTGTAAAAAGCCAAAGACCACTCAGAGGTGATAAATGCAATAAGGATACTATGATTAAAACTTCATAGCTTTCTAAAAACAATCTATTAAAGATTGTTTTCCTTTTTTTAAAACAGAACAACTTATACCACATAAACTATCCCTTTGGCAATGCTAATCAATGTTAATAACTAGATGTCAAGACTTGATTAAAAAGGATTACATCCACAAGTATTAAAATATCAGGGACTTTACTAAACAGAGAATTGAATTTTTTTAAAACATGGTTTTGAAAGTATTGAATGAAATAAAAGAACCTTATAATTATCAGAATTAGACCAAACGAAAGATTTATGAGGTATTTGAGAATTCATTCGATGTCTTTACCTCATTAATTAGTATACCTTTCACATACTGACATTTTCTCTTTGTTACTTTCTTTTTCTTGCTGATCTGATGGGGATAGATTGTTTCAGTTTGATAATGCCACTCCCCAGTGTGCATGGATAATACATAATTCGATGAATCTTTAGCAGACTTTTACATACTTCCTTGATTCTCACACATCGTTGGAGATGAACCCAAACAGTACGTACGGGTCGCTGTACTTACCGTTGTGAATGGCTTGTTGTCAGCACCGGTTAAAAGAGAGAATTATGTATTGTATTTTAACATGCTTAGATGAATATACTAAAACATATCTGTCTCAGCGTGGATTCCGTATCGCATTACACAGCCGTTGTTATTACGCTTAAAAACGTTTGAAGCGTGTGATTAAATCGGTGTATGTTTTGCATAATTTCAATTTAATAGCATCCCAAAATCACTTTGTTGAGTTATTCTAAACGATCCTTACTCTTCTATAGAATTAATCGAAATCCAGAGGCCACATACAGGTCTTTGTGTTGACCACTCTGAACGATTTTATTGTTTGTTGGATTATAATTTTCATATTTAAAAAGGATTCGAAATATGAAATTATGTTCGTAATGTAAAATCGCTTACTTACTACATTGTCGCCAACCCTAAAATCATTGATTTCTTTTTCTATTAGTTTATTTTTATTGTAGCTGACATGAAGTTCTTGAAATCCATGTTGCGTCATATAAACGTTGTTATTAAATTTAAAAATATTAGCTGCAATATATGATTAAATTAATGTCTCATTTTCTGGCATTTCAATTTATTAACATCTAATTTAGCAATTGATTAAACACAAAGACAGGAGTAAACCGAAATATGTTATTGACTTGGTCAACACGATTATCAACTTTATATGAATTTAACAAATTCGTCCATGAAACGTAATTCGAGAATTTTATCACTAAATTACTGACTACAACAGCAAATTTGTAATTTCAGAAATTATTTTTTTATAATAATTTTGAAATAATTTTTTTAGGCTATCTTCTTCAAGCTAGTATATACCTGTTAAGAACTCTGTTGTCCTATTCGCAAATAATGTAAATTATTTTTTTATTATTATTGTTAATTGATGAGTCACTTTTGTTAATTGATTACTACCAACTTCATTTCTGTGTCATTTGCAATGTATGCCTCAGTCAGTTAATTAATTAATTATAGTATAATTCTTCAACAGAAAATTTGTAGTTGCTATTATTTGAGTAAGTCTTCTCTGAATCACTATTCAAACGATTATAATCATTATGGAAACATATTACTAAATCACTATGAAACATACTGCCTTTGTCTATCCTGCATTCTAAGAGTCAACAGAAATCGAATGGCTAAGACCGCTCAGCACTGGCTGTTAAAATCTAAGCGAAAGGGCTGACTACATGGGCATTTTCGGGGTTTCCTGTACTTTTTCGTGTTTTTCTAGTGTCTTTTAGAAAGTTCTGCATGTATGGAACTCTCTCAAAGGGTATGTTAGCTCTCACATGCTTTGCCACGATACGTAGAAACAAATTTTTCCATTCTATTTCATAGCTAGGGTTAAAAAATCACATTTCTGTTATTTTAATGGTGGTAATCAAAAGAAAATTTAAAATATTAAAAACCAAAGCTCTTAATATCATTAACCATACTATCTTAATATTGTTAATTAGTGAGTTGGTTTCGGATATTTCTTAATATACATCATATTACTGTTCTATTTATAAAATACTTTAGTTTTTAAGCCAGAAGATGTAAATAAAATCTCAGTGTTCTTAAAGTACATCTAGTTGTTATGAAAATATAAAAAACATTCATAAAATTTATGGAAAGCCCAGTACGGTAAACGCAAGGCCATTGAAGGATTTTTTTTTTTTTTTTATCATCTCCCTTCATCAGGACATCAATCTGTCTATGTAACGTACTGTTCTAAGCACCATATATGTTTCTCCATGCTTCTGTTAAAACAAGAAACTGAAATAATCTATCTGGAATATTAAAAAATTTTAATAAAATGAATTTTATATGTGTTTGCTTTAAAGACATTTTGCTGGTTTTATTTTTTGGACCCTCTGTTATTAACAAAAGATGTGCCACAGTTGTTCTTTTAATAACTTATTTTTTACATTAAATTAGGGTAAATGACAACGGCGATTTATTAATGACGTATGAAAATATATGACACTGCTTTCCTATATGCAGCTTTAATGATGTATGAAGTTATTTTAATTATCGACAAGATATTTGTTAAACTCTCAGGCTTTTTTTATTGTATTTCCAAATGAAAAGCCTCTGCAATAGCAGGGGAAGCATGTGGATGATATCAATGCTTTCACAATTAAAACATTATATTTTAAATAATTAATTTCTAAAAGTATTAATTGTTTAGCACAGTTTGTAAGGTATTTCTCCCGCCTTCTCCGCATGCCTTTGTGGTGTAGTGGTCTGTATGCTCGACGCGTAACCGAGAGGTCCGTGGTTCGATTCCCGGCGAAGGCGTTGCTCATTTTTCATGTCTCCTGCATCGAAATAACCTAATGTCTCTATACTAGCGCCCGAACTAAAAAGGTGGTGGATGATGATTCTCCACCACCGCGATTTGGCGATTGGGTCCCCCAAGCCCCAGTCGCCCTTTAAATGGGGAGTATATAAGGTATTTCTCCCGCCTTCTTCGCATGCCTTCGTGGTGTAGTGGTCTACATGCTCGACGCGTAACCGAGAGGGCTGTGGTTCGATTCCCGGCGAAGGCGTTGCTCATTTTTCCTTCTCCTGCTTCGAAATAAACCTAATGTCTCTACAAGTTTTACTCTCATCTAGTTAATAATAATAACTTCGATTAATGATTATATTATTTCTTGATCACAAGACAGATTTACAGTTCTAAATGTTGATAAATGCGTATGGATTTACATGTCTAAGGTATTACTGAGGAACACTTTTCAGTTCTGGAACTTCCTATAGAAATACTCGTGCTGCTGTTCTCAGTATCACAGAGCAAAATGAATAGTTACACTTCAACTACTATGACAAACACAACGCAATGCAAGGCGCATCCAAAGAGCGAAGCTCACACGGAGATAATTTCAATACGCCGTAGCACACTCTGAACTGAGAAACTGATGCTCTCTCCGGTCTGATGTAATTTTCCCCTGGCCTCCGAGAAATGCCTAGTATCTTCCACTTCTCGATATTACTGGAAGGCATATGAGGGCCGGATACGGTTATAGTAACATATAGAGATCAATTACGATAATTCAGTTACAATACCAATTATAGTTATCAGGGGACTGAGCCAAAATGTCACCATATGGTTGTCAGGTTTGGGCAATTTCTTGTATTTAAATATTAGTAAATAAAATACGGTAGATAGTAGCATATAAATGTTTCTACCTCTAAATTTTACTTAAAACATATGTATAGTTGCAATTCTCTCTCCACGGAGAGTACTGAACAACTGACTAAATTTTTACGTCAGCATAAATTCGTGAAAACCGAAGTTTTAGTGAATTTCTCAAGCTTCTGAATGCAAAGATCCTTCCTGATCATTTTAACTCTCTAACATTAATTCACAATAGCCTTATACTTAATTTTCAATTGCTACTAGACTTCGTCTAGAAGCATTAGGAACATCAAACAACAGAGGTAAGCTATAAAATATTTATGAAGCGTAAGTGGATAAAAATTAGAAATTTTGAATTTAATTATTAAATAAAAGCATAGGATTTTTCAAATTAAAAAATTAGCGAATAATTAAAAAAAATTACTGAAGAAAATCTGAATAGTTTCACAATTGAACAGTCGCCCAAAAGCGTTCGTTAAAATTTTTTACTTTCTCTCTGAGTTCGCAGTCTACCAGTCTGCTCTTGCACTCATGCCTACTAACCCATATTTCGGTCTTTTTAGCTTTATTATTAAGCATCGTTTTCTTCGCTCTTACACCACATACGATTCAAAAACAAAATCACAAAAATTTTTACAGCAGCATATGTTTAGAATTCCCTCTGAAATTTTAAGTGTTGGCATACATTTTTATTTTTAGTCTTTTTTTAGTTCATCCTATTAATATTGATTTGTCTTACTAAAATGGCTAACAAAAATTTTTGTTCGTTAACCTTGTTTATCACGTTCTTCGCACTTAGGCCACATAAAATTCAATTCAATTACAAAATCAGAAAATATTTAAAAACAGGGTATCTTTTGATTTTCCGACGGGCAGCCAAGCGCACTGCAGACAACACTTTTTGTTCCGGATAGGTCGCCACTGCTCGTTTTAAAATTGTTGAGATTAATAATAAAAAAGTTATTAAATTTTTACAAAATATGAAATAAGTAATAAAAAAATCTGAAATCTAAGAATCTGAAAGCTTTCAGGTTTTAAATTATTCCCAAAGGGGCGCTTTTTTTATTTACATGCATATACATTTCGAAAGTATTCGGGTTGATGTCCCTTGGGCTAAAAATATTTAAACACAGCATAGCTTCAGAATTTCCAATAGACAGTCTAACGCGCTGGAGATAAAAATGTTTTTTTTTTTAAAAAAAAATTTTTTTTTTTTTTTTTTTTCGTATAGTATTTCCCTTGCTACCCTTGAAATCGTTGAATGCGTTAATTAAAAATTCTTTAAAGTTTTGCGGACTATGAAATAGATAACAAAACGGATTCCAAATTCAGGCTTTCAGGTGCTCATATTAGGTAGTTGGACGAGTAGAGGAATACGTTATTCAGAATTCGATGGTTCCAGGTACTGTTGTTGTTTCACAGTGCAAGAAACACACGTACATTCATGCATATTCTTCATTATTTAATTTCTTGAAATATAATAGAGGGCAATAATATTTGGTAGCAACAATTTGAAAAATGACACAAGGCTTTTAGAGATTCAACGAAAAATGCCGTTTCGAGATTATAGCCCTTCTGTGTTAAACCCCCTTTGGGCTAAAATATAATGTTATTCTATGAAACTATTGAATATTTTTTATTAGACAGATCAGGAATTAAAGGCATTTTTGTTATTTCAATCAATACGATTTAAATGTAAGAAACGAGTGTTCTTAAGAACTGCATCTGTTGATTTCAAACAACTTAATTTGTTAAACCACAAGACAAAGATTAAGTTTGAAAGATAAATGTCCTACATCTTGCCGAATGACAACAGACTCGAATGAAAAGTTAAAAAGTTAGTGAGTCGACCCAAAATCCTATTTCGAGACTAATAGTTCCTTTTGGGCTAATTATTGTTAGATATTTACAGTTTTAGTTTACACATCGGATATTGTTCGTAAAAGAAAAGACCATTTGGCAGGGAACATTTTAAACACTAATACCAAAGCAGTAAGAAACATTTTAAAATACCTTATGCAACTTATATTGCTGTTTAAAGAAATATTTACTGGCGTTTGTGAATGCATTCTCTTTGTATACGTATCATGAAATAACAGTTTAAAAAGAAGAGAATGCTTGCTGTAAAGCAAAAAACATTAAACGGGCCGCAGTGCTGCGTAATCCCCAGGTATGGAAATAAAGGATCCCGGAAATAGGCCATTTCGGGAGGCGGAAATGTTTTCCAACCCAGTCCCAAACGGCGAGAGATGAAGAGCCAGAATCCGGAAGCGATTTGTCAGGGTACCTTTCGAGAGGGGGGTTAGTAAAAGCACGCGCGGAATTTTTAAATTACGTCTGCAAACGTGGCCCTAGACGAGAAAAACAACCCCTATAGAATTTCTATTTGCAATTTAACTGGTGCTTTTCACCTCGGTTAAAAAGTGTCGTTTCGGCACCCTAATTCGATGCATAAATCTTGCCTTAAAAGCTGGTGCAATAGAAAAGAAGAGGTGAGCGAAAAAAAATTGCAGTCTTACCTTTGTCGTCGCTATGTGCAAACACTATTGTTACAATTTGTCAAGGGTAGGGTGCTCAATGCAGAGAAAAAGTGAGCCTGGAATGGGTTGCTGGAAGGGGGAAAAAAATAAATATCGCAAGGCAAGAGTTTCTTGCGGCTATAAAACAAAGACGACGATAAAATTGCAAAAAATAAAAGGTGTAGTAAGTATTTTTGTGCCTCACGGTGGAATGACCAAAATTAAAGTTTTCTAACGCTTCACTTTTTGAAAGAAAAAAAAAATTCCTTTCCTTCATGTAAAAGTTTCTTTTGTGTGTTCTCAGATGATATTCGTTAGTACGCCTTTTTTTGCAACCTGGATAAGCAAGAAATTTTTTTTTTTGTTGTTGTTGTTCTTGTTCTCGAAGAAAATGACTGCTAATTATATGTGAGTAATGTTAAGTACTTTAAAAGAATGCAAATATTTCATATTTTGAGTAAGCTGCTAAAAAAATGCATGATCGACACCTCTTGGATTTGGGAATATTCTGCATTAGCGACAAATAATCATTACGCAACCTTACGGTTAATATCAATGTCTTAGCTCTAAAATTTTGATAAATATATGTAGTATAAAATCTAACAACCTTTTCTATTACAAATATATATGTGTGTGTGAGTAAAATAAAAAAATACGTAAATATAAATTATAATTTAAATTAGCAATAGTCTCTGAATGCTTAATTTTAATTTGAGTACTTTTCCTCTCTATTCTAAAAATAGTAATCTTTTCTGCATTGAGTCGTTTCATGACTAATCCATATCATGTGACTCTTGCATAACACTGGGATGTAAATAGAACTAAAACGTGCAATAATAATTTTACAGCAGTATTAATTTTCCAGTCATATCCACTGAGAATCCGCAGTCGGCCGAGCTGGACTGCTGCTTGCTGTTCGCCTCTTACAGCAAAGCTGCCAAAAACGTAAACTTTAATTTATTTATTTATTTTTAAAAGGCGCGAATTACAGTTGCTTGTGGCTACAACTGGTTTACTGAAATAAAGATGAATATTTAATCTGCCTTGTCTGCCAAGTTTGCTTTTCAATATAGATCAACATTTTCTGTTTTTACGCCATAAATGCTATTTCTACAACATCATTACATCTAAGTTACATGTCCGCATATATATATATTTATATATATATATATTATTTTTATTCTGTAACTATCCACTTATTTATCCTCCTCAACATCGTCTTTTATCAGAACGTTGTTTCTGCCTTTTGAAATATCCTTTGGTTACTTCAAATGTCCCATCAGGAATCATTTTAAAGTTACGCGCGTACTTTCCAAAAGACTTACAACGATCTTTAAAAAAAGTTTTGAAAATGTTTTTAAAAAAGAAAAGAAGGAAGCAATAAAAACGGAAGAAAAAAATTGCATTAACACGCTTGGAGAGTTCGTTGAATTAACTATAGTCATATACTCGAGAGCTGTCCCGCCAATGGTAGAGGACTTTCAAAGGGAAACTCGTGCTTATCCTTTGATGGAACAACTCTGAACTGCCCAGAAAGAGAAAAGTATTGAAATCTGATATTGTTTAGGTCCACAAGACTTATACTTAAGGCTCCAAATCATCTTACAGTCAGAGACAGATTTTCGGAGTCATGCAAGCTGTAATCGAGAAAGGATCCTCAAGTCAATAATTCATTTTTTTAAATAATAAATATATAAATGTATCCTACTCTTAAGACGAAAGGCCCTGAAAAATTCAGGTTAGTTGCAACCCTTATTTCAAAAATCTGCCGTCTCCTACAATTCCTCGTAATCCTAGTTTCTCCACTTAAAATCATTCAATGTCCGCATTTGAGACGTCTGAAAGAAGCACCGATTGTCCAAGACTATCACTTCTCGTTATCTGAAAGTTTACTTATTCATAACGAGCTCCACCATTAGGCACAACATGCAAAGGGAGGGATGCCCCGTGAAGGGCTTTTTAAGGGAAACTGGCTCATATTCACGTTATACATGAGGAAAATTACGAAACCGCCAGTGCAGCCAGCCCGGAACAGGGCTTATTCGGAACTGAACTTCCAGTGCTCAGGGGCTTTCACCGTGGTCTTACTAATTTTTAATAGAGGAAAAAACCGTTCATATATAAATGTGCTCCCAAACACAGCGACTACTCTTACTGCGCAAATTCGTAACTGAGGGTATTTATGCTCGGAAAGTTTGAAAAAAAAATTAATCAAATCCTTGATTAAGATTTATATCACGTGTAAATTAATTAACTCTATTTATAGATCTTTTAAGGTGTTACTCAAGTTTATTTTTAATGGTAATGAAATTAATGTAAGACTGGATTCTCTAAATATTAAAACTTTGTCTTCACACCTTTGTCATAAAAAATGATGTTAATTACTTTCCGGGCCGTGTTTGTAATGTATTCACGGGCCGTGTAAAATTTGCTTCGAGAGCCGCATTTGACTCTCGAGGCACTAGTTCGAGACCACTGCCTTAGAGAACTACATTTTAATCATATCTTGTTGATAAAATAAGATAGCAAAGCTATTTCAGGGACATTAGTGTAATGCTTGGCTGAACGCCGTCTAGATAGCATTGTAAAACTGTCTTAGTTTGGATTATTACTGCTATGTACTGGTTAATTCTCTCAAAAATGCCCTTGTGATCTTTTAGATGCTGCTGTAGTTTAGAAGGCGTTCTTTTCAAGGAAGGTCAGAATTCCTTGATTTTGGTGCTTTCGTTGCTATAATTCAATCGTCGGCTTCAAATAAAATGGTCAAAGTGTTTCAACAGATAAATGGCGTGATGTGTTTGATTGTTCAAAAATGACAAAGCACCCAAGAATGCCTGGATTAGTCCACAAAAAGGAATGCCTTCGTGGAGGCTTTTCTGAAGAAAACTGGTTTAAAATGGCATCATTTCCTTTCACTCAAGAGCAAAATCCTCTGTTAGAAAGTTAAAATAGTCAATGCAAGATATGCAAGCTAGTCCAAATTCAGCTGGTATTGATTTCGAAAAGAAAAGCCAAAGAATGTTGAATTTTGTAAACCGTACAAGGTATTTCTCCCGCCTTCATAGTGTAATGGCCAGCACACTTGGCGCGTATTCGAGAGATTCGTGTTTTTTCACCTCTCCTGCTTCTAAATAACCTAATGTCTCTACAACCGCTACAGCTATGTACAATCTGAATTTGCTGGCAAAAAATAAAGTTTGAAGTTTGAATCTCATCAATTATTACAATTCATTTTATTCTTGATTAGCAGCCAAAAATCAACGGGGGAGAAACGAATTTTCTGACAAACTGCTATTAAAATTTCTTAACACAATTAATTTAATCTGAAACAAAATACGGTCCTTGTTGTCTGGATGAATCAATCGCTACATAAATTAATTCTGAACTCTCTGATTCTTTAGAGATGCAGTTTTAAATGTAATTCACCATGCTTATCTTCGGCTACGGCAAACACAACGAATGGTGTTCGTTGCAACTAAAAGTGAAAATTATTAAAAAGATAAATTAGCTCTGATGCGTTTCAAATGCACTTTTTAAGATCGCGATCATCAATCAATAGAAGGAGATACATCTTTATTATTTGCACTGTCGATTTAACTGTGATTGCGACTAAGTTATGATTAATGATCTTCATGTCGACGTTTCACATGTTGACTGCGATAAATTGCAACTCAAAACACGAAAAAGCAAATCGAATTTCTTACGCTTATTTTCTATGTAAAACACAGATTAAAAGAGTCATTATCGTGTACCATCACTTTGCAAATAAAACACGTTTACCCATTTTGGTGATACAGCTTCCATTAGTAACAATCACATATCACATGATAAGTATCAAGATATGAGGAATGAATATACAAGCAGTTACTAACATAAAGCAAGCGCGAAAACATGTAGCGACATTTCATGCTTTTCGTAAGCAACGACAAACAGCAGTGGGACATCGAAAGATGCACTTCGAATTAGAATCATGTACATCCTGCTGATTATATATGCATGGCTGAAGATGGAATAAGATATTACCTCAGCGGTGAGCATGAATAAGTTCCCTATCTTTGGTTGCTTTGTTTGTCAAGGAGATTGATGTTGCTTTTAGGTTAAATAGCATGTCATACTTCATTGAACTGATTGCTACCAAAGGGGAACTTCGGGGATTCTTACCCCATTAAGCGTTCGCACGCAACTTTCACGTACTGCATGCAAGTTCTAGGCTTTCATTATTAGTATTAAGCTGATTTAATTGTAAACAAAGCAATCGACCCGTTTTGATTTCTTGGGTTTAGTTTCAGAGGATTATAAAACTGCCCCGCCTATGTGATTAAGGGTAGAACAAAGATAAACTGCTGACTTGAAAATTACGTCACTTACGTAATTTGAGCGAAATAAAGAACAATCGTGTTCCTTGAAATATAAAGATTCACATTTTTCCGAACTGCTAATTATTTTGCAATAATAACTTTTTTCCCTCTAAACTGGTAATTTAAGTAAAAATACTAGCATTCTTAACAACTCAAATTCAACTATAAAAAAAATATGCTGTAGATACCGCATGCTTTCCTTGCACGGCCTACTAAATTATACACATTTTTTGCTGCACTTCATTTAAACTTATTGTTTCCTCGAATTAGGCTTACTTAGTTAAAAGATCCCTGAAAGCAAGCTGAAAATGTCATCAAAAATGACAAATTTTGAAATACCCCGGCACACTTCTTATAAGTTTACTTTTTGAGAGCGACTATAAAACTTTCTCAAATACTGTAAATATAGGAACCGGAAGAATGATTTTGAACGGATAGATTTTGTTATTTGCCCCAATTTTTTTTTTAATTTCACCGAAAATTGCCAAAACATGAATATAGGAAAGGATGCCTTCTTGGAGTACTTTTTAAGGAAACTGACTCATATTCACATAACACTGCATAATAATAATAATACGTAGGTCAGTCAGAAAGTTTGTTGCACTACTGCGTAAATATGTTCCGTCTAAGACTATTTGGGTGACACTCTGTGGCGACACTTCAAACATGTACCTTTATCGCGTGACGTAGCGGCTTCTCCGAGGCAAGTTTAGTATTTTTGATAATCAGTCGCAAAGTCTTGACAGCTGCAAATAGCTTCCAAATTGGAAATGCGTGCAGTGATTGGTTTTTTGTGGGCAAAAAGATGCAACTGCACTGAAATTTATGGGCAGTTGCATGAAGTGTATCGTGAAAATGCAATGTCACGTCAAGCTATCGCGAAATGGTGCAACATGTGCTCCTGCATGACAATGCAAGACCGCATGCAGCAAAGGAAACGTGTGACCTTCTGAAAATGTTTAGGTAGAAAGTGTAGAATCACCCTCCTTATAGCCCAGATCTTTCACCTCCTGACTTCCATGTGTTTGGTCCCACGAAACAAGAACTTTCAAAGCGACGATACCATTCGGATGCCGAAGTGAAAGCTCCAGCCCAACAATGGTTATCGGACATTGAACGGGATTTCTTTGCAGAAGGCACCGAAAAACTTGTGTTACGTCTCGACAAATGCTTAAATAACGGAGGTAATTATGTTGAAAAGTAGATTTTGAATGGAACTTTAAGATATAAATAAAGTTATTGTAAAATTTTGCTCCTGTTTTGTTTTCCTAGGCAGTGCAACTAACTTTTTGACTCACCCTCGTATTTTACGCGTACGGGTTCGTAATGGATTGAATGCACACAGAACCGATGATAGCTTGATAAAATTTATTTTTACCAAAAAGAAAAAAACATTTTACAGTCCTGGAACTTTTCACAAAAGTACTTGTACAGCTTTTCTCGGGAGGACAGAGCATAATGCGTAATTACCATTACAAATTTCTAATAACGTTAAACACAACGCAATGCAAAGCGCATCCAAACATCAAAACTTGCAAGGAAATCTCTCAATACTCCGATGTCATCTCTGAACTGAAAACTGAGAACATGCTCTCTGAGGTCTTATATAGTTTTCCCTGGCCGCCGAAGAATTTCCCTCACCTTCCATTTCTCGAAATTACTAGAAGGCACATGCGGGTGAAGTTACATATAAGAGGCGGATACGGTTACAGTTACATATAGTTATCAATTATAGTTATTCAATTACAGTAACAGTTACAGTTATGCAGGGACCTGACCAAAATTTCGCAAAATGATCACAAAGTTTGGCGAATTTTGGCGGTTTACCACCCAATTTGGCGATAAAAATTAGTCTCCAAAACCATCGCCAATTTAGAGTGACAGCCATTTGCCTCAAGATCCTATAACCTTATTTTCCAGGCAGAATTTTGCTTTTTCAAGCATTTCGTATAACATTATACAAAAGATACAGTTTAGCATATTAATTTCACTAAAATTATTTACAGATATGCGAAATTCGTAAGAATAGTATTAAAAAAACTGTACTTAAGCAAGCGGAAAATTGTAATTGCGATGAAAATCAAATAAGTTGCATGCGGATGAGTAATGTTGGGTTTTCTTCCCGTGATACAACCAATACACACACACACACATACACACACACAAAAAAATAAATAAAGAGAGAGAGGAAAAAGAAAGAAAAAGAAGCTTATGACAGCGAAAATCAAGCTCATTATTCCACATAAGATAGAACAGGTAAGGTTGAATAGTACTTAAAAGCGTTAGTGTATGAGTGTGTGGGCATTAAAAAGAAGAAAAAATATAACAGATAAAAAGATATAAAAAAGAAGAAGCAATATAAAAACGAAAGAGGAAGAGGTTACAAAAAAGTCATTGGCAAAAATACTTAATCCTTTCACTACTATTTGCTCTAAGATTCTAACCTTGAAAGTGAATCGCGTTTCATGCCCTGATGTATGCAAACAAGTCCGACTCGCTTCGTGAACAAAATATAAGAAGAAAATGATGCAGAAATAATAATTTGCCTCAACAAACAAATGCCGACAAAGCGAGGTTTTCACATATATTTTTATTTTTGATATTTATATCATGTAACATTTATCATCCCCGTGGAAAAAGGTGACACCGGCTTACCGGGAAAAATACTGCGAAAAAGCAATAAAAAAATTTGGGCTGCTTCACTGAAGTGTCGCTTATCAAGTATAAGCCTGATTAACTACGTGCATATATATTGAGCAGCGGCCATGGTTGCCTTGGCAGCACAAAACTATAAAGCTGCTCGCCAAATCGTGCCAAGTCACCGCCAATTTGCGATCTTTACGTCAGTTCGCGTATTACTGAAAGCTTTCATTTCGATCAGTAGCCAGTGGAATAAGATCAAGCAGCCAAAATACGTAAAATGTTAAAAACCAAAATCGCATCGCAATATTTAAATTCAGGCAGCTGCAGAGAATTAGTTTTAAAAATATACAAAAAAATCCTTCTGTTACGTTTTCAAATTGTTAATAGCACAGTTTTCACATTAAATAAATGCAAAACTTAATTATTAATTCTGTTTTGTCTCATCAATTCCCTAAAAGACTTTTCAACTACCTCCACTTTGAAAACAAAGAAGGACTGCACAATAAACCGCAATTATTTACTTATTTAATGTTTGTTTCGAAATATCAACTTCTGTTACTATTTGAAGCTCGAATGCTCTATTTGAACTTCCTATGCCGGCATTGTTAAGAAAAGTTTTATTGATTGAATCGCGCTAAAGCTGAAACTTTTGAGACAGCCACTGAGTCAAATTTTTGTCCGTTTTGCTCTTAACCTAGATATAGCCACGGTTAGGTTGCTGAATAAAGCCACGGTTAATGGCTGAGTGGTTGAAGATCGCTGGATTCCGGTTGTTCGTCTCAAATGAACAGTCTGGCTGTATGGGTCGTCTCAGCTGAACCGTCTGGCTGCATGGTTGGTTTCCCCATGTATAACATGAATATGAGCCAGTTTTCGTTAGAAAGTCCTCTAATACATAACTTTAACTTTGACGGATAACCCTCTTGTACTTTGAAATACTTAAATAGCCAACCAAACTAATACAGTTTACACCGACTTAACCAGCTTCAGTTTCAAGGCCAACAGTCACTAAACATCCTTTCAGTAAACTTTTCTGTGCGCTAAGAAGGCATGGGAATACTGACATACTGTCTAATATTTGTTCTTTTGCCACTTTCAATAAATCCACTAAGAGATAAAGGAGATACTGCTTACACTTGCTTACTTGTTTACATCTGTAAGCAAACCTGATTATGCAAGCTTACAGTTAGACATTATAGTATAAATAACTTTTCTTTTTATAGTATTATTAATATCATAACTCTGTCTAATAGAAATTCATTATGTGCATTTTATTACAACAAATACAGTACTTTTGCAGCAGTGCATTTTTTCGTTAGTGTGCAGATAAACAATATGGATTTCTTTGTATTGATCTGTTAACCACTTTGATAAATATTGCACATATTTACAAATATATTTAATAATTTTATTATATATAGCCATAACTCATGGTATGTTTAATAACTTGTTTTTATCACACTTATAAATGCAGTAACATTTCCATCATGTTCCAGAATTCCATTATGCACCAGAATAGTCTTCCCAAGTTTCAGCAGTAAATCATCACTATGATCATTTCCGAAGTACTTATTTTTCTAGAAAACTTTGATCAATTTTCAGGTATTTCAATCAATTTAAAAACTTTTTTATTGTAATATTTGATTCATTTATACTGAGATACACATTAAAAAGTTATTTCTTTAAGCATCTCTCTGTAATAATTTAAAAAATCATTTCATATACTTTTTATATTAAACGGACCATAAAAACCATTCTTAAATACTAAGCTACTCACATTGCGTCCAAAACTGTCATTATATGCAGACGAAATTATGATACTTCATTAAGTAACACTCAAGTGATTTATTCTTTCACACACTAGAGCCTACCAGCAGCCAAGCGGTAAAGACGCTGGTCGTTCGGTCCGCGGTTCGAATCCCAGTGAATGGGCTGGTTATATGGGCGTTTTAGTGGTTTTCTCCATGCGTAATGTGTATACAAGCCAGTTTCCCTTAGAAAAACATCCTCCACGAAGGCATCCCTCCCTTAAACAGATAGACCTCAAGTGCTTTGCCATAATCAAATAAGCCATGCTTTCTCGTACTGAGTAAAAAAAAAATCTAACTAGGTAGGGTTAGTTGATTAATGTAAAGTAACTGGAGGAATGTATGGCCTGTGGAAATAGATACTTTTGTGGAAGGCTTTTTGTAAAGAACTGGTTCGTATTTATGTTAGGCATGCGGAAAACCAAGGTCAGTAGACAAACAAGGTTAGGTTCTTCCTAGCCGTTGAGTTAAGCGACGATACTTAATGTACAGAAATGAGAGAAATGAAAACACAAAGGGAGTAGGGAATAATTATTTTTGAGCACATCATAAGCCAGCTGCTCACCAGCGGCCGAGGGGTAAAGTCGCTGAACACTGGCAGTTCTGCGAATCAGCTAGCTGCATGCGTTTTCGTAGTTTTTCCATGTTTAACAGCCCTAGTGTGCTTTGCCGTAAATCTCCAAAAGCTAAACCAAACCGTAAGCCAGTGGTGATGTCCCGGAAGAACAAATCTAGTACTGTAACTTTGAAGAAAGCCGAGTAAACTGCCAAACAGCTGATCCATTCGCTGGCATTTAACCTTGAGTTGAACTATCTGTGTTCAACGATTTTACGGCTTTGCCGCTGGTGAGCGCAAATCTAATTATCATTATTCAATCCACTTCTGGAATGAAAATAATAACATGGAGTCATTAAAAGACTGTTTTCTTCTCAAAAAATCCGCCGTTTAAGGTTTACTTTCAGTATTTATCGAGTCAAAACAGATTTTTCATCCTCCCCGAGGTTTAAGTCGGAACAGTTTTTGAGGTAAAGAATTGTCAGTTGCTTAGGCGCTAGGCAAATAATTATGGTAGTGGACCATGGCCGTAACTAGGAACTCGGGAGCTTTGAAGCAACGGATCATAAAAGGACCCCACTCCTTGTAGTTCCTCCCAACCTTAACTATGCGATTTCTGCTCATGGCTGATCATTTTCTTAATAATTAAAGTAGCTTAATACATATTAATCGAATGAACGTGTCGTTGATGTGTGCTATTATATGTTACTTTTGATTTCCTTTTAATCCTGTTAAGTCAAAAAAGTATCATGTTCCAAGCTAAGTGACATCATACTGAGCATAATATGAAACGCCAACAATGTAATTAAGGAAAAATGTTCGCTAATATATTATTTAAAACACTTGTTTTTACACTTGAATTTCAAAAATCTTGTTTTTCTAGATGTTAAGGAAGCAAACTCACTAATTATTTTATGAAGGTTAATTTTTTTAAGCTTAATTATTGAAAGCAAATCTAAACAAGAGAATCTTTTAAAGCTAAACTGGATAGTTGTACCACGTTGCTTCGAAAGTAGTTTCTTTTTTCTTATTAATTTCAGTTTTGTAAATGATTGTTCAGTCTAGTTAGCTAGTGTCATAAGAACTGTTAAGTACATGATGCATGCTGAGCATACATCTAGAAAATTCGATCAAAGTGAACTGTGATTTTCTATTCAACAATTCTATTTATCCTTTGAAACTATTAATTTTTTCAAGGTCCACATTTACCATCGCACTTTCTATTAACCCCTCTAAGTCAGCCTGTATAGCGATGTTATCTGGTAGCAGGATTGACATAATCTGATTAGTCATTGATCCATTCAAAAGATAAACGGTAGGTATATTTCTTTATTTAATTTGAAACGTACTTTATTTCCTATCAGATGTATAACTTCTGGCTTGAAAAGCGAAAATACAAATATTGCGTAAAGTTTAACCTTTCGAATTTTTAAAATAAAATCTTCAGTATATAGGGGAGTGCTTTATATAAAAAAGGCCCCCAATTATGAACCCCTGGCGGCACCTATCCGCTCAACTTATCGAAATGGAATTTCAGATATTGTTATTTGAAAGTATGACGCTCAAGATTGAGATGATTTAAAATAATACAGCTCCCATGGTGATGATCACAGTAAAAAAGTTTTGAAATTTCCGAATGGCATTACCCATCTTTTTCCTGAGCAAATTGATCAGGGCACTGAAAAACTCCGATACACGTATGCCGAAAACAGATTTGCGAAGAAAATTATTTTGAAGGGGCAATGACAACACAAGACAGAAGACGAAAAAACTTATTGGAAATACAAGTTCTCAACGTACCCACCTTCGCAGACGATAACGCAATGCATACGCGACAATTGTTGACAGCAATGACGATCATAACACTGCAGGAAGAATCTGTAGAACTTCACTTGTAATGGCATCTTCCATTTCTGACAAATCTCTTGAGTTTGATGTGTATATAGATTTCAGGTAACTCCAGGATCAGAAAGTCATCGGTGTGAGGTCTGGGGATCGCGATGATCACGAAACTGTAAAGTTACGGGTGATGGCCGAATCTTGAAACGTCGTACGCGCTGAAATCTTGTAATGCCAATAAAGTTTTTTCCCTGCTCTTGTGCTGTCATGGATCGTTGACAATGTTCTTTGCAAATGTTTTACGCCGGGAATTTTCGGCGTATGTGTATCGTTTTTTAATACGGTCATTAGTTTGCGCAGGAAAAAAGTGGGTGTTTTCATTCGATAATTTCGAATTTTTTTCACTGTCATCTTAGCCGCGAGAGTTCTATTTGTTTTTAAACCCTCACAATCGCGAGCGGATACCTTCAAACAACTATATCTTAAATTTTATTTCGATTGGTTGAACGGATAGGGCGGTAAGGGTTCATATAAAGAAAATTTATATGGCCACCCTCTACATATATTACATATAAATTTTAAAAAATGATGAATTTTTTGTCTTTACTCGACACCTCGGGGCATTGCCTCAATTCTTTTGGTGGTAGTTAGTCCCTGGAAGTTGAGCATAACTTAAGTTTCAGCATAGTTAGTTTCCGCTCTCTGGAAACATTTCAGAAATTCTGTTGGGACAAGGTGGCAAAAAACAACTGGTTTTCAAGAACAGTTCTTATCCAAACTGCACATGGAAGCAGGAATTTAACTGCCTGCAGTCGAGTACAGACATGATTTCGGGAGATGAGAGAAAAGCAGCCGAGGTAGCCGCTACCAGAATTTCTTCATCGCAAACTTCGTGCAATAGCTTTAAGGAGAAGGCTTTACTCTGAAATGGTAATGGCCTGGTTTCACTGGTCTCACAACAAAAAGTTCGTTTTTGAATTGATGCATCAAAAGTCAATCTGCAAGAATGAGATTGCATTCTGTTCAGTGACGAATGGAAATTCACTTGGTATCTGTTACACCTGGAAAGCGTCAGGAAAATAGTCCATCAACATTAGAGTATGTTTGAGGTATGGTGGTGCAAATGTCAAGGTGTTGGGTGGAATAATAATTAAAGAGCTTATTTATTTGTATATGTTCATAAGAGGATCTGTACCTGCTCAGCTTTATCGAAATGAAGTCTTAAACCGTAAAATAAGGCTTACTAGAAGTATATGAGTGTTGATCTTCTTTTCATGGATAACAACTCACTTTCACATTCAGCAAATCTTGTTGATGAACTTCTTGAAATTGAAGGCATTAAGCTATTGCCCTAGCTAGCCAGATCTTCCAATTTCAATCCGAAATACGTCGTATAACGCACTTTTGGAACATATTATCATAAGTTAATGCACGGCGGTCTTCTGCACTTAATAATCATCTGCAGTTAATGCATGGCGTAGGAGAATTAGTTAATTATTTATTTTTGTCCTAGCTATCTCAATACTTGAATGGAAAGTCTTTCATGGAATTCTAACTAACCTCTTTATTGACACCACGGCCCACTAGCAACCGAATGATAAAGTCGCTGAACACTGGTAATTCGGTCTGGGGTTCGAATCCAGGCTAACGGCTGGATGCTTGTGCATTTTCATTGTTTTCTCGATGTGTTATAAGCCAGTTTCCCTTAGAAAGTCCTTCAGGAAGGCATTCCTCTCTTTTGGCAGATACCCCTCGATTGTTTTACCATAATCAAATAAACCAAATCGAACTATTGACACTATGAAATCGTACTGTGAAATATATGTACCAGTTGGGGAACTTTAAAGAGCTGTCTTCAGAATTTCATAACTATTTCTGAAGTATTTACTAAAATTTTATTTTCAATTTTATTTACTTCACAGCAAATTTCAAGTCATATTCATTCGTTTATTTCAGTCTTCACTTAGTTTTTGTAAGCAGCACAGCTATGTATCACTTAAATAATCTCATTCGATTGAATTCAACAGTTTTTGCCCATGTGAAGATACGTTTAGGATGGGATGCGCATGTGCGCATGTGAAGATAATTTTAATAATAAGGTATATTTATAGATCTTGGAACAACCTGTTCACATTCCTAATCTACCCACTCCTATACATAGAGATATACAGTTGCAAATGTTTTGCATCTATTCTTGATTCTACTTTAAATATTTTACATCTTAGTTTGCGTTTCCCAAGAGTTCATGTTTCATAATTCTTTCATCATCACTTAAAATGGAGATTCCTTCTAAAAATCAAGAGGTAGCAATTTTATTTTGTTATGCTCCGCAATCCCTTCCGAAAGCTCTTCGACTATTTTCATATCATGTACCATCTAAGGCATCCATTGATATTCCCGCTTGTGTCTCGTCCCGCAGCATAATCCATTTCTTAAGTCTGTTTCTTTATTCCATGCAGATAAAGATGAGATGATGAATCTGTTTAAAGATGATACATAAAGGCAGACTTTTTCTCTTCTCATCGAGGATATTAACGCACAGTGTGAGAGAAAATATTTTTTTGCGTTTAGTACATATTGTACTGTAAATAAATATTCGAAGACATTTCTGGTATGTAATAAGTGGAAAACGCTCCATGTTCAACACATGTATGTTGAGCAACCTGCAGTATCATCTTTCCTCTTACTCCAAACCTTCCTATCCAGGTCTACCTCAGATGGGTGTGTAGATGTCTTTCTAGATGTTCCTGTGGACAGGTGCTGTCAAGCGCTGGATCTCACTTAAGTCGTCTGTGCATGTACTATAGTGTTCAAATTAATTGGGACCTAGTGATTTTTTTGGTGACTTACGTACGCACCTTCATATACGGAGAGACTTTTTCCTAAGGGAAAAGTTCTGTAAAATTCGAAATTTTATGAACTTAACTTTCTCAGTTACTGTAAGAAAAGGCAAAGAAATATTTGTGACTTCAACAGCATCTGGTTTGTTGGGCGACATACACAGATCTGTCATAATATTTTTTTTTCAGTCCTTGAAATAGGTAGCAGACTAAAAAGAGTTTCAAGTTTCATTTTAGTGAACGTTTCCGAAATTACTGGTACTAACGTCAGTGGAGCCTTGTTTTTGTCATTTCTTTTCTCAACGCGATGACAACCATCACAGGTTTTTACAAAATCTTCGGTTTCTTTGTAACACCTCCTGCAATAAAATTGTCTAGCCAGCCTGTCTTTGGTCCTTTTGACACCCAAATAACTGGATGTTCCTTCCTCATAACTGACGATTTGAGTTTTTCAGGTATAAATACAAACTGTTTTTCAAAGCCTATTTTATCTGTCTTTTTTTAACTAAAAAGTCTTTTCCTGTCAGACTATAGTTCTCATTTTTGCATGTACCTTTTTTAACTTCTTCGATGACTTTAGATAGTTCCTTGTCCCTACGCTGAAGTCGTACAACACCTTTTGAGTCAATGTTTACTAATTTCATGAGAGCCTTATCTTCCATATTTAATTCCGGTAATTTAACTTCTTCTTCAAGAACATCTCTGGATGCTTCATTTTCTTCCTTCATCGGTTCCAAGATCTCTTCATCGCGTTCAGTTATTTCTCTTTTCGTTTGAGCTCTAGTAGAGACCGCATTAATCTGGTGAGGATGACTATCAGGTTCGTTTCTTTGTTCATTCGACAGCGCAAAAGTTCGATTGCCTAATAAATATCTTCCTTTGTCGAGTTCATTTCTAATAACGGTAACCTTGGTTGTTACTCGCCCGAGATCGCAATTTAGTTCGACCTCAGCCAATGGTAAACAGGTTGGATTCAAGTCTAATTGTTGTTGCACCCACACATTTTCACCTTCAGCATTTCCGGCGTGATGTATTTGCGACAAACTATATCAATACTAGCACCCGAATCTTTTAATATAGGAATTTTATAATCATTTACGTAACCCATACTAGTATAAGGTAATATAAATTTATCCTCTGGTTTTGCACTAATTCTGTTAAGATTAGCAGGAGATAAATTTTGGGCATTGAGGTCTTAAATGTTGATAGTATTCACATCGATAAAATTGTGGAGTCTTTCGTTTTTCATTTTTATCATCCGGACGTGGACTTCTAGGTCTGTGGAACCAGCTTTGCGAATTAAATCCTGATGACCATTTATTTTCAGTTTTTTTCATTATCTGAACTCACTTTACTATGAGTCTGTGAATTGTATCTTTCTTTCCGCCGTTCTACTACACGCCTTTTTGGAAAGTTTCCGCGGACGTTTTCATGGGCATCAAGTTTTTCAGTTAATTTCTTGGATGAAATAATCTCTAGCCACTCGTCAAGAAAATAATCTCGAATTTCGGGAAGGACTCTACGTTTAAGTTGGTCAGTCACCATCAAGTCTAGAAGCTGATCAAAAGTCTCAACTCCCAAGCCAGTCACCCAGTCTTTGCAATAGTTTTCTATTTCGTAGTTGAGATCCATCCATGTGGATTCTGTTCTCTTTTGATGTTTCATCAATTTCTGCCTGAACTTTTCCGAGCTTAGCTTAAACCGTTTTAACAATAAATTCTTCACATGCTCATAGTCTTTAGCTTTATCGGAGGGTTCTCTAGCTATTAACTGTGTTACTTTGTAAGGAAGTAGTCCTAGTAAATGAGATACAAATTCTTTTTTATTAATTCGAGTCGATTTTGCTTGCCTTTCAATCAGTAGCAAATATAGACTGATATCTCCTTTCTTGTCATCGAAGTTCTGCAGCTCCGTTTTTGGCCGGACCTGTCCGTTAGTTTGAGATTTTGTTTCAAGTCTTAATCTCTCTAATTCATACTGTTCTTTCCTTCTCCGCTCTTCTGCTTCTTTCTGCCTCCTACGTTCTTTTCTTTCCCTTTCCTACTTCTCTTTCCGTTCTTCTATTATCGCGTCTAAGACACCTTTGATGAATAGTTCATCATAATCTCTGCATTCAACAATTTACTGTTTTAAATCGACTGTTTTCAAGTCTGCAGTCACGCGAACTCCCTATTCAGCAGCGAGATTTTGCATATCTTCCTTAAGAGCTCTTCCTACATAGGACATTATTTCTATTTTTAAAATTTATGAATACTCTGTTCTGTATGCTTCCTTAAAGTAGCTCAATTTAATTACTGTAGTTAATTAATGCTCTCAGGCATCACGAAATTAAATGCACTCTCTTAAGTACACAAACCTCAAAAATGAGATGTTTAAATTATATGAAATTCATACTCTCTGCCACAGTAATTCCGATTAAAATAAAAATCACAACATAGAACAATGGATGCGTTATATATTTCTACTGTTGAACAACTAAAATGAATATCAAATATGCTATCCAATACGGTAAGTAAAACAAGGCAATTCAATATTAACAAAAAGAAATAACCTCGTATCACTAATATTACGTTCAGCCATGAACTAATAAAATAAAGCAATTCACTATTAACGAGAAGTAATAATCTGTATCGCAAATATTGCGTTCAGTGATGAACTAATAAAATAAAAATACGCACGATCATTCGATGTCGGTCGGTGCATCCAAAAATAATTAGGACTGTGATACTTCCTTTGCAAATGAAGCAAACTCCATTGATAGAATATTTAGCATTTAAAATGGCGACATACGAGCAAGAAAACAAAACATAGTCTAAACTATTTTAAAATAAATATAATTACATTCTTCGTGCGTTTAAAACGTTGCCATTCAGATACATATTAATGTTCGTCTATTTAAATTGTACAAACGATTAGCAACAATATTTAAAACTATTCTTTGTGCATTTAAAACGTTGCCATTCAGATACATATTAATGTTCGTCCATTTAAATTGTACAGAAGATTAAAAACAATATTTAAAGCTGTTACAAGGGCACTCTAAATATGCAGAGAGCCGAAAGTCTTCTGGAGAGGTTGAGGGTAGGACAAGAGTGGGTGGAGCGGACCCGTCCCCTCTCCATCAAAATTGGGCGGGAGCGGAACTGAGCTAAATCGCATTATTACCTGTAAGGTACTGAAAGCTGTTGCCAACAACAGGCGTAAACTTGCTTTCCTTGCCACAAGGAGTTTCGTGGGTTTGTTCTGTCTGTAGGTTAGACAAGTGAGTATTAGCAACAACAACAAGCATTTGAACAGAACTTCACTTTAGCAGATGAATCAAAATTGAAGATAATACGATGTTTTACTTGAATCGAGCATTCTGTATTGTGATACCACTGTTGTGATCTTTAAAACGGCAGTGGCATGAAAGCGCCCTGTTAAGTTACTCTTGAAATTCATAATAAATGTATAACAAGGCATAATCTGTCTTACTATGCCGTTGTTTGGAAAGTGCGTAGCACATAGCAACATGAAGACGCTCGTTTCTATAAATCAATTTAAAGATAAGTTGCTTTTATAATAAAAGCGGATTAAGTTATTATTTTAAAAATATAATTAAATTGATAAACTAGAAATTTATTATTTATAATTTCCTTAAGTCATGTATGCTTTCTTCTACCTATCAAGTCCAAATCTGCAAAAATATTTTGTAGATTAGATTATCTTGACCACCATTTAGGCAACTTTTCGATAAAACTGATTGCAGGTCCACATTTTTACTTGTGTTTCTATGCGCTCCCCAAGTCCTTCTGCAATTAAATAGGATGTGTAATGTGTACACGCAAAGCCATCTTAATTCGGGCTCTATGGCAGTACAAGATTCATTGAACCACATCTGTAAACTCGTAGGTCTATGGGCCCCAAGTATTGAAGGACACATATTTTGGCAAATTAGTTATTATTCTTGACACAGCTCAATTAGGTAAGGTTCCTAAAATACTAAAAAGGATCGGGAGACGTATGATTCTCTTAAGACGATTTTGCTTATATATATGAATACGAAACAACGCTATGAAAATGTATAATCTAATTGAGCTTGAAATATAGTTCCAAAGCATTTTGAGAAGAGTTATGGTACACCTGAACATTTCTGCACTGGTAAAAGAGATTTTGCTCCCGATTAATAGCCAAAATAGTTACTGATGTTATGTATTATTGGTTACACTTCCTTTATAGCTAACACATAAGCCTAGACATGAAGATTTCAGAATCCGAACATTTCAGCTTAAAAAAAAAAAAAAAAAAATCTGAAAGGATTCAGATTTTAAATTACGTCCAAAGGAGCGTTTTTTAACGCTTTGTGGTTACCTTTATTTATTAAATATCATGTTCTTCGCACTTAAACCAGTAAATTCAGTTCAACAGCAATATCGCAAAATAATTTTAAAATGAGGGTATCTTTAGAATTTCCGATGCACAGTTCCGCGTGCTTTAAATGAAAAGCTTTTTTTCCTCCGTAGAGTGTTGCCATTCTCGCTTTTAAATCGTTTGAGTTTGTTCATCAAAAATTCGTTAAAGTTTTATAAAATAGGAAATAGATAATAAAACAAATTCCAAATTTGGGCTTCCAGATGCGCCTATTCGGGTGGAAACGTACGTTATTCAAAATTGGATGGCTGTAGGTAACGTCGTTTGATCACATTTGGAGATACATACATTTATGCAGATTCTGCATTATTTAATTTCTTTAAATATAATACATCCTTGCCAAATATGTTTGATAATATTTGCTTGATACTAAATGGAATTTATTTCATTTGATGTTCAAAGTTACTTACATATTATTTTAATTTCTAATTGATAACATACTATCAATCTTATAATCAATCTTTAATCGAATGAGCAACTTTTACGTATCTTACAAAATTTTGCAAACATTTTGCAGAACAGTTTAATCACATCATATCATTCTTAATCTTATGTTTGAGAATAATTAAATAATGCAATTTTGTAAATGGCAGTGATACTTATGAAATGAAAAAGGTTTCTCGTAAATACCATACAGAAGTTTCCAATACAAAGCAATTTGTTTCCAATACACAGCAATTTTGTGTGTATTTAATAATTTATGTTTTGCTAAAAATTTAGTTTATTTATAATAAGAAAAAGAAAAGCATTGTACTTAAATCATTACACATTTCAAATTATTTAACAAACTGGTAGAAATTTTGCATGATTTAATCGAATGTGCAACAAAAAGATACACGGTTGCTAAAATTTCGGAAACAGATGAAAGAACGCAGCTAATATTCAAATAAATATATTTATAAGCGGAAACTTCTGTCGTTTATGGCATTACATACAAAAATGACGACATAACTCCGAAAGTGGCGATATGTTTTCGATCTTGGTAGTCTGCGAATGTTATTTCCTGGCACTGATCTTCTAAAAAGGCGGGACGGAAAGACAGTCTGTGATTGGTCAAAAGATCCCGAAAAGTCCACCCGTTTTTCACTGTTAATCCGTTTGGTCACGGCCTTCATTTTACGGATATGGATGACTGAGGGTTCTTGTATTTTTATTTCTATTTTTAATTCTTATTCAGTAATTCTTCTACCTGAAAAGTGGTTAGGGGATTTATTTGCTGGTCTTGAACACTTCTGGGTTTTTTTGAGCTGGTCGTTGCCGTTATTGATAGCTTCTGATTGGTTTTAATATATGATTTTTTTTTCTTTCTTTTTTTTTTTTTTTTATCGTAATCATGTTACAACAAGTCTTATCGTACCAGGAGATAAAATTGCGACAATCGTTTGCTGTTCACAGCACTCAGAGTTGCGAAAAATTACTTTAGATATTACAGCCGATATTAATGATTAAGTTAAAGATTACAGTTGTTATTAATGAAATGGAAAATTGCGTTTAAGATTACAACTGATATTAATGAAACATGAGTATATCGTTGTTCGAAAGTGTTATGCATTTGATAGTTGCCAAAGTGGTTGAGATAAATATCTAGTTTGTATATTAAAAACATAATTGATTGCTTGTGAAATTAATGGTAATTTTTTGCCTTCTTTATTTCATGAAATAAATGCTTCTTTAGTAAATCAATGAGTTTAAAATTTATATAAAGAAATCATTAATTTTGCAGCAAATGTTGAAGATAATATGAAAAAAATAAATAATGTGTTAACACCTTTTGCCTTCTTCCACCAATAAGAAGAACGCCATTTTAGATTTTGGTTCTTATTAGCAGCAGAAATGAAATTTCTTATTTCCTCAAGAACAGAGACTCATCTTTATTTTCCTCAAAATGCGTAGAGTTTTGTTTTAAAACCAGGCAACATAAAGTTAAATTTTTATCTGAATTTAAAACTTAATTAACGAATTTCTTCGTCTTGCATGCACACTTCTAATTCAGAATTCTTCACTGAAACTAAAAATATCTGATGTGGACATCGCATGACTTTCCTTGTGCAACCTTTTAAATTACAATCGATGTTTCTGTTAAATTACATTACAAATTATGTGATTTTTTTATTAATTTTTTGTTTTTTTTTTTTTTTTTTTTTTGCTGCACTTCATTTAAATTTATTTCCTCGAATTACATTGGAAATACACTTCTCATTCAATCAATTCAGTTCTCCCTTCGAGGCAGGTCAAAAATAAATAAAAATTCAAAACATCCTTATTAAAAACTGTAAAACTCGGAAAAGTTCAAAACACCAAATACAGTTAAAAGCAGTCAAGAAAACGATTTAAAATGAGAGTTTGTGCACCAAAAAAAAAAAAAAAAAAAAAAAAAATTCGGCCAGCGAATAAGAAGACAAAATTTTCGGTGAACAAAATTTAAATTTCCGCTCCCACTAGACAAAAGACATTGAAGTTAGTGCATCTCACTTAGATTTTATCACTATGCTACGAAGATTTCAAATGTAAACAAATAGCTGTCACAATAAGCCTAACGTCATTTCTTAAATTGTTGATAATTCTTGAACTACAGAATGCAGATTAAATAAAGGCACAAAAACCTTAACCGAGACAAGGACTGGGAAAAGTGGATGGAGCACCAGAACGTCCCCTATTGATTTACAGGTTTTGAACAACATAATTCAATCACTTTCAAAGCAAAAAATATACTATTTACCAACATATAAGAAAGAAACATATAAGAGGGTGAATAAATATGCGGCCAACTGCAACAAAAAAGGGAGGCGCACAACTAGATGTTATAACAATCCCATATATGAAATTTTAACGTTCTTACGGCTAATCGTTTTTGTGTTATAAGAGATACATACATACGTATGTACGTACGTACAGATGTCACAAAAAAAAATCTCTTCTGAATCCATTTTAAATACATTTTACTACCCGTGTTAGAGAAAAGAGTCCTTCATGCCCGTTCGTACTAATATAATGTAAATAAATTGATCAAATGGATTTTAAATGATCAAAATCGATATTTTCTTTGAAATATGATGTTTTTCGCGATTGCTGTACTTCCTTTACTTCAGCTAAGGGAGTAAAAACAAGTTTTGTTGCTCTTTATAAAAAAAAGTAAATTACGTCCAAAGGGGCGTTTCTTTAACATTTTGTGTGTTACCTTTATTTATTAAATATCATGTTCTTCGCACTTAAACCATAAAATTCAGTCCAACAGCAATATCGCAAAATAATTTTAAACTGAGCATATCTTTAGAATTTCCTGTACACAGTCTCACGCGCTCATGTTTTTTCTATACAACGTTGCCATGGCTGGCTTTGAAATCCTTGAGTTTGTTATTCAAAAATTCATTAAAGTCTTACAACATATGAAATCGATCATAAAACAAATTCCAAATTTCAAATTTGGTCTTCCAGATGCCCATATTCGCAGCAGGATTACGTCATTCAAATTTGGATGTTTCTAGGTACCGTCGTTTTACATAATGCGAGAAACAACGTACATACATTTATGCAGATTCTTCATTATTTAATTTCTTTAAATATAATACAGGGCTGCAATATTTTGTGCTAACAGTTTGAAAAGTGAACCGACATTTTATGTTTCCGATGCCAAATCGCAAAACGAAAACAATAGACCTTCAGGGACAAAGCCCCTTTGGACTAAAAATAATAATTAACTGTTCAAACATCGTGAATTTTAATACATACAGCTAATTTTTTACAAAACGCATAAAATCAGTTTTTTGCTATGTAACTATGTAATGTAAACTTCAACATATTTTCAGAAAGCATTCAACTGTGTTCAATACGTAATCGTAACTCTTTAATGCCATTAAATATTCAAATTTTGCTATTAATTATCATTAAAAATTAAAATGCTAGAAATAAACCTTCAATTTATCGTTGACCTTTCTCAATGGCAATAATGTTTTCGAGCTCGTTTCATCCTTATGTATGACAGTATGAAGTTCAGAAATCGGAAGCATATTCAGAATAATATAAATGCTCCATTATCAATGAAAGTAAAACTTGCCACATGAAAACACCTTTCAGCACTGTAGATGAAACACTCCTTTTTTCCATTCTTTCGTTTAGACTATGTTCTTTGAAAAGCAGTTTATATCATTTTTCAAAAACCCTCCTTAAGATTTGAAGCTATCTATTTTTCTCGGTGCATGTTTTCAGGCCTCGCTTCATGTCTATTTTATAGCCAGGAGCGTGGGTGCTACTGAATGATAAAAGGAATTTTATTTATTTATTTATTTATTTGTAACTTATGCTTTGCAAAAGTTGCCTAATTTTCCATATGCTGTTTTTTCTTCGTTATTTTTATTAAATTTTCCCTCGCTGAAAATTTTTATCCTCTAAAGCTTTCACATTCTTAGCATAGATTATCTCAAACATATCCGGAAGCTTTAAATTGAGTACGTTTATTTTTATTTATGCACACAAAAAGATTTTCTTTTTATGATAACCCCGTTCATTGGAGGCTGTGTGATTAACGGGTATGATCGAGCGATGTAGTGTTTATGTACATTATATGATTATGGTAGGGTTCATTTGTGCAGAGTTTATGTATTTAGTGCAAAGCTTAGTTACTGGCCTCACAGTTCTAATGCTTACATATTCACTTTTTCTGCTTTTCGGTCTTTTAAGATTTTAGTAATTTTCGAACATTACTTTGATTTTAATTGTAGAATTGTATTTATGTTTAAGAGTATCTCTTCCATGATAAGCAATTTTTTCCCCCAATCACGGGCCCTCAGCCCACGGCTTGGCCACTACTAAGGCCAGAAGTAATAGTCAATTTATTATGAAGACATCTAATAGATGGGCCACCTTTGCCTTCAATTCTCACTTTTATTTATAATTTTTTGCCTATTAATGTTGTTAACGTTAGTAGCAGTCACAAAATTAGCTTATAATCTTAATGATAATATTTTACTTTTGTAATATTATTTTATTACTTTAAAAAAAAAAATAAAAGCCTTTAAATGAGCACAAAAAGCTAAAATTCTTTCAGACGGAACAGCTGCTCATTCTGTGGTTTCTTGGGAAGTAACGAGCAGTTACAACCAAATCTTCTTTGAGTTTTGAACTCGGGCGTTTTGGTATCGCAGTCGGCTTACCTAACTACTATACCATCTGGGCGGCTGAATAAGTTAATGGAAGGTATTTTCTGTTAAGGAATATATAAAGCGCATTGCAAAAGGTCATACGGAGCAGAGTTTTCAACTGCAGAACTTCGGGGATCCTTGTACTTCTCTAGTTTGCTAGAGATTATGATTAAAAGCCAAAGCAAAAAAAAAAATTGAAGGGTTTTAGATCTTATATTACGCACACACATACACGTTTCGAGAGCATTTGGGATAAAAATATTTAAAAACAGCATATCTTCAGAATTTCTTATAGATAGTCCCATGGCTTGGGGATAAAAATACACAAAATATGAAAAAAAAAAAGAAAAGAAAATCTGAAAGGTTTCAGATTTTAAATTGCGTCCAAAGGGGCGTTTTAAAACATTTTGTATGTTACTTTTATTTATTGAATTTCAAATTTGGGCTTCCAGATGCCTATATTCGCAGCAGGATTACGACATTCAAAATTCGATGGCTATAGGTACCGTCGTTTTATCACAATGCGAGAAACATACATACATTTATGCACATTCTTCATTATTTAATTTCTTTAAATATAATACAGGGCTGCAATATTTTGTGGCAACAATTTGAAAAGTGATACAGACTTTTAATGTTTCCGACGCAAAATCGCAAAACGAAAACAATAGTCCTTCAGGGACAAAGCCCCTTTGGACTAATAAATAATAAAACAAATTCGGACTTACAGGTGCCCATGTTCGGGTGGCAGACTACGTTATTCACAATTTGATGGCTGTAGGTTCTATTATTTTTTTCACAATGAGCAAAACATACATATATTCATGCAGAGTCTTCATTACTTGATTTCGTTAAATATAATACAGGGCTAAAATATTTGGTGGCAACAATTTGAAAAGCGATTCATCCTTTTTAGTGTTTCGACACAAAATGCCATTTCGAAGCTGGTAGCCTTCTGGGCTAACGCCCCCTTGGGCTAAAAATTTCAAACAAAGAGACGTTTCTCAAGAAATAAATTTAAAAGCATATCCAGAAGAAACGTAGAAAAAGAAAAGCGCCGTTTCTCAATTATAGAACCCTAGAAATTAGCAAACCCTAGCCCTAGGCAGAGTTATAAAATCACGCAACTTGCAACAACGAGAGTCCACGCGTTCCAAAACCCCGAAAAATTTGGATTTATTAATATAGCAAACATACTCCTTGTTTTAAGAAGAGGAAATAATTAATGTTATGGTACGGTGGGTCCGTAACTTTATCAATCCGTCTAGCTTTTTATCCTAAATGTTTGAAAGAAATGGTTGTTGAAAATAAAAACAATTTTGAGTTGTCTGTTTATAAAGAGAAAGTAATGTAACTTGTTTCTTAAGTACAGAATCCTGGCAATTCGCAGCTGAAAGAAAACTCATCTGCACAAGGGTGAGGAGACCTTTACGTCAGAAACCGTTATCAGAGCATTTCTCTTAAAAAAAAAGTATCTGAAAAGCTTAAATGTACCAGTACCTTTATGGAAGAATGCTGCTTCGAAAGCGTTCTCTTAACACTAGTAGTAATAAGAAAAACATAACAGAAGATTAACAATTATAGTATTGTTGCGATTTCATGTACCTTAACAAGAAAAATATAGTCCACGTTTATTATAAAAGAACTGACAATCTATTAGAATCCAAACTCAAACCTTATCTCAAAATTTTGAATTGGAAATACATTCGCATGTACAAAAAAAAAAAAAAAAAGATTTTTTTTATGTTAACGAAACGGTAAGGTAACAAGTGCTCTTTCACAGACTTGTAGCTGAAAAGAAAATTGATTTAAAAAACATCATTATCCAGTTTTTTAAATCTTTTAAGATCCTTTATAATGGTGGGATCAGAACGATTCCTAAATGCCCAAAATCTAAAAACTAGGATGGAAAATTTATTGTGTGTACCTGCAATATCAGCATTAAGAGAAAAAAAATTCAGGTAAGCTGGCAATAAATATATTGTGATTTGACTACGGTCAACATTTAAATTAATATATATATATATATATGTTACTGTGAAAGATCGAAATTGGAGAATGTCGACTTTCACCGGAGAATGTCATCATTCACCAAATACGGCGGTTAAAGATCGAATATTGCATTACATTCTTGTACATTCGGACTCTCACCGGTGTATGTCGGCAATCACAGATATGCTCTGGTGTAGGGCGAAAAGAGAGGCGACTGGCTGTTTCCTATAAATGCAGTTGTAAAAGCAAGGGCCTCTTGCGCAATTCAAAGTCTCATACTAGTTCAAGTTGTTGCAATTAATCAGATTTGAATTACATAATTTAGAGTTTTTTATTACTATTATTTTATTTTCTCATTTAGAACGTACTGTATAATTAAGTAAGTTTTTTAACTTCTATTTTTTCCTTTCTCATTTTGAATGTATTGTGTGTTTTAAGTACTTGTGTGTTTTTTCGCGACTGAATTACGGAGAAGAAAATATAATATTCTCATATATTCAACATTCACCATTAGTACACGGTGAATGTCGACATTCACCGGTGTAAGTTAGAAATAAGAGTATTTGGAAAATATTTCGGACATACACCAAGCGATTATGTGAATATTGACATTCACCGGTGAAATTCGACATTCTCCAGATTTCGGTCTTTCACACTAACATATATACATAATGAAAGTAATTAAAAGCAAATTATTAAATTTTTGTTTTTTCTTAACTGTGTTTAAAGCAAGGAGGACTGAAAATTCTAAAAATTTTTTTTTTAATTCTGAAAAATACCTTTTCAATGATTTTTTTTTAAATTGAATTTCCATAGCTTGGAGATGTAATATGGAGAGTTTTCTTTTTATAATTTATGGTGAATTATTGATTTATTAAGTTTTCTTTTTATAATTTATATATATATATATATATATATATATTTACTTATTGCATGCTCAGCCCTCAGGCACTACACGGAAAAGGAGAGATGCTCCGTGGAGGACGTTTTAAGGGAAACTGGTTCGTATCAGCGTTACACACGGGGAAAACCACAAAAACGCTCATGCAGCCAGACTGTTCGCCGGGATTCGAACTCCGGACCAAACTACAAGTGTTCAGCGGGATTGAAAAATATTGTAAGGCCTTTTTCTCTTTCCTTACCGCGCGTCTTTCTAGTGTAATTAGAAGCACGTCAGTCAAGCAGTTGGAAGGTCCAGAGTTCAAATGCTGGGAAAGGCATCATTGATTTTCCTGTTTCCTGTATCGAAATAAAATTAAGTACATTAATAATAACAAGTGCATTTGTAAACGAAGTTAAATAATCAAAGGTAATAAAGATTTCGTGAAACGAGTATAGATGTCTTATATAAGTACATTTGAATTACTTGTAATAACTGCAATGACCTTCTTTCGTTTTTCAGTATTCAAACAATGTTTGATTCCCATCAGTATCAACTCTAATTCTGTTTGTTTTGCTCTTTAGCAATGTAATTTCTCATGTTCTTAGTTTTAAAAAAAAAAAAAAAAGATTTTAACAGTTGCCCAAAAACGTTTGCTGAGATTTTTTTTGAGGGGGGGGGGTAACCTCTTGCTGAGCTAGCAATCTACCAGTCTGCTGTTATACTCTTTACAGTCTTCTGCTTACCCTCTCTTTTTCTCTTTTTAGCTTTATTATTAAGCATCTTTCACTTACGCCACATACATCTCCTTAATAAAATAACAAAAATTTTGGCAGCGACATATCAGCATATGCTTAGAATTCCCAAAGCAGTGTTAAGCGTTAGCATACATTTTTCTATTTTGTTACATTCTTTTCTCAATTCACTGTAGCAATTTTCATTTTCTTAGTAAGATGGCTTGCAAAACATTTTTTTTTGGGGGGGGGGGGTTTTTTTTTTTAGTGGTTTTTATTGTTAACATTCTGTGTGTTAAATTTATTAATTAAATTTCATATTCTTTGTGCTTACGCCACATAAAATTCAATTCAACGGAAAAACCACCAAAATGTTTAAAAACTGCATATATTTACAATTTCCTATAGATAGTCTCGTTGTATAGTGTTGCGACTGCTCACTTTCAAACCATTGAATTTGCGAATCAAAAATTCATTAAAGTTTTACAAAATATGTAAGAAATAATAAAGCAAATTGGAAATTTAAAATTTGGGCTTCTAGGTGTACATGTTCGGGGGGGGAATAAAATTTGATGGCTCTAAGTATAGTGCAGCACACGTCTCACAGTGCGAGGCGTATAAATATATACATACAGATTTTTCATTATTTAATTTCTTTGAAAATAATGCGGGGCGATAATATTTGGTGGCAACACTTTGGGAAGCAATATAGCAGTTTATAGCTAACGATGCATAATCCCGTTCCGATGATAATAGCCCGTTCGAGTTAATGCCTTTTTGGGTTAGTTACTAATAACGGTAAATGTAATTAATTTTTTAATTCATGTATTCATCTTATTGCCACTGGTGCATTTAGATGTAAAATTTTACAAAGGGGGGGGGGCTAATTTATCGATTAATTGATTAAAAATTCTTTATTATTATATTATATTTAAAAATTTAACACAGTCCCGCTTCTAATGATTGATACTGATTATAAGTATTTGATAATGATAACTTATATTCTCTTTCATTCCTTGAGAGGGTCAATAAAATGAGTACGTTCTTTAGTTCGCTTGGGGACTATAAATATCGGAGGTCCTGGACAAGCTGACCACATGTCCAGGCAAACATGCGCAAGCACCCCGGAGCCCTCGATCTAGAAAGCAGGTATCAGGGCACTGCAGGCCATGACTCTAAGGGTTGTTTGTGCCGTCGAGTTTAGTTTAGTTTAGTTTAGTTTTAATTTATATTCTGAAAAATATGCTAGATAATAACTGTATTATTCAAATTAAGCACGCAAATGTGCTTTTAATCTTTAGATATTCATTATAGAAAGGTTTATGTAGATGAAGAAAATATAACAGAATAATATTGTTTTTTATTTTAAAAACAGCTTCCCCCCATTCCATTTAAATAAGTTATGAGTTATTTCTACCGCCTTCTTAGCATACCTTCGTGGTGTAATGGTCATCACACTCGGCGCGTATCGAGTGGTGACGAGGTGCAGTCCCAGCGAGGACACTGCTAGTTTTTCATGACTCCTGCTTGAAAACAAATCCTAATGACTCTATAAAGCATGTTTTTGTACAGTCATTAGGATCAATACATCATCAAATGTTTGATGATGTTTGATGATCATGTTTAAATGTAGAATAAAGTGCTCTGTATTAATTAAATGTAGAATAAAGTGCTCTGTATTATACGCAAAGTTTACTTAAGAGTTAACATTTTCGGAAACATGCGAAAGAAGAGTCGTCTGTTATACAGATTTATGTGAAATATCAAATATATCATTCGTCTATGATAGCTCAAGAATGCAAAATAATGTATTTATAGTTTAAATTCTTTCTTTCTACGATCGAAAGTACCCTATATGAATGTCAGACAGATAAGAATCCAAATAAAAAAAGGAAAACAAAAATTCTTACGTAAGCTATGTCACTATTAGACAAAAATATATCCAAAATGTGAGACAGTAAACTGTTAAACACAAATCTTATTTTTTTATTACTGTGATGTGCGAGTCGCAAAACTTCACATTAAAGAAATAAAATGCAATAAAAGTAATAGCCTCCATAAAAAGAATAAACTGAGTTCAAAAATAAATTCAAAATACTCGCCACAAATCAAACTCTGACAAATCTAATCCGGCACACTCTAAGCGAGAAAAAGAACATAGTGGGTCAGAGTTGACTCGAGAAAATATCGATTTCGTCGCAGAATAAAACGATATATGCTACAAGTCATATATAATCGAAATCGTTAATATCATATTCAAGTGCCACCTTGTCTGCTATTTGATCTATGTAAGCTTCCTGCTGTTGCTAAGGAATAAAATATGGATAAAAAGCAACAAATTTAAATCCTATTAAAAATTGGTTACTGGAAATCAGATTTTAATGTTCCCGATTGTTGCCATAAGGGAATGTCTACATATTTATTTCTTCTAGAACGTGTAACTTCGCTACTTAAATCACTGACACGGAAGGGATTGGTAAGGGCGATTGGATTTCAAATGGAAGGAGATAATCTGACGATGAAAGCATTGTGAAAATTTAATTCGAGTATCCGGAATTTTAACTCCTACTGCATCACTACCATTAAAGGCTAATAAATACGAGTAAATATGTATTCATAGTTATTACAATACAAACATCGGGTTTTGTAAAGTATCGCAAATTAAAATAAAAGTCTGAAATAGACTCCTCATGACTTATTTGATTAAATTACATACATATTTTTGCCGCATTTAATTTAAATATATTTCCTCCAATTCTCCTAACTTAATTAACTAATCCTTCGAAGCAATTTGAAAATATGTTAAAAAAAAGCAAATTTTGAAATTAAATATCTCAGTCAAACTTTGTCGCACGGGAATCAAATTTCTTGTATTCTTATTTTTTTTTTCATAACAAGTATAAGACATCCCCAAGTATAAGTTTAGGAACCGAGAAACAGCATTAAAAGTTAGATTTCGTTATTTGTCCAAAATATTATTATTATTATTATTATTATTAGAAATTTGACACTGCCAAAACAAGATTATTTTCGCCATTTAAAACACTTCTGTAATTCGAAGTATATGACTACAACCAATAATTGTTAAAATAAAGGCCCGTGTGAAAATAAAGGACTTTTAAGCCTCTTAAGGGGGTTGGTATACATTTATGTACTTTTGATATTGCCGACTATAAAAAATGAGAAGGTGCAAACTAGATGTTTTATCAGACCCATACACAAAATTTCCTCGTTCTGCGGTTAATGCTTTTTGAGTTGCGCGAGACACATACATACGTGCGTACATACATATCAGACATCAGGTGCGTCGTGCGTACGCACATATCAGACATCACATACATATCAGACATTCACACATCAGATGGCATCTGATGTGTGAAAACAGGATCTAACTTGTAATTTCATCTACAAAGAAATAAACTCAGACATAGTTTATGATTACACAAAGCTAATTAGTAATACATACCCCCGAGAAGTTTTCCTGCCAGACTCAAATTCAGAATTACGTAATTTATGTAATTTTCTCCTGAACATTTAAAAAACTTAATGCATACTCAGTAAATGATAGACACGACTCAATTAAAAAAAATTCTCTGTCAGAGAAAGCATTCATGCTCTATTATATCATACTTCGAAGTTCATTTTTCAAAAATGAGTTGCCATTTTCCTGACAAACATGCTTAATAAAGATTTCACTTGTTGTTTAAAGAAGCCCTGCCATGAAAGCTGCCGATATTGTTTCAGGGTCGAAGGGAAATACGAGCTAGTTAATAAGGTCGCACATCATGTTGCAACTTCAGGTATCTGCTGATCGAGATCCATTGAGTGATGAAAAAGTCAGGAAAGACCACTTGGAAGACGGCGACATTAAACCCATAATTGATTTAATGGAGTCTTCAAATAGGAAACCTTCCTGGTAGGACATTTCGATCTGTAGTTCTGCGGCAAAACAATACTAATGTTTCTGGGACTCACGCCATCATCCGAAACGGTTTCTTGTACCGGAAGTTCGAATCAGATGATGGAAAGGCATTCCGATGGCAGCTGATACTTCCAAGATCCCGGACGTCCTTAAAGAATATACTAGTACAATGAGAGTCCAAATCGGAGTAATGAAGACTTTGCATAGATTTTGAAATCGCATCTACTGGAGTAATGCAAGAGCTGACGTGTAAAAGTGGTGCGATATCTGAAACAGGTCGGAAAGGACCAAAGCAACGCAGCCGATGGAAGTTACAACGTTGCTATGTAAGACTGCCTTTTGAAGGCATTGCCTTTGACATCCGGGCACATCTGCAGCGAACTGTTGATGGCAACAAATATATCCTCGTTATCATTGATTACTATCCAAAGTGGCCTGAAGCCTGATAAAGAGGCTGTTACGATAGAACAAAACCCAAACGATACCTTTACATTCCCAGTCAGATGGCATGGTAGAGAGGTTTAATCGAACCGTTCTTAATAACTTCTCAGTGGTGGTTTCCAGAAACCAACAGGACTGGGGCAAGAAATTACTATTGTTCTTATATACTGGTCTACTGCAGGTAGGCTACGAGACTACTGGCTATTTATTCTCCATACCAAATACTCTTCAGTTGTGACCTTCTGCTTTGCGATCTGTTTTTTGGTCTCCCCCCCCCCGAATACTCCTTCATTGCCTGAGGATTGCATTCAAAATCTCCAACAGAGTTTGAAATGATGCACAGTTTTACTCGAGAGCGAATTAAGTTGAGCACGGAGAAGATACAGGATACGACAGGAGAGCTACAGTATATCGATTCAACGAAGGTCGCAAAGTAGGATTATGAAATCTGATTCGACTAAAAGGACTTTCTCCTAAATGTAAGTCACCATGGTCCTTGCTCAGGCCTAAATAGACTAAACGACGTTGTAGTTCGGATCCGTAGGTCATCGAATTCTAAACCTAAATACTTTCATTAAGACAGGTTAGCCCCTTACTACGGCCATAGTAAGCAGTCACCATCGTGTATATAATGTAAATAGTAGACTAAGACAATGGTCTTGTCTGTATATAAATTTGTAAATTCATCCATTTATTTCTTGATTTGGTATTTGGATCTGTTGCATGTTATTTATTGAAATTATTATTTTGAAGAGGTAACTACTGATTGTGCTGTATTCCGTTCAAAAGAGCTGTACGAGTACTTTTGTGGAACTTGTTCCAGAACTGTAAATTTTTTTTTGGGGGGGGGGAGCGGAAATTAATTTTATTGACCTATCATCGGTTCTGTGTGCATTGAATCCATTATGAACCCGTACGCACGTAACAATATGCATATGTGAAAAAATTATATGGATTACCTTGAATTTTAATTTCTATCTATAAGCAGTCATACTAAATTTATGCAGAGATCAAAGAAAATGAGAGTTAAACTAGTTTGAAAACAAAGTACCGTACACTAATACTTTAAAGGTTTTATTGCAACACAAATTTCATTCTGGCATTAGAGTCGGAATCACTGCACCATATGAAGAAGCATTTAAAAGAGACTAAAAAATATATAAAATAATGAAGATAGAAAGCAATGAATATTTTAAAATTTGACATCATGATGCGTAAGATTTCCCGCGAAGGAAATATTTTACTTTATTTGATAGCGAGACATTTCATTGCCCTTCTATTTTAATGCCCTTGCCCGTGCAACTGCATCGTGTGACATCACGTACATGTCACAGTAAGTCGACTTTATGCAGAAACAACTTAGCTTAACATCCCCCCCCTCCAAAAAAAAAGTTGAAATAAAATAAAAATGTGTCGGATGCCAAGCTCATCCCCAGTTCTACATTCTCCCTACCACGTGTCGTGTTCAGGAAGAAGTATCGTTCAATTATCTTTGTCCTCTTACGCCAGCCGTGTGGTATTAACTTGAGGATTAACAGTTACCCAATAAAGGGGAGCCATCGCTCAAAGGCTGCAATAATATACACGACACTTTTTTTTTTTTTTTTCCTCGAAGAGGGGGAAAGGATATGTTAGCGATTTTTTTATTTAATATTATATTTTTTTCATTGTCCTGCGAGGGAGTGACTTGACACATTGTTGATTCATCGTTCTTTATTTGCGGTTCGATATACACGTGTTTCGAATACCGGAGATTTTTTAGAAAGGGGGAACACGTGAAAAGAAGATAAGGGTGTATGTAATGCAATATGTTAACACAAACGAGAATACAGTATCTATGTCAACCGGGAAAAAGCATTTTATTATAAAATAAAAGAGGACTGCCTTCCTCCGACTATTCAATGAAGTGCTGTTTTTCTTATGTAATTCCGGCCGATGCTACTTCAGACACAACGAATGGTCAGTGCCATTTGCGATTAAAAATTAGAAATATTACAAAAATAATTATCAGTTTATAGAGGTGCAGTATCAGGTTTCTAAGTTTCGTTTCATATTTTAATGGATAGTTTAGTTTATTGAATGCGGCAAAGTCCACGAGGTCTGCCAACCTAGGATAAGGAAATCCTTTGTGCAGGACTTTCTAAGAAGAACGGCTGGTATTTACGTTACACATGGGAAAACTAAACATGCAGCCAGCCCGTTCGCCTGCGATCGAACTCCCAACATTCAACGGTTGGCACTAATTGGGACTTGCTTAATGAATTTACTGTTTTCTTTAAAAAAATCTGACTTCCTTGTGCTGCCTATTAAATTACACGCATTTTGTGCACCAACTAACTTCATTCACTTTTTTAACTAACAGTTTCAAATGCAAAAAGGTGGCACCCTCGTTAGGCCTAGCTACCACTTTTAAATTGTTGGTAATTCTACAATTATTGTATACAGATTAATTAAAGGATAAAAATCTTAACTCGAACATATGAATAACATAATTTAATGAAAACAAAAGAGAAACACGCCAAGGTTAAACGTCAAATCAGCAAAGCAACAACTTTCTGTTGGGAGTAGTTTTAGTAAGGAACTCAATCGATTTCGGGGGCAAATAGGTACAGATCCCTCTTCATCAGGAGCAAAGAAATCTACACTGCTCACTTTTGCAGATTTCTAACTAAATTTACCCCAAACAAAAGGTTACTGTTTTGTTAATTTTATGATTCAGTCATTCCTGAAGCAATAAACGTACAGTTTGCTAACATCTACGAATAAAAAACAAAGCTTACCGAGCCGGGTACGAGAGTGGGTCCGTTTGATGCTGCCGTTTGAAACAAAAAAAGGGCAGGGGCAAAACTATATATTATGGCAGTCCCATATATGAAATTTCAACGTTCTATGGCTAATCGTTCTTGAGTTATGCGAGATATATGCATACGTACGTACAGCCATCCCGAAATTCCTTCAAAAATTTCTTCTGTATCCATTTTAAATCCATTTTACAATCCTTTTTTATAAAAATACTCCTTTATTTAGGTATGTACAGGTGTCAGAAAAAAAAATTCAGCCTGATGGATTCGAGAGTGTTTAAAACGGATATTTTCGTTGAAATACGAAACCTGAAATTTTTGAGACAACAAAATTTCCTTTACTTCGTACGAGAAAGTGAAAAGGAAAGAAAATGCTTCTCCACTCTCATTTCTGTTGTGTCTCATTTATTATACAATTAACGAACAATATTTTCAAGACTGTAAATACCTGTTAATGAAGGAATGACTTAATGCTTCATGTTAAAGTTAATAAAATGATTAAGGAAATAAAAATAATTGTAAGGAATTTATTTGATTTTAAACTCCTTTAAAGATTTATTAAGTTCTTTACCGCAATGAACTGCAATCCCATCAACATCAAATGCGGAACAAAGCAGAATGTCGCCAGAGTCTATACTTACCTTAACGATAACCGATAACGGATAAATTAGCCTATGTGACCAGAGAATTTTATGTCACATGACACGTGTTCAAGAACATTGTTATTTAAAATGGTTTACCATTCAGTGTAATAAAATTTTAGGTTGTAATAAATACAAATTAAGGATTAATGAGTCATTTTTTTTTTACTATACGGGAGGCAGAAATGTCACTCCAAATCACCAACCAATAGCTCCTTTTGGAGAAAATATTTATTACTTGGATAGCTATGCTTAAGCCGTCCAAACGGTACAGTGGTTAGGGGAGCCATCTGCGGTGTGAAAGGGCTCAGGTTCGAATCCCGGAGAAGGCATGCTTGTAAATGTCCGTTTTTTCATAGGAGGAGGCAACGGTGGCTGCCCGTTTGGTGCCTTCATAATAAAATGGCCACCACAGATGGCCTTAGGAGTAGCAAGTGCCTGCGATTCGGGGCAAAAAAAAAAATCTGTACTTAAAAATAATTTTTCGAATTCTTTATTCACATCGATGTTCACGTCTTCGCTACTGCTATAAGGAATCTTTATTTGTAATATGACTTCTGTCGGTTCAACAGCTGCGTGTAGTAAATTGTAAATCTTTTGTAGAATGCATGAGGCAACTTTTGTTGATGTCTGTGGATTAATGCGGCCATGCTTATTTCAATTTTGAACAAAGTTACCCCATTTCATTGATATAGAATTATAATGACCATCATATAATTATAATTATAAGGATTTATAATGGCCTTTATATTCTTGCCAAATAACAGTTTTGCTAGGTGTCGCCAACCTGTACCCTCAACTGAAGATTAATCAATTGTGATCTGGAGCATAATTGTTCCGTACTTGTTCTTTTGTGTTAGAATTAATCACCCATAATCTGGGTTACCAACTGCAAAAATGCTCATAGCAACTCTGTCTAGTCATTTAGACCTAAAAACCCTCTCTTCTAATAAACGAAATTTTATATCTGACGTCATCCTCATCTTTGTTCATGACAAGTTTTTGTATTTTTAGCATTATTACATTGAAAATGGCAAAAAATACCAATAAAATACAAAGAAAGGAAGATTTTTTTTCTTGTGTTTGTTCTTTGCAATGATTACATTGTTTAACTTACCTTGAGTGTTTGTTTGAGACTTTAATGCTGTGATTCCAAGTGCAACTTCATTTCTTAACTCACGTACATCTAATAATTAACTAAGTTGTCACTGACAACAAAACAAAGGTTATGTTACTTCATGTCAGGAATATATTGTCTCGCAGACCAAAAGTTGTCAAAGCGCTGTAGTAATTACTCTGTAACAAAACCTAACTGGTAAGCTTTCTTTTACATATGCATATACATTTTGCCTTTTCTTTGTGTATATCTATATCTGAATTTTGATTATTTATTTGACTATTACTTTCAATTTCGTGTAGTTGATAGTTCTGTAAAATTTCATTTCGTTAACGTAAATAGAGATTTTTAAGTATCATCAAATTCAAAATGGTGTCAGTAAGCATGAAATCATGAAATGTTTTAGAAAGATATGCAATTTCATGTAAAAAATCTCACATTCTTAACTTTGCATTTTAATTCTTAATAAAAATTTTTATAAAAATAAATGACTGAAAAAATTAAAGATTTTTTTTAAATATAATAATTTTAGCAATCGGTGAAATTTTATTTTATTGAGCCATGTATGCTTTCCTTTTGTTAGTTTTCCTTACATTTGATACAACCCAAAGATACAAAACACAAATATCAGTCGAAATTATCGGTTGTTAGAACACAGCAAAGCGCATTAGTGTTATCTGACTAATTAGATGTATGCCTTCGTGGACAACTGTCCGCTCGTATTTGTGTTACACATTGGGAAATGATGAAAATAAATCATGCAGCCAGGGATCGAACCTTGGTCTAACCCTGGCATTCAGCAGTTATAACCATTCGGTCCACGGTGGGATAGAAACTTAGAAACTGTTGAAGGACCTAATGATTTCAACTATAAACGGATAAATACAATGAACTCGTGATACGCACCCCTTGCACAAAAACAAGCAAACAAAAAAAGAAAGGACATTTCTATATCTCTCGTTCTACTTGGCTGATTGACGAAATTTAATTGGCATTTTTCATGTCTCTAAAGAAAGACTTAGAATTTATATTAGCTTTATATATAGCATTGTTCTAACATAGGTACTCTTACACAAAATCGAAGATTTTCTGAAATGACACACCTATTTTTTTTTCCGTAGTTCGATTCTACTATTTTAATTATGTCAAAGTGCCACGTTTTTATGAAAATCGCACGAGTAGTTTTAAAAAGTTCTCAAAATTTTAGCTCCTTAATGTTAATTGAATTTGGTATATATTTATTAATATCTCTTTTCTTATTAAACTTAATTGATTCTTTCTTTCACAGTTCGAAATTTAGGTTCAATACAAATAAAATTCGCAGTTATATTTTGGTTTATTTTTAAAATGTGTTTTTTTTTAATAATTTTTATAAAATTTTCAAAAATATTTTTACATTGTATTGTAAATTTGTTTAAAGTTTTACCATCACCTTAAAGTAGATGTATTTCTAAGCATAAGGTCATTTCAGATAAAGTCCGATTATGTATAAATACCTATATCAGAACAATGCTATATGTAAATCATATATATATATACTGCTCAAAACAATTAAAGGATATTGCGGTTTTAGGTGGATTTTGTGGCTGGGAAACTTTTTAACTTTTTAGCTGATTGATGCATGGTCGACAGACGTAGTAGGCTATATGAGAATAAATTACACATGTTTGGAAGAAAAAAATGCATTTTATTGCGCATTTGTGTACAAAAGGAAAAAAACAGTACAAAAGGAAAACACTATTTGTGCATATGAGAAAAAAGAATAAGAAAAGTGTTTTCTTCAAAGGAAATCATTTTCAGTAGGGGGTATGGTTTCCACGGACGGCCAGCAACGTTGAACACCTTTGAGGCATGGAGTCAATGAGGCTATTAATCACGAGTTGGGGTATTCTGTCCCACTCTTCCAGAAGAGCTCTTTCCAGTTCTTGGAGAGTTTGTGGGGGTGGTTGGCGGCCAGCAACTCGTCTTCCTAGAGCGTCCCAAACGTGCTCTATTGGATTCATGTCTGGAGAACACGCTGGCCATTCCATTCGTACGATTCCTTCCTCGAAAAGGAAATCCTCCACCAGGTTAGCACGATGTGGCCTGCAGTTATCGTCCATTAAAATGAAGTCATCTCCGATTGCTGCAGCGTAAGGGACTACAATAGGTCTGAGGATCTCATCCCTATATCGGCGACCAGTCAGAGGTCCATCTCGAATGATGTAGAGGTCTGTGCGCCCGTCAATGGAGATGCCACCATACACCAACACTCCCCCACCGCCAAATCTGACACTTTCGTGCACGAACGCAGGATTATTCCTACTGCCGCGGTCCCTCCAGACGAAAATACGCCTATTATCAGGATGAACAGAAAAACGGGACTCGTCAGAAAAAAGAACATTGCTCCATTCATTTCTCCTCCAGTTCACATGCTCTGTTGCCCACTCCCTGCGGTCGCGACGATGCCTTGATGTTAGTCTAACACATACCATCGGTCGGCGAGCATACAGACCTACACCATGGAGCCGGTTTCGGACAGTCTGAGTTGAAACCGTCCTACCAGTAGCCGAGCGAAGGTGTTGTTGGAGAAGAGTAGCATTCATATTTCGGTGTCTTCGAGCCGTTAACACTAAATAACGATCTTCATTGGGCGTTGTTGCCCGTCTACGACCTTGCCCTGGTCTTCGGCCTACACTTCCAGTTTCCAAAAAACGGTTCCAGATCCTGGAAATCACACTTTGTGACACTCCAATGGTTTGCGCTACTTCGGCTTGAGTTTGGCCCCCTTCTAACCTACCAACAACTCTCCAAGCTTCTGAATCGGTTAAATGACTTCGCTGAGACATCGTACTCATCGAAACAAAGCAGTCACTGAATGCCGATCATCCTTGTCTTCATTGTCTTTCATTCAGTTGAAAGTCAAATTTCATTCGCTGCCACTGAAGCGACGTTTTTGACGTCGAACTCAAAATTAGCATACTCCACAGTTTGAAAATCAGAAAAATTTGCATTTGTGATTCTCTTCTTCCCTTTTCGGCAAAAAAAAATATCTTTATTTTATATAAAACTTACAATATCCTTTAATTGGTTTGAGCAGTGTATATTAAATCACGCTTTGGAGACAAGAAGGCAAGATGAAATTTGTTAATCGCTCCAATAAAATAAGACACTTTTGTATCTCATGTTCTATAAAACGGGAGATACAGAAACGTTGCCCCTTTTTTGGGCAGTTAATAATAGTTTTAAGAATGAATTGAATAAGAAGAGATAGAAAACGAAATCAGCTGTATTAACGCAATAAACACTGTCCTATTTTATTCGTTATTCACAGAATGGAAAAAGTATAATTTTTTACAATGCATTGCAATTTTTTTTCGATTAATTTCTGATAATTTACAATTTTTTTTAAACTGATAAGGACAGCATAATTCAATCATTTTTAAAACAAAATTGCGCATTTTACCAACATATGAGAATAAAAAATCTAAGGTCACTAAGCCGAGTAATAGACTGGGTATATATATATATATATATATGTATATTCGTAATGAAAGTAATTAAAAGTAAATTAATAAGCCCAAGACTTGCGCTAGACTATGACTTTTTATAATTTATAGTATATATATGTGTATATATTTATATTTATATACTTTTGGTGCGGCCGATTGCAACCAAATAGGAACGTGCACATCTACACACTATTAGCAGGCTACTCGTTTTTGAGTTATGCGAGATACATGCATACATACATGCGTACGCACGTACGCACAGACGCTGCGAAAAATTCTCTTCATAGAATAATAGAATCTTAATAGAATAATCTGAATCTTCTTAATAGAATCCATTTTAAATCGGTTTTATAATTTTTTTGGGAGGAAGAAGTTCTTTATTCTGTCCTTACCTACAAATGTCAAGCAAAAACATCATTAAGTTGCATTGGATAGCTGTCAAAAAGGATATTTTAGTTGAAATATGATACCCGAAATTTTTCGTGATTACAATACTTTCTTTTTATTTCATACAAGGAAGTAAAAATAAGTTGAAATTCGAAAAGAATAAGTTCTATGTATTTGAATAAGTAATTTTCCTCTATGCGTTCGATAACGTTCTTGTTTACACGGCAGGAGGAACATTTGTAGTGTTTTATAGATATATGGAACAGGTTTCTATCATATGCATTGTTAATATTTCTTACTCTTCAAAACAAGACAGACAACAACTCTTCAAAATGTTTACGTCGAAAATGTTTACCCATTTCAAAATGCTTACCTATTGACATAGAAACTGAATATAGGTATATTACTCTCGCGGCATCGATAATTTTGAATGATTGACAACTTTTACTTTGGAAAATTGAATATATGTACCCTTCCCCAGCGTTCCACATCTAGCTACTTTAGAGCCCATAAATTTCTGTGAATATAAAAAGACTTTTAAAAAGTGTTTGCATATGGTTTGCTTGACAGATGACAGTAAAATGAACAATAGGGTTGATCTAGCATTTGCTCCTTTCGAAGACCAATCTGAGATTTGCTATTTTAAGCACCGTATTCAAGCACTCCACTTTTTAACTGCATTTGATGTTTTGCGTTTTTCTGCATTTTACAATTTTTAATGAAGGTGTTTTGACTGTACTTTATGCGTTTTTGCCTTGCAGAGAAGTGGCAACTGAATAGATTGAGTGAGGAATGTTTCTTTAATGAAATTCGAGGAAATGAATTTAAATGAAGTGCAGCAAAAATATGCATAATTTAATAGGCTGTACAAGGAAGTCATGTGATGTCCACATCAGATTTTTTATTATGTAAATGCGTAGATCATTAGTTCATTCTAGTCGTATGGGAGTTGTTTAAAAATACTCTGAAGCTTTGCTGTACTTACTAGAAATTCTAAAGGAAAATCTTACATCTGTGTAATTTAATTTCCCGAAACAATAGCATTCCTTACTTCTAAATAATACCGTGTATGTATTTTTATTTGTTTCTTTTGTTGAATGGAAAGTTTTTAAAAAAACTTTATATGGATCACACCGACTAATGAAATGGAAAGATGGATAAATTAACTCTGCATTCTTTCTGATTTAAGATACATAAACATTTAATAAAATATTACTATTTTTCTGAAATTTGGCTGAATGTTTGAAGTGCTTTTTAAATATATTAATCGATCAATAATTTCTTCTATTCTGAGGGTTGCGAGCACGTCTTATATTGCGTAACTTGAGGAATATGGAAAAAATATCGGAACCGTTCTCTTTTATGCAAAATAATAGGTGTGGTTTCACAACTATGTTATTTATTATAAGCTTCATTGGAATTTATTGTCAATTTTCCTGTATCAGATGTATGTAACAAACATATAAACAATTTGAAATAGCTTAGAATTCAAACAGAATTAATCCCGATTCAAAAATAGCGGTTTCCATATCAATCATCCATCTTGTGAATCTTCTTTAAAATATTTCAAAGTTTTACTTAATTTAATAAAAATTCTGAGACACAATAATTCTAAAACATATCAATATTATAAAGATGTGTTTTCTGAGGTGTGTATTGTAAGACTATAACAAGAAATTAAATGTTCACAACAAAATTCCTGATTGAAATAAAATTTACAGCCTAAAGCCTATCTCACTGAAATTGGTTCTCAGGAGTAAATTTTTTCAGTTGCATCAAGGTCCCGATTATACCATAAGGTAGTTCTCCCCGCCTTCTTAGCCTGTCTTCGTGGTTCGAGTCTCGGAGAGGACATTTCTCATTTTTCATGCCTCCTGCTTCGAAATAAACCTAAAGTCTCTACAGTGGCGTTCGAAGTTTTTTTTAAAAAAAAAAAAAAAAGGGTGGCGGATGATGATTCTCCACCACCATGATCTGGCGATTGGGTTCCCTAATCCCCAGTCACCCTTTAAAAGGGGGAGTATATAAGGTACTTCTACCGCCTTCTTAGCATGCGTTCGTGGTGTAGTGGTCAGCACACTCGGCGCGTATTCGAAAAGTCCGTAGTTCGAGTCCAGGCGAGAGCACTGCTAATTTTTCATCTCTCCTGCTTCAAAAAATACCTAATGACTCTACAATACGACGTAACGCAAAAATCTGATTTATGCCAGAAATTATTATTATATGTCATTTAAAAGGAAGTAATGCTGAAAAGAATACAATTAACCAGCTTTCTGCCTTCTTAATTTATATTTTATGCACGCTTGAGAAAAATATTTTAGAAATAAACAATCTTTTTTTTTAATGTCTGTAAAATGTTTCATAGCCTATGTCTGCAATTGGATTTTAAATGACTTTTAAACGTACCCAAAGTCGAGTACGCAGTTATTCTAAAACAAAACAAATGTATTAAGTCCAAAAATTTCACTTAAAAATCATTTTAAATCTTTTTAATTTTTGTTTTTGGAACTACTTATTTCAATCGACTATTTTTTAATTAATTTCAGCTTTGACATATTATCAAGTCTGGTTATATTTTGATTAAAGCTCTAAATTGTTCTTTTCCTTTTTGCGAAAGGAGGTTATGGGATCCATTCGATACTCATATGTTAAAGCTGCTCTTTATTTTGGCAAAAGCTTTTTGGAAAGTGTCCTAACTATCGAATGTTTTGATATTTTGCTTCTAAAGTAAATAAATAAATGAATGATTTACCAGGAACAAAAGCACGCTAACAGAATTTCATAATATGTTTTAAAAAAACATTAATTACAGCTACCTCTTTCGGATCATGGTTAAAGTTCCTGTGTAACGAAAGGTAATAGGCTATAACAGGAGTTACACACGCCCTAGTAACATTTAATGTTTTTAAACATATAATTATGTCTTCATATATCGGCATTTTTTTCTTTCTGACTTTATTCCCGCGAGCACATCCAATCAAAAATCAAAACAGTGGTGAGAAAACAAAGTTTCAAACGAGCGAACTCTACATGGTGTCAACCCTTAACCCTAAAATGTCCATCAAAGCCATAAAAACAAAAAGTGATAATTACACACAACAACAGCCTATGACATTATCTCGATCGATGAAGGTCGTTGAAATGAGCTTATAGCAGACATGATAAAGAGGAAAGAAATAATAATAAAAATTAAAATGTAATATGTAATTAGAGCAACGGATAAAGTCCAGAAGGATTTCACTCATTTGTAAGCATATCTTTTGATGTCACAGAACGTGTAAATAGATCTAAGCTCTTTCTGGAGTGATATTACAAGTCTTACTTATTCTTTAAAATGTTTGTTGGGTTAACGCGGTCGAACTAAGGAAAGTAAGTTCATTGATTCATCGCTGCTTTCAAATTTGTAGGTGCTGAATCATTTCGATAGAAATTAACGTGCTGTCTTCACAATTAGTTAACGTTATGCCATGAAATTTGATCAGCTATAAAAAACAGATTCCCTGAGAAACAAATTTTCACATACTTCAGTAAAACGGATTTAGTATTATTGATGCAAGGACTGTTTCAGATACTATTAGAGTTTTACGAAGCAGCAGATCTGAAAAACAAGTTTTGCCGTCTTTGAGATTCGAACCACCGATAATCAGTTGCTAACTGGCCCAATTATCAATTGCTAAATACTTAACCATTAGGACCAACAAACATTTGAAAGTGAAAACAAACATTTGAAAGTGAAAACAAACATTTGAAAGAGTGAAAAATTGCTTACACTTTCCTCCGCTTAAAGGACGAGTTGAAAGAGAGGGATAAGACTCAGTTTTTTAATCCAGAAACTGACGAATTATCGTCCACAGTTTTTCAGTTCGGGGTGCAGTATACAGACCATCAAGTCTTCCCATCGGAAACAGAAAATACACACGCGCACACGCACACACACACACACCAAAAAAAAAAAAATTGGTTGCACCTCTTTGGTTTCCGACTATGGATCTTTTATCTGCGAGCTGAATATGCTTTCCGCTAACATGCATGGGAGAATTCTATAATTCCTCGCATTGCTGTTTTTCAATACTATTACAAAAAAATTTAGTTTCTAATTAACTGCAATTAAAGATTTCACAGACAGAAGACAGTTCATAGCAACACGTGCCGTATGTGGCTATGGATTCTCTTACTGAAGAATAAGACGAGGATATTGCAAAAGGAACGGTATCAAAGTAGGTCTCATAATGTCGTCGACGTATCGCTGTGCTGTAAAGTATGCCTTTAATAACAACCGAAGGGGTCCGGCTATCAAGGGAGATGGCACCCCAGACAATAACCCTTGGTTGAGATCCTGTGTGACGTGCAATAGTAAAAGCATTATCGACACGCTGCTCTGGGCGTCTCCAGACGCGTCTTCGATGATCGTCGTGACACAGTTGGGAGCGGGATTCGTCGTTAAAGACTACACGTCCCCAGTCAGCATCATTGCCAAGCACCACTGTAATCTGGCTCGACAGTGTGCAGGCATGAGTGGCAGGTGGCGTAATGGTCGGTACGAGCGAAGGACATTCGTGTACGGGTCGCACGTCTGATGGTTGATAGTGATGAATCAGGCGCTGTGACAGCTGATCTGACAATCATTCTGTCCTCCCGATCTGTTGTGGCCCTAGGTCGACCGCTACCATCATGACGCTGAAATTTGTTACTGTCCACCCATTCTTGTCAGCATCTTCTACTCGCCGCATCACTTCGACTCATATGAGGAGCGATTCTCCGATGTGCCCAACCTGCCTCTTTTAATCCAATGATACGACCTCTTTCAAACTCTGACAGTTGCTCGTAATAAGCTCGAATCCTGCGGCGAGGCATTTTTCCAGTCGTTGAAAGGTGTCCTATATCGCAATGCAACAGAAATTTTTAACAACTGTTCAAGAACAGCTCCTTACATACACCTGCTGGATGCACAGTTCCGATGCGCTGGAGATCGCACTATTCATTCATTGGACACCAAATTTTAATCTTTTACATATTTGGTCAAAACTTTTATGCATACAAAATTTCGAGGCAATCGGATGATTCCTTCTTTGTGCGTCGATTTTTTTTTCTTATTCTTTTTTCGTATAAATTATACTTGCATTTGTTTTTATAAAGTAAAACGTAGAGAAATAACTGTTCCTGCGAACTGACTGAAGTAGGTATTATTATAAATCCTAGGCAAGTTTAGGGGTCACGCAAAAGTCGCAATAGGGGTCCACCAACTCGTTAACTAATTTCTTCAAAACTAGTAAAACTTGCTTCCAAATACTTCCAACTGCAAGTAAAACTTGCTTCCAAATGCAATGAGCAGCGACTACACTATACGGGGAAAAATACATAAAAAATGTCTGAAAGCCTTCAGATTTCATATTACGCCGAAAGGGGCGTTTTTTTCAACGTTTTGTGTGTTATCTTTATTTATTAAATATCATGCCCTTCTCACTTAAACCATAAAATTCAATTCAACAGCAATATCACGAAATATTTAAAAGAGCATAGCTTTAGAATTTCCGACACACAGTCTCGTGCGCTTCAGATAAAAATGTTTTTCCTTCCGTACAGTATTGCCATTGCTCGCTTTCAGTTTCTTAATCAAAAATTCATAAGTGCTTTATAAAATATGAAATAGATAGTAAAACAAATTCCAAATTTCAAATTTGGGCTTCCAGATGCTAATATTTGGATGAAGAAGTACGTTATTCAAAATATGATGGCTCTAGGTACCGTTGTTTTATCACAGTGCGAAAAATATACATTTTATGCAGATTCTTCGCCATTATTTAATTTCTTTAAATATAATGCAGGGCTCTAGCATTTAGTGGCACCAATTAAAAAAGAGAATCCCAAAACGAAATTAATAGCTCTTCTAGGCTGAAGCCCTTTAGTTAAAAAAAAAAAAACAAACTCCAGAGTGCCAGACTATCAGTCGGAAATTCTGAAAATATGCTGGTTTTTAAATATTTTTAGCCAAATGCTGTGGGCATGGTTCTCAAAACGTGTATGAACGTGTAAATGGGGGGGAAATGCCCCTGGGCTACGGATAGCCCAGAAGGACTATTAATTTAGTTTTGGCATTTTGTGGCTTTCAATTATAAACGACGTTCCACTTTTCAAATTGTTGCCACCAAATATTAGAGCCCTGTATTATATTTAAAGAAATTAAATAAAGAAGAATCTGCATAAATGTATGTATGTTTCTCGCATTGTGATAAAACAACGGTACTTAGAGCCATCCAGTTTTGAATAACGTAAGACTCCACTCGAATATGGGCATCTGGAAGCCCGAATTTGGAATTTGTTTTATTATGTATTTTATATTTTGTAAAGCATTTATGACTTTTTAATTAAAAAACTCAACGATTTCAAAGCGAGCAATGGCAACACTGTGCGGAAGGAAAAACATTTTTATCTACAGCGCGCGAGACTGTGTATCGGAAATTCTTAAAGATGTGGTCTTTATAAGTTATTTTGTGATATTGCTGTTGAATTGAATTTTATGGTTTACATGCGAAGAACATGATATTTAATAAATGAAAGTAACACAATAAGCGTTAAAAAAAACCCTTTGGGCGTGATATAAAGTCTAAAAACTGTCAGATTTTTTTTCATTATTATTATTTTTTTATTAAAGTTTCTATGGAAAATCAAGAAATTTGCCCAACGAACAGGAAGACAAAATTTCCAGTGAGCAAAAATTTGAAGTTACCTTGGCAAGGAGACGTGTGTTCGGCACTCATTAATCACCCGGATTTAATGTTTTAAATACTAACCCCTTGAATAGTTCTTTCTGAAGCATTTAGCACAGCCTGATTAAATTTTTTATTTGCTTTGCCCATTAATATTTTTTCAACATTTACCGTTTTAAGAGAAAATTTTTTCCAGTTTTATTGTTTTATCTGATAATTTAACATTTTACTACCAATAAAATGAGGCAATATTAACACACTAAACAGCTTTCCCTAGGATGGGACAATGTTTTAATAAAAATTTCTTAGAACAATTTTTTTAAAATTCAATTCTCTGCAGCTCAAGCGCAGAAATCATTTAATTATTTTCTTAACCTGATGTATGTATATACTTTTGGAGAGGCCGATTGTAACAAAAAAGGAAGGTGCATAACTAGATATTATAGCGGACCTATATACAAAATTTCAAGGTTCTAGGGCTAATCGTTTTTGAATCACGTGAGATACATACGTACGTACTGACGTCATAGAGTCATTTATTCTTTTCGCATATTCGCGATTACAGAATTTCCTTTACTTCGCACAAGGAAGAAAAAATATCTATATCTCAATGATTTATGCTGCTCGAATATTTTCATGGATTTCTCCATGTTGTAAGGTTTTAGTTAAACTAACAAAGTTTTATTTTAATTTATACTTTTCTATTTGTTCTCATTTTCAACTTCCCGTTAGAATAAGCGCGCGTTTTTAGCTTTATGCTAATTTGAAGAGGAGCCAAGTTGTATTTAAGCGAGAGGTAGGAACCTCTCAGTGTGAGAGAGCTTTTAGTCTCAGACCACTGTTACTCTATTCGACGTTCGCCTGACTAGCTAGCATTTAAATTCTAAGCCATAGCGCTTTTACGTGATTGCTTATTGAAGTAATTCCAAGTGCGTCAGTATTAGTTAAATCTTGCTACGCAGCATTTAGTTTAGAGGCCAACCTAGCGTTATAGCTCTGGGAGCAACGACCATTTAATTTCTATTTAGTTTTAGTTTAAATTTATTTGATTGTTCATTTTTAGACCCAAGTGCGGTGTCTACTTTCTGTATCCCTCCCGAGTTGGGAAGTGGTTGTACATAATTGTAATTTAATAAAAGAGGATTTTAAATCCCTTTCAAGTGCAGTTCTTCTACCACTTAATCACAATATTCTACCACAGAACATAGCTGCATTCAGCTCCCTGTTCAAGATCAGGACTTCAACTAACTCAGGAATATGTTCGCCAAGAGTATGCACCAAACACTCAGTCCTGACAATGTGTAACATGAATAGGCTCCAATTCCTCTTAGAAAGCCCTCCCGTTAGACAGATATCACTAGTATTTTTTATTAAAACCCAACAAACCAAACTATTAAAACTACAGACGTATTTTATAGTGTATCTCGAAATGGATTCTTCAGATCGACTTCTGGTAAAAAAAAAAAAATATATATATATATATATGTGATGTGCCATGATGATGTGATGTAGTCGTAGCTCAAAGTAACAAACGATGATAACAAAAAGAATCCATTTATTATTTTTCTTGAAAAACAGCTGTGTTAAAATTTACATCTTCGAAGAACAATTAATAGCTTTTTGAATTGATGTTTATTCCATCATTACATTAATGAAAAGACCGCCCGATGTTCCTTTGCGAGTTCTTTTATAATTACTGGAAAGGCGGAGCTTCCAAGAAATTACGTCAGCCTCGTCAGCCAATCCAGTTCGCTTTAAATATTTCCAGAACATTCAATAACTGTACGTGTAGAAAAAGCGGGAAAATGAATTTGACTACGGGGCTGTAAATTTAATTCCACGTACTTTCGAATAAGAGATCGTCGCCATTAAAAAGAAAAGAACATGCATTTAGAATTGTGATTGAGGAATAAACAAAAATAAAAGACGAAATTTAACTTAGGGTTTTATATGTACTTTTGACTATGGAATTTTATTATTACAAAATATCCCCCCCATCTGAAAAGGCTTGAAGCCGGGCGCCTCGACTACAAGACATTCCAGATAGTGAAAAACGCGACAACAGCTACAAAATATCTTAATTATTGCTTAATTTGTTTGAAGAACTCGCATCCAGAACTCGAGTTACAATAATATTAATCTTAAATAATAACTCTCACTATAACACAATCAATAATAATAATATCAATACATAAAATTGTAAATAATATACCTTAATATATTGACATTTATAGAAAATAAAGAAAAATAATATCATGCATGCCGTATTGGGAAGACATTTCTCGAGAACAGTTTCAATTCTGGATCCAGATCTTTAGAGATTGCTGCAAAAACATTAGAGCAGTTCATACTTTACAAATATTTCATTTCCAGTTCGCCGTGGCTTTATCATTAAAAATTTTATTTTGAGGTGAGGTATTCCTCTATTATATTCTTCATATCATTGACAATTGCAATATTGACTATATGCAACTTATTTAACTAATTTTTTAACATAGTTCCTTTTGAGTTTTAATTTGTTCACATTATTTCCTTTGACTTTGACTTTTTTTTTTTTAAAGTATTTCATTTTGACTACTTATTCATACAAAACACTTATTTTGATAATTCTCACTCTCATTTTACACAATAATTTTACTCGTACTTTACATTTTACTATCGACAATGACAATTATGTCATATACTGCATTGTCGTTCAACACAACTTTCAACTTCAATAGTATTTTAAAATTACCATTAATGTCGTTGGCAAAAATTGACACATAAATACAAAATAAAATACAAAGATACAAAACAACACACCAAAATTTTACAACACAGAAAATTAGACATTAAATAATTAGAGGTGCTCTAATTACCTTTAGTAGCAACTCCAGTTGAAACGTTTACCAAAAGGAAGGTGCGTCTACCTATTGGTGATGTAGTTTAAAATTTTCTGGGTCTTGGTAGTGTCGTAGTCTAGAAACATGGACAATCTCAGTAGGTTTCTTTGTGTGGTAATTCTTTTTATCAATTTCATAATTAACCTCAGATAATTTTTTGACAATTTGGTATGGTCCGGAATAGGGCGCTGTCAATTTACGTGTATTCGGAAATTCAAATTCATCAAATAAAACTAGATCACCAGGTTGAAAATCTACATCTGCAAATTTTGTGTCATAACGACTTTTATTCCTTTTATGATATTCAATGGTTCTCTCTTTAGCTAATTTTCTCGCTATGTCAACTGGAGGGTAAGTATTTTGATCTAGGGGAGAATCGAAAGGAAGTTTTCCGAGTAAAAGATACGCAGGGCTGAATTTAGTTACCGAATGAGGGGAATTATTATATTCACTAATAACTTGATCTAAAATTTTCGTCCATGGAATTTTCGATGATGTAGAGTTTACTTTACATCTTAAACGGGTTACTAGGGTTTGGTTCACGCGCTCTACTTTACCATTTGTCTGGGGGTGATGGGCAGTAGTTAGAAGTTGTTTTACATTATAATTTCTAAGAAATTTTTTGAATCTATTGCAGGTGAACGCGGCATTGCGGTCACTAAGGATTTTTTCGGGGACTTGAATTTGGAAAATTTGTTTCAAAATATTAGTATAAGTTTCTGTAGTTGCACTTTTAGATGGAAACGCCCAGACATATCTTGTGGCATGATCGATCACAAGATGTAAATATTTTTTTGTAGAATTATAATAATTAAAACCGCCGACTGTATCAATAGAAAGACATTCAAAAGGTTTATCAGTTGGGGGTACTTCTTGCATAAGTCCAAATTTTTTGGTTTTCTTCTTTTTATTAATTTGACAAACATGGCAGTGTTTCACGAAATTTCCAATATCTTTACTAATGTAGGGCCAATAATATTGTGGGGTGATTAAATTTAACATAGCATGAATACCTGGGTGTCCGAAGTTCTCATGAGTCTGCGTTAACAATTTTAATCTTAAGGATTTTGGTACCACAATTTTATATCCTTTTTTCTTCTTAATTACCATCAAATCATTTAGTTCTACATATTTTTTGCCACACACATTGTCACTCTTTTGCTGTTGTATAATTTCATCACGATTAAGTAAATACACAGAATGTTGGAGCTGGTGAGAAACAGGTTGTCTAGAAAGCATATCAGCTTCAACGTTTGTAGAGCCTTTTTGATATTTAACTTCGTAATCAAACATACTGAGTCGGAGTGACCAACGGAATAATCTGCCTCTTAAATTTTTGACATTTTTGAGCCAAACAAGGGCTGCATGATCGGTATGGATTGTAAATTTTTGACCGTGAAGATAGTAATAAAATTTATCTAAAGCATCAATAATAGCTAAACATTCAAGTTCCGTAATTGCATAATTTTTTTCGTAATCTCTTAAAGCTCTAGAATGGTAGGAAACTGGGTGTAGTACATTATTTTCATCTGGTTGTTTCAAAACAGCTCCCACAGCAATCTGTGAAGCATCAACGAAAACATGACAGGGTTTATTTGGATCATACAATTGTAAGACTGGTTTTGAAATAAGAATATTTTTCAGTTCGTCAAAAGCATTTTGACATTGATCATTCCAATGCCATGGTACATCTTTTTTCAATAATTTATTTAAAGGAGATCTTAATTTAGCATAATTAGGTATAAATCTATGATAAACATTTACACTACCTAACACTCTTTGTAGTTCTTTTACATTACTTGGGTATTTCAAATTTTTAATACTTTCAATATTTTGGTTATCTGGGGTAACTTTACCCTTTCTGATTTCATAACCTAGAAAATTGATTTTATCTTTGGCAAAGACACATTTACTTTGATTCAATTTAATACCTTCTTGAATAAATATTTCAAATAACTCACTCAAATGCTTTAGATGTTGTTCTTTGGAAGATGAGTAAACAATTATATCATCAAAATAACTACAAGCAAACTGGACTTTATTTTTAGTGAGGATGCGTTTAATAACTCTGTTAAAGATAGCAGGTGCATTTTTGAAGCCAAAAGGGAGTCTTAGCCATTCATACAGTCCAAAATTTGTAATAAAAGCCAATTTTTCTGTGTCATCAGGGTGAATGGGAATGTGCCAAAACCCTGATCTTAGATCTATTGTAGAAAAAACATTTGCATTACTTAATTTGTCTAATAAAATGTCTATCCGGGGCAGGGGATGAGCATCAGTCTTTGCCAAAGCATTCAGCTTTCGATAATCAATACACATTCTGGTTTTTTTGCCTTCCTCGCGTTTTAATACTAAGGTTACTGGGGATGCATAAGGACTACAACTTTCTTTAATAATTCCGTTTTTTAATAATTGATCAATTTGCTGTCTAATTTCTTCTTCTTCCTTAGGGGAAGTTCGATAAGGTCTTAAAGTAACAGGCAAATCAGAAGTCAAGTTAATTCGCTGTGGTTCAATGTTAATTTTACCCACATCATATTTATTTTTGGAAAATACATTCTTATATTTATTTAACAATTTAATTAATTCAGGGTTTTCTTCCTCCATACTCTCTGAATCTATTGTTACTTCACTAGTTTGTTTTTTCACATCATGTTTTTGAATTTTTAGTTTTACATTACTTTTATTATTTACATTAACTTTTGTTACCTTAGACATCTTATCATCATTACACTTATTACCTTCATTAACTACTATACGTTTAGACATATTATTTTCATTAGATATATTATTTTCATTTTCATTAACACTTATTACCTTAGAGATATTACTTCTAGGTTTTGTCTTAACTGATGGCATTACATTACTGTTTTTTTCAAGTACTTGATCAAGTTGTACATGCAAAGAAACTCTATTATTTACATTCACAGAGGTTGAAATGTTTTCATTTCTTTGAGTTACCACTAAATTACTACAATCAATTTTTAATTCAAATAATTTACATTCATTTAAACCCAAAAGAACATAATCTAAATTAGTATCTAACACAAATAAGTTAATTAGTTTAATAATATTTCCAATTTTCATCTGTAATTTACATATTTTATCAATAGAAAAATTTCCTTTAGTTTGCCTAATTTTAATGCCCTTTACCCTTTGAATTTTTAACTGTAAATTTTTTGCAGATTTTTCTGAGATGACAGACAATGTCGCGCCAGTGTCCACGACACAGTCGACTGATCTGCCATGGGATAAAAATCCCTTAATTCTTAATTGTCATTCTCCCGAAGAATCGGGCCCCGAATTTTTGTTTTCCACATTAGAATTAGTTTCAGTTTCGTTGTTCTCATTTCGGAATGGGCAGATTTGAGCCCAGTGATAACAATTTGGTATCCCTTTTTTGGTACATATTCTACAAGGTGATGGGGCTAAACCGTCAAATTTACTATTAGTATGGTGACTTACAAATTTCTTTCCGTTGTTGTTATTGCTGTTAGATTTATTTCCAATTTGTTGAAAACTATTAGGTTTGTAATTAAATGCATTGGGTCTATTATGCACAAACTGACGATTATTATTTCGAAAATTAACTGGTCTGAATTGTTGACTATTCCTATCTCTGTTATAATTTTGTGAATTTTCATCTTTAAATTCATGAATTTGTCGAAGTTTGTGGGCTTGTTCTAGCCAAGTTATCGGATCAGCGGGACTTTGAACAATCATCAAAGACTTTAAGTTCGTTGGCAAACCATCTGTCAAACCTTCTAAAATCATTGATTTATCCAAATTAAGCCGCTTACCGACTTCCATTTTCTTTCGAAAATAATTTGTGATATCATCTCTGGCGTTGTACTTTAAACTAGCGAAGTCGCCAAAAGTAGTTAAGGTGGGATCGATAAAATTTTCTTTTAATATTTGTTCAAATTCTGAGTAATTTTTTAGCTCATGGCAATTTTTAATATAGAGCCAGAGGGCTTTTCCCTTAATGTAACGAGAAATATTTTTAAGTTTCCAATCTTCGTCCTTATTTTGGCAGACTTTGTTAAAATAAACTAACCAAGAACTTATGTCACTGTCCTTAGAATCTTCAAATGGAATAATATTTAGATCTATTATATCTTGATTTACGTTTAGTGAATCGTCAAGATTAACGGGTTCCTGATTTGTCGACATTGCAACTGAAAACTTTAAAATTTTCTTGAGAACAAAAATGTGTACTTTTCACACAATATTTTTACAATAGTTTAAAACATAATTAATTTTTTAAACCCAAAAACTCTTCAGAGTATTATCAACACTTCATAGAATAATAGACTTAAATAAAAATTTTGTATTCTCAAATTTTATGATTATCACTACACAATTCAGGATAATATCAAATCTTACTTAGAATATTATTAACTAGAATAAGACTCTTAAATTTTAAATAAACTCATAGTTACTTTAACATAATATATTTAAACCAAATTTTGTCGTAGCATCTTACTTCACTCACTGAAAAAAATTAATTTCTTAAAATCTGTTCTTACTTGGCCGTTGAGCTGGTCTCTATTTAATCCATTGTCGGTAAGTTACCTAATAATTTAAGCTTTGATGCATTTCTTTAATCACTTCTATTGGAATTAATTTCCTCATCGGCACTCTTCTTAAATATCAGCGTGGAATTAATTATGCAAAAGAAAAATTTCCGCAAAACGTAATTCTTCTAAAAACACATACACAGATCAGAGACGGAAGCATAAGTCCTGATGAATTTTACGCAATGGATGGAATGGAATCGCTGAGATATATATACAGCCAGGATACTTGTTCGGTCAAAAACCAGGAACATATCATTTTCGATTTACTATCCTGTCGACTATTTGTGATGTGCCATGATGATGTGATGTAGTCGTAGCTCAAAGTAACAAACGATGATAACAAAAAGAATCCATTTATTATTTTTCTTGAAAAACAGCTGTGTTAAAATTTACATCTTCGAAGAACAATTAATAGCTTTTTGAATTGATGTTTATTCCATCATATATATTTGTATAAATAGATATATATGCTTGTCATTATATTGCATTTTTGCTACTCTTCATCATATGTAGCACAATCGCAACATTCTGCACTCAGAGAGTAGGTCAAGAAGGTAAAATTTTTAAAGACAATTCAGGCCACGCCCTGGATGTCTTCTATCTCTGGAAACATTCAAGAGGTCAAATGACTTTCAAAAACATTTACCCCACATCAAAAAATTTCCCAATTCCTTTCTGTTCCATAAGAAACGATACCAAAATAGCTATTTAGTTACGGTCCCTACATGCTTCTGGAAGATTGACGTTTAGAGGGATTGCCACCGGGGGGAATTTTTGCTTTGCTGTAACCGCGAGAGGCGAGCTCAACTTAGCACGTTCTGTGGTAAATGGCTGGCATTGCCGACATTGGCTGTCATTATCTCGGCTGCCGACCCATTATAGAAAACCAGGGAGGAACGATCACTGATTTTTCAATGGATTCGTCTCTGACAACGCTATCCGCAACCATGCCGAGAAGAGGAGATATTACCGCTCCAAGGAAGGAAAAAAGAAAGCTTAAATTGCTTAGAAATGCTGTGCAAATGAAATGCTTTTGAACTGTTCAAACAGCATATTAAAAGAAATTTTTTAGTTACATTGTTTTAAGTAAAGTATACATTCGTTTCGTAAACTCTCCGTGAGGTCTTTTTCTTTACTTGTTTCGAACTGGAATGCGAAAAAATAAAGGTAAAAGGAATTTGAATTTGAAGAACGTTAAAATTTTACGTTCACTTTCAAAAATATATGATTATTAGTCATTACCCAAAATATTGTGTTATGATTATTTCATAAAAACAGAAAAAGAAAGATTTTATTTTCGTTTTCCTGAAAAAGACTATAAAAGACTTTAGAAGCATAACATTGGATTTAATTATTCTTAGTAATCAGTTGTGGAAATAAAGACACAATGGACAGAGATGGAGACACAATGGAGACAACTTTTACAGCTCAAATCTGCACGGAACTCAATTACCTTTTCCCATCACACGGCAATTACAGATTACGTATTTTCTTTACACGCTGTTAAAAGTTTTTGATAAACAATAATTAGCTAAAATTAAATTATTTCCTTAGTACCAGTTACAGGAAAAGAAATCTGTTATCTTTTCGTCAATTTTTAATATGAGGAGAAGAAAGAGTACAACTTGAAATACAAATTCAGAAAATCTGAAAGAGTTCCGATTCTAACGGTCGCTCAAAAGGGCATGTTAAGGTTTTTGTCATGCTCTTTCTGAGCTCACAGTCTACCAAATTGCCTTTGCACTCATTGTTGCTAACACATTTCCTCTAATCATTTCAACTTTATTATTAAGCATAATTTTCTTTACACTTACGTCATAAACAATTCAACGGCAAAATTATAAAAAATTTAAAAGCAGCATCTGTTTAAAATTTCCGATGAAGTGTTCAGTATTGGCATACATTTTTCTATTTTTCACAGTTCATCATATTCTGTTTTCTTAGTAAGATAGCTTGCTTGCTTGTTTCGTGTTTTTATTACTAATGTTTGCGTGTTAAATTTTTTAATTAAATATCATGTTTTTTTACTTACACCACATAAAATTCGTGTTTTACTCCGTAAAGGGTCGCCACTGCTCGCTTTCTAATCGTTGAGTTTGTTAATCAAAAATTCATTAAAATTTAAAATACGGGCTTCCGGGTGCACATGTATGGGGGCAGGACAAAATTTGATGGCTTTAGGTACCATTGTTTTTTCACAATGCATATATACATACATACATACAGATTCTTTATTATTTAATTTCTTTAAAAATAATGCAGGACGATAATTTTTGGTGGGTACAATATGAAAAGTGATTCGCCGTTTTCAGTGACTCAAAGCAAAATCCCGTTTGGAGACTAATAGCCCATTCGGGCTAACAGTCTTCTGAGCTAAAAATCTGTAATATCGCTAAAAATGCTGATGAAAACTGGGATGCCATAGATTATTTAAGTAATAATAATATGTATCGTTTTAATAACAGCATAAGTATTATACCTGTAAAAGTTGTAGAGTCATTAGGATTTTTTTAAAGCAGAAAACATGAAAAATGAGCAATGCCCCCCGGCGGGACTCGAACCTCGGACCTCTCGAATACGCGCCGAGTGTGCTAGCCATTACGCCACTAAGGCATACTTAGAAGGCGGGAGAAATACCTTATAAAATTGCAGATGTCTTATTTGTAATTTTAATAACCATGCATGGGGAACAGATTAATCGCACGTAAAAAAAAAGAGAGAGACAGAATCATAGATATGTAACGGTTACAGGTATTTTGCTTGTAACAATGCTCGAAATAGTGATGTATGAATAACAGGCGAAACGATTTGTAAAGTCTATAGATATTTTGTAGAGGCATTAGGTATTGTGGAAGCAGGGAATCACGGACCTCTCAGTTACGCGTCGAATGTACTCACCACTACACTCCGAAGGCATGGCAAGAAGGCGGCAGAAATACCTTATATATTTCTCCTTTTAAAGGGCGACCCGGGGTTAGGGACTCCAATCGCCAAACCGTGGTGGTGGAGAATCATCATCCACCAGCTTGTAGAGCGACTTGTTGAAGCATCAGGTATTTTGGAAGCAGGAAACGTGAAAATTTTGGAAGCGGGAAACGTGAAATGAGCAACGCCTTCGCCGGGATTCGAACCACGGACCTCTCGGTTACGCGTCGAGTGTGCTGACCACTACACCACGAAGGCATGCGAAGAAGGCGGGAGAAATGCTTTATAGTTTTACTTGTAATATTATTGCAAACATCTATGTAGGAAGAACATATTTATCTCATGAGAAATACCAAAGAATATGTCTGTAAAAGTTAGATGTATTTTACATGTAATAATCACAAAAATAGTCTTATAGCTAGTACTTATTTTCCTTATGTAAAATATCAAAGAATATATTCGTAAAAGTTACAGATAGTGTGGTTGTAATGTTGCTGCAAGTATTCAGGTATGCAGAACATACTTAGCATATGTAAAATATCGCAAAATATATCTGTAATTTGCTGTAGATATTTCGCTTGTGATGTTAATAATTATGCACGTAGAACATATTTCTCTAGTGTTCATATCCGGAGAAATAGATCCGTAAAAGGCATAGATGTTTGGTCCGTGATGCTACTAATCATTATAATGAAGGCTGAATTCAAAATTTTTCAATAAAAAAGTGCAATTCGTGTATAAATTTCCTGACTGTCATAAAAGGAAAAGTATTAAGAGCACCGGAAAGGAGATGAGTAGATCGCTCTGCTTCAGAGATGCCCACAAAGTAGGAAGATCAGAAAAAACAAACGTAAGCAAAATAAATAAATAAGGCGAAGACAAAAGCAAGTAGTAAAACCCACTGAAGTGTGAGTCCCGAAAGAACTAAAGCAATAAGAATTCTAGAAAATCAGCATTAAGCAGAAACGCTGCCTGAAGACTAAATTATAGAAGAATGTAATGATTAAAAAAGAGGCCATTAAATAGACAGAAGTAAGATAAATTTGAATTTAACGTTACTGGATAACATATGAAGGAAGACATGCTATTTTTGCAAAGAGACTGCTCCATAATGGCACTCCGTTTTAAAGATTCCAGTACCTTTATGAAAATCGGCCACTGTGAAAAAGAAGACACCTTAATAAGGGTGCAACCATCCTTACATAAATGAGTTTCTAAAAAAAAAAAAAAAACAGCCTTCATGAAGATGGAAGCACATTGATGTGGAGTTACTGCTATGTAAATAGGATTTTCGTCTGCTATTTTGGATATTTAAAAGTAAAAATTCTATTTACATAGTGGTGTTCTAATTCGTTCGTAAATGAAAATGATTTTTTTAAGTCAGAAGTTGATCTGCATAAGGGTACGGACACTTTGTGAAGGTTTTTATTTTTGGGAACAGCAGCCGGCTTGTATAAAATCGCAAATATCGACAAACTTGAAAATGCGCGAACGCTATGGATTTCAGGCAAAATGATTTTGGAAATGTATGATACATCAAGAGCAGTGTTTGATAAATCACACAAAAAGGTGTTACTGAAATTACACTACTTAGCTTCTGATAACCAGGATTTTATTGTGAATTATTCAAAATAGCTTCTTCGAAATCGTTTCGGATACCTAGAATTTTACAGTACATTACCAAAAATTGCTGTACTCAAATCAGTTCAGATAACAATATCCGAAACCGCTTCACTAAATCAATTTCGACATTAAGCTTATACTATGCGTTATACAGTACTTCTTCACCCAAATGAGTTCAAGCAATCGGAAGTTTTCTGGAATACTATGGGAAACTTCTCCACTCAATCAGTTCGGATAACCGGTAATTTATTGTGCATTATTTACAAGATAGATTATTACTTTGTTCGGTAAATTAGTTAGTTTTCGTGTTGGGTTTATACAAGTGATATTTGCATTAGTCTTACATTACACACTTCCGTAGATAAAATCTTTATAAACAGAGTAAATAACTGAAGGGAATCATTTAGTCGTCCTGCATATCCAAAGATGTAAGCAATATCCCTTGAGGTAAGATTTCCTTTACGAAGCCCAACTGCTCCGACAGCTCATATTTTGAACTATGACCCATAAATACAACGTGCGCAATGATGATGCAGCCCCTTTGGCTTCAGAGTGTGAAATAATTACAGTGATTCAAAGTGGTCGGCTCCACGTCATCTTAATCGTGGTAAAGTAAAGGCTCTTTTACCGACTTTCCTTTCTACCTACCTATATAGAGGTTAAAAAAACATGGAAGGTTTTTTGTTACGCCGGCACATTACAAAACGGGACAGCTCTGATCATTGTTGTCAGCACAAGAGAGTGTGAAACTGCAGATAGAGGGGAGTTGTTGATGCCTGTGCTTAAAAGAGAAGGGGGGAGGGCAGGTGAGAGATCATCGCTGTCTTCTAGCTTACGAAAAATAAAATGATTCATGCTTGAAATTAACCATGGTTCCATTACATCTTCCCATAATTCAATACTTTGTACAAAGGGCAGCTCTTCTAATATTTGCAGAAATGTTCTTTAGATGTGGGAGGTCGCATGAGGATTTTAATCTTTGAAAGAAAGTTTTATAGACTTCACTTTTTTTTTATTCTTTTTTCAGTCCAAAAGAACATCAGTCTCGAAACACGATTTTCCGTGATTTCACTTTTCATTCGAGTCCGTTGTCATTCGACAAAAGGTTAGACCTTTTAAATTGTATCTGTCTGTTCTGGATTAACAAAATAAGCTGTTTCAGAGCAATAGATGCAGTTTTTAAGGATATTCGTTTCTTACTTTTGAATCGGATTGATCTGAATATTGAAAATGTATTTAAATCATGATTTAACTAATTAAACATATTCACTATTTTCATAGGATGACATAATATATTTATTATTATTATTTATTTAATTATGCAACTTAAATGAAGCTTTATTAACAAACTCAATGATTTGAAAGAGAGCAGTGGTAAAACATTTTTACCTCCTGTCAATGAGATTCTCTATCGGAAATTCTAAAAATACTTTTAAAATATTTTGCGGTTTTCCTGTTGAATCGAATTGTATGTGGCGTAAGTGCGAAGAACGTGATATTTAAAAAATAAAATTAACACATAAAACGTTAATACTCAAAAGGCCAAAAAAAAAATGTAAGCCGCCTTACTATGAAAACTGAACAGGGATGTGAAGAACTGAGAAAAGATTGAAATAAAAAGAAAAATGTATGCCAACACTTAACACTACATCGGGAATTTTAAACATATGGTGCTTTTAAAGTTTCGTGACTTTTCTGATGCATTATATATGGCCTCAGTGCGAAGAAAACGACACTTAGTAATAAAGCTGAAACGACAACAAAAGAGAAAAGTTAACAGGACTAATTGTTACAGCAGAACAGAATGGTAAACTGCGAACTCAAAGAGAGTGTAAAAAACCTTAGCAAACCCTTTTGGGAGACTGTTAAAACCTGAAAATCTTCCAGATGTTTTAAAAATTTACCTAGTCTGAATTCTTTTCATCTTATTCAATTATGCACTTTCTTTCCCATACTTGGAAAGCAATTCTGAAGAAGTTTTAGAGTTTATGAGCCGTTACCTTTGCTTGGATTCCAATTCCCCGTACATTTTTGTGCAATTACAGCCAACCATTCAAAGACAGTGTTTTTATAGCCGTAGGGAAGTTGATTTGTCTGGGGCTATGGCTGTAAAATTAAGCGAAACTGAAACCTAAATAGCTGTTGGTTATGGTACTTGACTTTCATTTCCTGGAGATAACCACAATTTTTCATCCCTGAAACACTCCTGTTAAAATGTGCAACAGTTAATTTTGGTTTTCTTTTATTCAATTATACTTAAAATGCCCTTTCCCATTTAATTTAGTTATTTTATGCATATCAAGAGGTCATATGATGCGAAGTTGCTCATGCTCTACTCTAACCAATACATTTTTGGAGTAAGAAACGTCAAAAATCGAATGTACCCTTTCAGGGATTTGAGTTTCCGCTTGCCATTTAGCTGTGTTAACCATTTACATCACAACAGCGTACAATAGGTAAGTGATAATTGTTTATATTCATCCAACTGAAAAGCGACTGGGGAGAGCCCAGTCGAGGAAATTCAGATGGTGACTTTCGGCCTTGAAAAGGTAACTATGTGTGACTCGAGAGTGACCAATTCTTAGACGTGTTGACAAGACGTTCCTAGCGGTCTCCCAGTACTCCTCTTCAGATTTGACACTTCTCAATTTGTTCATAAACTGATCATCGCGGAATAATTATTATTAACTTAAAGATTTTGTGCTTGATGATCATTTTAATACCACTGTAAGGAAAAAGTTTTAAAATTTTTAAACTTTATAAAACAAACTCTTCACCTCCTTTTAAAACTAGTTTGAGGTTCATCTGTTTATGTTTAACTGCTACTTCATAGTTTGACTACTTTCCTATTATTCTGTTTTCATCCACGCTTTTCGTGCCAGAATGTAAAGGAGATAGAGAACGTTTATTGAGATTAAGGTAGAAAGAAGTGCTATTTAAGCAAGAGTTTCGGAAGTTAGTTTTAGAGCTTGTCTGCCTATTCTAAACCACATTGTGCTGAGATTATTAGTGATTTGAGTTCACGGCGTTGAGTGTTTCTAGCCATTTGGCTTTGCCTCGCCCGTTTACTACAAACCAGAGCCTTTCTGTGCGTTAAAGTATTCTGTAAGCCTTCGGCCAACCTACCACACCTTGAAACTGGTATTTGTTACGTATTTCTTTCTGTTAAGGAGTGCTTGGCTTATCTAAACCCAAGTTGGGTCATTTGTTAAGTTGTATTCGAATAAAAGAGTCTTATACCCCCTTCTTCTTATTTCTCTTTTGTTTCACAAGTCTAGAAGATAATTTTTCAAAAGTCATTTTTGAAGTCTATGTTCCCAAGTTTATGTTCCCAAAGAGAATGATAGAAAAATTAACACAAGTATACTTTACACAAGAATGATAGAAAAATATTAATTAGATGTCTCTCTAGAATTTAAAAATTTTTAAAACTAGCCACTTTATATGAGCTTTTTTTTAATTCGCTGATAGTGTTTATCATTAGGATTGAAACTTTTCCATCGTTTTTTAAACTATTCTCTGATAAGCCATCCCGTGGAGGACAATATAATGCCGTGCAGCGATATGTTTTTTTTTTTTTCAAAATTCGATTAAGATTTTTTTAAAATTTAATATAGAAATGATTTTTTGCCCATATCCTCGTTTAATGAACAAATCAAAATTTTCATAATTTGACTGCTTGAAGCGAGAAAAGTTTTCTTAAGGGAAGTTGGTATGAAATTTTAACATAATTTTCTGATGTTTCCTTCGAATTTTTGGAAATCGCTCAATTTTTTTCGACCATGCGATATAGCAAATTTATTGGAAGAGAAGAGTGATTTTTTATTATTGGAAAACGATTTTTCGACTGAATTATTTAATTAATAGAGTGTCATTCAGACTATAGAGAAGAAAATAAAATAAAATTTAAAAAAATGTTAAGATAAAAGAATTATTTAATCTCTTGTGCTCATGAACTATACAAAAAATTATTTTTCTTCTTTTAACTTCATTAATTATTTTATAAGTTTTAAATAGAAGTTATTTTATAAAAACATTTTTTAACTTTGTTTTATGTGGAGGGAGACAACATACAAAGTATTTTTAAATTCGGAGAATAAATATTAAGGCTGATAAAATATACGAAAGGCAAGCATTTTTGGTAACTTCCTCAGAACTGAAGAGGGGTGATGCAAACAGAGGAATTAACCACAGGACGAAAAAATTTTATTTGGCTCATTTTATTATAAATGATGAAAACATTGCTCACCATCTATAACACAATCCTGACATTAATGCACTGATTGTTGTAGATTTTGGAAGATAACAAGTACCTCTTGCATAGTAGCAACAGTGAACTGAAGTCTCTCTATAGATATTAATAAGTAATAATAAAATAAGTTGTGCATTATATTACTTCATACATGATATTGTTAATAAATCAATGCAAAATTTACTCTAAGTTACAGCATGCTCTTTCTCTTGCTAGCAAACACTATAAAAGGGACTCTAATAATTAAAGATGAGCCATAAAAGACGACCAAAAAAATACTAAATTATTCTGATATTCAGTAACAGTATTATGGCACAATGCTTGCGATGAGGAAAGGAAAAATAATAGTGTAGACATTGTGATGACGGTGAGCTTCCATGAAATTGAGGAAATGGGATAAAGATAATAAGGATAATCTTTGTTAGAAATTGAACAGCCAGAAATTTTAAGGTTTCGGTCACCATTTTGTGACTTGATTTTAAGGTTTCGGTCAGTGATTTTTGCAGTTTTCAGTGCAAAAGCAACAGCAAACAAACAAATAAGCTAAAAAAAAAGCTAGCACAATTTTTTCTTTTCCTTATTCTACAACACTTCACGAAATAAAGATTTATTCTTACAATAAAACATGGAAATATTCGCATATAATTTCGCCTCTATTTTTAACATATCCAAAAATTTTTATTTTCTCACTAATGAAAAAGACAGTATCACGGCTTATCTTAAGCTTGGAAGTTAACATCCCCACTTTTCACATTTGAAACCCTTGTAATGTTAGTGAGAATTTTTAACTACGAAAGCTGCGACAAAATACAGTTAATGAGAATAGGGAAATTGCTAAAAGCAGCTTAGATGGAAATTAAACAGAAAAATTGGTGTAAGTGGGCAGGGGAAGGGAAGGGAAAATGAGATACATTTTTTTGGCCATCGGAGGGAAGAGGAGATGAATGAAGAAAAGTGCGATTCTGAGAACCGACGTATAAGCTGAGAAGTGTGTAAGCTTCTGCTGTTGACCACTTTCTTCCTCCACTTTCTATTGACTATTTTCGTCCTGCGGTAACAATGTATGTGCATATAATGTCGTGATTAGTGTGGAAATATAGTACTTAGCTTGCTTCAATTTCACATGCAGGAGTACGCCGTTTATCAACTGACGTTAATGATGTACATTTCCATTTTTATCATATATTTTAAATCTTGGTGGTACATTTTTTTTTGTTCCGTATGAATCATATTTTCATTAGAATTTAGATTTTCTTAGAGTCATTTAGAATTTTTCTGAAGCAGCAAAGGAGAGACAATCAACTACGCCTTAGCCGGGATTCGAACTCCGGATATTCCGATTGCTAGCCAGACGTAATTCCAATTACCGCACGAAGGCACTCGATAAGATGAAAAAAATACGTAACAGGTTAACTGAAACGGACAGTTACTTTTATTGCATTTCATAAGATTTCAGTTCTGTGCCAAAGATCATCTGTCGAGCTAAACGGCGGGTAATTTCATGCTATTCTCTCTGCAACTACTGCCCAGGTGTTTCAAGCATTGGCCAAGGCAGGAGTCGAATGCCTGTGTATTGAGAAAATGTAGGCTGGCATAGGCAAATGCGGTCTCCTGTTGTCCATATATCCTGTGGAAAGA
>KK116442.1:129305-140139 GCA_000611955.2 Stegodyphus mimosarum
ATACGGCGTGAATCTCTTTGCCAGAAGTACTGATCTTACACCGACAACATGCTTTATACTACTCAGACACTCCCCTATTACGTCTACCTGCATATCTGTGCATGTGCTACCGTACATCACCTTACTTAATCTCCTGATTGGTCTTTCTGTCCGCTCTGCCTCTTCGTTCAGCTGATATGCTAATTTTTCGACTTCGTCCTTAATTTTTGCACACCAGTGTATATCTAGCGCGTTCCGGAATGGGAAAGGAGAAAAAAGCAATCCCCCTAGAGGCCCACGCGCTCCGAAAGTACACGTACGAGCGGGACCGTATAATATTTTCCCGTTTACGTCATTTTAATGAAAAAATTCATTTAAAAGCTCTAGTGCAATTAAATACACTAAAATTTGCAGTTTATTATTATTGGTAGTATAAAAAAATACTCTAATATAATTTTCATGATATTCTAATGTTTCTAATTACTTTGTCTATGCTTAACTTAGTAGACTTATCGCCGAATCCAAGTGTATAAATGAAAAAGTCCAGACAAGGCTTAAACTTAACCTTTATTCTCTAAAACTAAGAACAGAGGCGGCCCCTTTCTCGGGCTCACAGAAAAGCCTCCACTTGGGTTTTAACTCAAGCTAAGAAATAGGAAACTAATCCAATGCTAAACTAAACTGAACTTAGCCTCAGTTAGACACAAATACCTAACGTATTTCGCCCTTAATTAAATTAACGAATAATAAATCGTACTAGGATTTAGCTTTAAACAACGAAGTAGCCTAACGGCAAACACGTAGTCTAAGTAGCAGAACGTCATCCAACGTTTTATGGTCTGAATGAGGATTAATCTGAAAGCCGTGTTTTTTCACAAATGCACACGATAAGTGGGTCTTTTTTTCAGTCTTTTCTTTTTTAAAGAAATGTTTCATTTAAAAGAAGTTTTGAGGATATCATGTAACATTTTTTACTTCATTGTATAAAGTAAACGAGTATGTAGTAGCGTATAATTTCGGGTATCATATTTCAAAGAATATATCCATTTTCATTTCTCTCGAATTCATTAGAACGATGTTTTTACGTGACATCTATACCTACGGACAGAATAAATGACTCTTTTTCTCAAAACTGACTGCCAAATTGATTTAAAATGGATTCAGAAGAGACTTTTTTCGCGGCGTCTGTAGGTACGTATGTATGTACACTGCGCAAAAAAAAAGGGGGGAGGAACAGTTCTATACCTCCCGTTCTACTGGGCCGATTGACGAAATTCAGTTTGCGTTTTTCATGACTCGAAAGCTGCGACTTAGGGTATGTATTAGATTTATTCTAATATAGGTGTTTTGATAGGGGTAGCATTGTTCTAATATAGGTGTTTTGACACAAAATCGGACTTTTTCTGAAATGACATGCCAAATTTTTTTCGTATTTCGATTCTACGACTCAAATTACGCCTAACTGCCAAGTTTTGTAAAAAATGCAAGAATAGTTTTTAAGAAATTAGCTAAAAAATTTTAGCTTCTCCATGTTAATTGAATTTGATATTTATTTATTAAAAGTTCTTTTTTATTAAATTTATTTGTTTCTTCCTTTCACATTTCGGACTTTAGGTTCCTTTCAAATAAAATTTCTCCATTTTTTATGATTTATTTTTAAAATTTGTAGTTTTAATTAATGTTTATAACTTTTTCGGAAATAATTTTGAATTATAACCTATAAAATTTTTACTATTATCTTAAAGTAGATGTATTTCAAGGCATACCTGAAAAAAAATAAGAGCTTTTTATTCAAAGTTTCCTATTATGTGCGTGAATTTACATATTAGGGTGTTTTGAAATTTGGCATATTTGTCATAAGTGATAATAACGCCAAATGAGGTTTACGAACTTTGTTAAAATTATTTCAAAGTATGAACGATGACCATTTTTTCGCTCGCTTACGATGAAAAAAAAGAGAGTAAAATAGGTTGCAATATGAAAAATGCGCACCAGGATAAATTTTTAAATTTCCCCATAAATTTCTCACCAAAAATTACAAAATTTAATATCTAGGCATAATTTGAGTTGTAGAATTGATATATGAAAAAAAATTGGTATGTTATTTCAGAATACGTCCGATTTCGTGTCAAAATACCTATGTTAGGACAATGCTATATATAAATGTAATATATGTCTCAAGTAGCACTTTCGAGTCATGAAAAACGCAATTTGATATTCGTCAATCGGCCCAGTGAAACGGGAGATATAGAACTTTTTTTTTTTTTCCAGCAGTGTTACCTCGCATAATTCAAGAACGAGTAGCCTCAGAACGTTGAAATTTGTATATGGGACTGCTATAACATGAAGCTATGCACCTATCTTTTTGGTTGCAATCGGCCGCACAAAAAGAATATATATATAATAAGAAAACCTTTCATACACCATCTCCAAAGAACAGAAATTCAATTTAAAATCATCATCGAAAAGGTATTTTTCAGAACTTTAAAAAAGAATTTTCTAGTCCTCCTTTGCTTTAAAAACAGTTAAGGAAAACTTCAATCGCAAAAATGCCAAAATCAAAAGTAAAACTTTTTAAAGTATTTTCAATATTTAAAAAAGTTATTGTTATTGATAGCAGGTTAATCGACTTATCAAGGGAGTAAACCAATCTGCTATCAATTAACAACAACTAAACTAAGAGAGAGTGTTTCATCTTACTTCCAAGTAAGCATCAAATTATTTGCTAAATTCAAATAATTCACAATTGATACTCAATCAAAATAAATATATTAATCCATTTAAACCAAAAGAATCCTGTTAAAAAACAAATAATCTTTAAAATTAAAGCTTCTCACCAAGAACACAATCAATCTGAACGAGATGCTTACTTTAGAACACATATCCCCTACACTAAATTTTAAAAAATCACAAGAAAACTAAAAATGAAATAATCTATAAAATTATAAGTTAAAAACTTGTAGTAAATAAAAAATTTAAAAATCAAACTAGTAAGCATATATGTATATCCACTCTGTTATCCGGCTCGATGAACTAAATTGATTTATTCTTATATGTTGGTAAATTGTAAATGTTTTGCTTTAAAAGTAATTGAATTATGTTGTTCTGAAGTTCCGTTTAATGTTTTTATGCCTTTCGTTAATCTGCATGCGATAGCTGTAGAATTATCAACAATTTAGAAGTTGTTTAGGGGCAATTAAGTCTAACGAAGCCGCCGTTTGTTTACATTTGAAATTCTTAGTACAATAGTGACTAAGTTAGTTTCTGCACCAATTTCAGAGTTTTTTTGCCGAGTGGGACCAAAAGTGAACTTTCAATTTTGTGCACCGAAAAATCTGCCTTTTTGCCCACTAGCCGAATTGCTTATTTTTGCGTAGAATTTCTAATTTTAATTCTAAAGATTGCTCTTTTAACTGCATTTTTTTTCTGTATTTCTAATTTTTAATGAAGATATTTTGAATTTTTATGCATTATTGCCTCGCGGCGAACTGAACTGTTTGAATGAGAAACAAAAAAATTCGAGGAAATAAGTTTGACTGGAATAGAGCAAAAAACGTGTATAATTTAATAGGTCGTATAAGGAAATCATGTGGTGACCACATCATATTTTTTTAAAGATAACTTGACAACACGAAATCAGAAGGTTATTTTGGGTCCACTCCATAAATTAAATCATGTAATTCAGTAGAAAAAAAAATAAGTAGCCTAGGATAAGTTACTTGAAGATATCTTCATGTATTAAACATAAATTATAAAAAGAAAACTCTCCATATTACATCTCCAAGCAACAGAAATTCAATTTAAAAACATCATTGAAAAAAACAGAAATTTTTAAAAACATCATTGAAAAGGTATTTTTCAGAATTTAAAAAACATTTTTTAGAATTTTCAGTCCCCCTTGCTTTAAACACAGTTAAGGAAAAACTAAATCGCAAAAATGCCAAAATCAAAAGTAAACTTTTTAAGTAATGAAAAACCAGTTATTGTTATTGATAGCAGATTAATCGACTTATCAAGGGAATAAACCAATCTACCATCAATTAACACTAACTAAAATAAGAGAGAGTGTTTCATCGTACTTCCAAGTAAGCGTCAAATTATTTGCTAGATTCAAATATAAATCTAATTGACACTCAATCAAAACGATAATAGTCACTAAACCAAAAAAAAATTCTGTTAAAAAGCAAATAATCTTTAAAATTAAAATGTTTCACTAAAAACACAATTAATCCGAACGAGATGCTCACTTTAGAAGACATATCCCCTACACTCTCTTTTCATTTCAAATACAAACAAAAGTTTCAAGAACAAATTTTAAAAAAATCATAAGAAGATTTAAAGAAATAATCCATAAAATGAATTTAAAAACTGTAGTAAAAAAGAAATTTAAAAATCAAACTAGTAAGCAAAAATTAACCAACTAGCCTTCGAAATTTTAAAACCGAATGACTGGATTGCAAGTACGTATTAAGAGATGGAAGCAAAAGGGTTGTCGTAATAAGTAGTTTTCTATTGAAGAAAGTTTAGCCTAAATGGCGACAAAACTACAAAGTTTCTTGGAGATATAATACACAGAGAGCAGGCTCTTATAGTCACCTTGAAGATATCGTTGACACATACTACTTTATCTATATAATTTTAAATACATGTTTGAATGAAATATTATATTGGATTTGCGCAAGCTGTCGTTTTATTTATTGGTTAGAAACCAATATTCGCCATTTTGGATGATGAAATAAGACAATTTTAATATGAAAGGAGATCTATGGAATGCCAACTATAACTAATCTATTCTGTCTACTGATGGTTTTACTGTATGTATTACTTCTCTTTGCATGCAACTATCTTTATAAATGTTTGCTTTATTTTACAGTGGTAAGAATAATAAATAAATACAATTACTGTAATATTACATTGGTCATAAATATAAGTTGATAATGGGCTTTACTAAGTATTAAGTGAATATAAATCTGAAAATTATGTAAATAATTCTTTCGAGGTACAAATATATAATTATGCTCCCGTTGCTTTTTTGCTGTGGGACAATATTTTAATTAATGGGCTAAGAAATGGCATTGGGTAAGATTATAAGTACTATTGTTTTAAATGACTGAAGAACACAAATTTTTTTCCCCATCGTAAACTCATTATGTTTTTTCATTGTATTCTGCAAAATTACTAAGCTGTTAATGCTTATATTTGAGAATTTTTATAAATCTTATAAATTACTTGATAATGCTCTTAAATATTCAATCAAAAAAGTATCCAATCATCTTCTGATTCATTAAGGAATCTGTTGAATGGATTCTGGCAAACTGGTAACACCGATATTATACATACACATCGATGAAAAATGAAATTTCTCACCAAAAAGGATTTGTGCAGAAAAACAAAATTTGAGAGGCGTGTTTCCACATCTGTATATATAATGTTTATTCAAATTTTGAGCTAGACGAATGACTGAGACGCTAGTAGCGCCCCTATGAACACGCAAACCATATTACATTTACTTTAAATATGCGATGTAAACTTCGTGAGTATTTATGTTTCGGATTGGACGTTGTGAGCGAGATTGAGTCAAGAATGCCTTTTTAGGGAGACGAAAAAGGCAGTATCGGCAGCTTATTGTGTCTGAAGTAGTTCTGTTGTAAGAGTTTATTTTAATTTCCTAACATTTATTTTTAATTTTGTAACAACTTTTCTGTGTTTTCTTGTTTCTCATCTACAATTCCCTGCCAGAATGAGTTTTCACTATCGCGTTTTATGCAAATGAGGTAGAACCAGTATTTAACGGGAAGTTCTATCTTCTGGCCACGTCGTTGCTTTAAGCCTAAAGATACTACGTTATCTTTAGCCTTGCGTCCGTGTTAGTATTCGCCGGTGAAGTTTAAATAAGGGCCAACTTAGTTAGTGATTCCTGTACAACCTTCGCTAAGTTTTCGTTAGCTAGAATTAAGTTAGCTTCTGATTTTCTATCTTAAGCCCAAGTGGAGGCTTTTCTGTAAGTCCCAGAGTGGGTCGACTGTTATTATTGTTTGAGTTGAATAAAAGGGTATTTAAACTCTTCTTCGGACTTTGTTTTTGTAGTTGTAAGAAGAACAGCGAATAGTCGCTATACACTTTTCTAGTTCTTGTTGCCAAGGACACTCAATTTAACTAGAATCCTATACTATAATCGGGCTGAACTCAACCGATATCTTATCCAACCTAAGGATTGTTAGTCCAAGCGCGATACATACCATCCCAGCTAGCAAACTGTGATAGGGCTATGAGAAGGTGGATTTTCTTTTCGCGATACTTCAGAAAGACTCAGCAGAGATGTATAGTAGCCTTCGAGAAACTCGCGGATGAAGAAGAAGGTCACGGGTGTATATATTGTGCTTGTGTGTTGGCAGTAGTATATATATAGATATATACAGAGGCTGTTCGCACATTTTTTAGACGGTTTTGGTAAGCGGTAATAAAAAATCGTTTGCTGCAAAAGAAGTAATTGCAATTGCACTATGTTTTTAAGAGTCAAAATTATCGTCTGTGGCTTGAAAGTTTTGTTTGTATTCAAAATGGCGAATTTAACAAAGCAGTGGTTCGAAGGCTACATTTAGGTTCTTTCCGAAGAGAAATACGCGTACTCCGTTATCCAAAAACGATGTGGAGTCATGGTTTTGTGCTATCTAAAGCGTCGATAGGTAATATCATCGACAAGAAAGGAAAAAAAACGTCAAGTTAGAGCCTCAAGTGGGACAAAAATTCCAAACAAGTATCCAAGGAAAAAACGGACATCTTCGACTATTGCAAAGGTACGTTGTTTAATGTTAAAAGAAAATCCTCCTAGTCAAAGGACAGTTGCAAAATCATTAAAATGCTCGTAAACAAAATGATAAACGTTGATTTAAAGCTTAAGAAAGAGAAAACACGCAATGTGCATCGTCTTCTTCTAAAGCATATCGCTCAGCGCAGGACACGCTGCAGAATTCTATATGAGAAACACTTATCCAAAGAAAAATGGAAAACAATTGTCACAATAGATGAAGCGTGGGTGTATTTAAATGATTGTAACAAAAAAAGAGCCATTTATTATCATAAAAGGGGAGAAAAAAATTTAAGTACATGGTTCAAAGAATCGAAAGAAAGTTTTTCTAAGGGATTCATGATTGTTGCTGCAGAAATCTGCAGAAAATGAGACATTTCTAATTATATTTAGAATCCTTAGTGTTATATAGCAGTTATAGTAACAAAAAAAGTTACCTGAGTGAAGGAGCAATTGGTTCGTGTTTCTGTTGTACATGAAGAATAAGAGGCAAATTCTTAGGCAGTTAACCTTTCTGTTAGAATCATAAATCTGTACCAAACTACTAGTGTTCACTTAATTTTTCAATCTAACAACGGTGGGTTTATCTTAGTAAAGAATGAAGATATAAAACTTTAATTATAATGTGACTGTAAGAATAGGTAGCAAAATGTAAAGCATATATTTTGAAAATAATAAATGCGCAATAATAACCTCCTCGAACTTTTCATTCATTTATTTTAATTATCTAGAAATTTATCTTCATGCATTAAGCATTTCATTTCTGCATTAAATTCAGTTTTTCTGTAAATTGAAAAGATAAAAGGCGTAATACATGCAGATGTTGAATTTTTCATGTTATAATTCATGGCTAATGCATTTGCTGTTTCATCCTTTTAAAAACAATCCATACGTGTTAACTTGTCTTTAACCGAAATCGCAGTTTTTGTGTTTAAAATAATTTATTCACACGCAACAGACTTCCCCCCTTCAGGATAGATTCATCAAGCTCAAAGAATACAGCAAACTTATAGAGACTATCAAGTTACACAGTCCAGTCACATTAATGTGACCATCTGTCAAAAGCCAGAATAACCACCTTTCGCAGAGCGGACTGCTGCGAGACGTGCAGGAAGAGAGTCACATAGGTCCCTGAAGGTGTTCTCTGGGATGTTGAGCCATGCCGACTCTAATGCCGTGGCCAGCTGCGCTAGATTACGCGGTTGAGAATCCATGGCGCGAACAACTCGATCGAGATGGTTCCACAGATGCTCGATTGGGTTTAAGTCAGGTGAGTTTGCTGGCCAGGGGAGGACGGTAAACTCATCCTGGTGCTCTTCGAACCACGCACGTACACTGGCAGCTGTATGGCACCTCGCATTGTCCTGCTGGAAGATGCCATCATCCTGAGGAAAAACAATGCGCATGTAGGGGTGAACATGGTCCGCAAGGACAGATGCGTACTTGTATTGATCCATTGTGCCTTCCACAATGATCAGTGAACCTAGAGAATGCCAGGAAAACATTCCCCAGACCATAATGCTCCCGCCTCCAGCTTGGACCGTTCCGGCAATGGTTGCAGGGTGGTTCCTTTCAGAGGTTTCACGCCTTATACGCCAACGTCCATCTGTCCGATGGAGCATAAAACGCGATTCATCCGAAAACGCAACCTGTCGCCACTCAGTGGACGTCCAGCTGCTGTACTGGCGTGCAAATTCTAGCCTTCGCCGTCGATGAACAGCAGTCAGCATAGGTGCACGAACCAGGCGTCTGCTTCGGAGGCCCAGACGCAGCAATGTTCGCTGAATAGTACTTTGGGAGACACTTTTGGTAGCCCCTTGGTTCATTTTGGTGGTCAGTTGCTCAACGGTAGCCCGTCTATCTGCCCGAACGCATCTCCGCAACCGTCGTTCGCCTCTGTCATCTATGGCCCGTGGTGCACCACATTTGCCACGTCGCTGATTTTGGACAGTCCCATTTTGCCATGCACGGTACACTTTTACCACGGCGGCACGCGAACAGTTCACAAACTCAGCCGTTTCGGAAATGCTTCCACCCTTGGCCCGAAAGCCAATGATCATGCCCTTTTTTGAAAATGGTAAATCGCTTCGTTTCTGCATTACGACAACGATTGAAATGTTTTCCGAAGCCCTCACACACCCTTTATATACGCTCAACTGCACTGTGCTGCCACCTGCCTTCTGTGATTGGTTATTTAACTCTGACATGGAAAGTACGTGGTGGTCACATTAATGTGACTGGACTGTGTATATGCTTTCGAAACGAACCTCTGAACATTCGGTACACCGGCAACCGCTTACATCACGAAAGCACGCACAGAAAAATGTGGTAATTCTTTACATTCTTCCTCATCTGAAGAGCGACTGGGTAGAGGCACGAGATTCAGAATCGATCCAATTCAGGTGTCAGTTACATCACCAGAGCACTCGGGCGGATCCAAGAATGATAAATAAATTATGAAAAAAATGTAAATTATTAAGGCAAATCATTCCAAGTTTTTGCTACAATCCTCACTAACATATGTTCAGGCATGTTTTAACCACTTTATATAATGGATTACTCGGATTATCAATTTATAATTAGTCTTTTTATTATCTTATCGTTACATGTCCATCTTCAGTCGTTTCATCACTTGGAAATACATATATATCCAAAATACTGAAATATAAAAAGTAAATTTGAACGAAGGAGTTACATATTGAAAAAAAATATGATGTTGAAACCACATGACTTCTTTGTTCAGCTTATCAAATTATATACATTTTTTGCTGCACTTTATTTAAAGTTATTTCCTCGAATCATTCTAACAAAATTGAAATTGCCTTGATTCTTCAAGGCATTGATTGAGAAAAATTGGATGATTTATTGAAGTGATAGAGCTTCACAAATTGAAAAAGTCAATAACGCGTTTGTCCACCTCTGGCCCTTATGCAAGCAGTTATTCGGCTTGGCATCGATTGACAGAGGTTGCGGATGTCCTCCTGAAGGATATCGGGCCAAATTCTGTCCAACTGTTGCGTTAAATCGTCAACATCCCAAGCTGGTTGAAGAGGCCTGCCCATAATGCTCCAAACGTGCTCAATAGTTGAGAGATCCGGCGACCTTGCTGGCAAAGGTAATGTTCGGCAAGCACTAAGGCAAGCAGTAGAAACATGTGCAGTGTGGGGGCGTGCATTATGTTGCTGAAATGTAAGCCCAGGGGGGCGTGACATGAGGGGCAACACAACGGGCCTTAGAGCTTCATCGACGTACCGCTGTGCTGTAAGGTTGCGATGGATGGCAACCAAAAGGGTCCTACTATGAAATGAAATGGCACCCCAGACCATCACTCTTGGTTGTCAGCCTGTCTGCCGGAAGACAGTCAGGTTGTGTCAAACCGCTGTCCGGGCCGTCTCCAGACTCGCCTTCGCTCGTCATCGGGGCTCAGTTCAAAGTGGAACTCATCACTGAAGATTATTTTACTCCAATCAGTGACATTCCAGTGCGAACGAGCCAGACACCACTGCAAACGTGCTTGACGTTGTACAGAGGCCAATGGTAGTCGGCGCAAGGGGCGCCGTGACCTCGGCCCCGCTTCTGTGAGCCGTCGGTCTTCACGTTCTGTCGTTTTTCTAGGCCTACCGTTTCCTTCTTGACGCTGTGTGCGGCCATGGTTCACCCATTCCTGCCAACATTGTCTAATCGCTCCTGCTCAAATGTCGAGCTATTCGTCGAAAAGACCAAGCGGCTTCTTTGAGCCCAACTACACGACCTCTCTCAAATTCTGACATCTGCGCATATCGTTCGTGCACCTGTATACGGGGCATAGTTACTGTCTACCAGAGTAAACGGAGTGAAATTCGTGAAGAATTTATGACCTAGAATCGTGATTTCTCCTCTTAAATATCCTGCCAATTGCGCAGATCAGATGCGCTGTAGCGACAACTGTTCATTCATTGGCAGTCAAAATGTAAAATTTTGCATTTTGCGTCGAAACCTGTATGCATATCAATTTGTGTCCAATTTGCTTTATATCTTCTCGGTGCGTCGTGGTGCGTATTTTTTTTT
>KK116442.1:140154-177762 GCA_000611955.2 Stegodyphus mimosarum
TTTTTTTTGTCTAAGAGTGTATTTTAAATCCATTTTAAAATCCGTTTGGGGAAAAAAGAGCCTTTTATTCTGCTCGTGATCATAGTTGTCAAGCAAAAAAACAGTCGAAATGGATTAGTGAATGATCGAAACGGGTATTTACAATGAAATACGGTAACCGAATTTTTTTTACTAAAAAATGCATGAAAAGGAAGAAAAACAGAAAAACCTTTACACGTGAAGAAAACAATTAATTTGTAGTAGGATTACCTCTTAGAAGTATACGCAAATGGCTTCAATAAAGCATTCTCAAAATCAGGTCATTTGTAACAAACATCTTCATCCAATGGATCTCTTCATAACTCTTACGGTAATATTTCCCAAAATGTAGGTGTGCGGGTTGCTATTCATAGGTGGATCGATAACAACAAAACTGCATGTGACAACAAGGCATGTAAAAAACAAGGCATGTGAGGGCTTTCTTCTTACCAGAAGGGAAGCCTTCGTGAAGAAAGTTTTATGGAGAAATGTCTGGTATTTCACTTTAAACGTGGGGGAAACCATTAAATCTCCCATGCAAGCAGCCCATTAGCCGGGAATGGAACTCGGGTCGAATTAATTTTATTCAGAGATTTTTAACGTTCAAATAATAAGGTAGTGGTTGAGCATTTTAACTCAATAATGCTGTTTTAACCGCTTGTGGATGAGAATTCCAATTTAATTTTACTGTAATGTAATAAATTGTCTTCAAGAAAGAAGCCTTCCTAATGGGTTTTTTTTAAAGAAAACTAGCTAACATTCACCTCATACATGAGAAAAAACGTTTAGAGATCTGACCGTTCGGTCACAATGGCCACTGCGGATGCAGTTCTTAAAAAAATTCAGATTTCTGCCGTAGAAGATTAAAGGTGGTGGTTGCCATCCTGCAGCTGGCATGCCAAGATAGTTCCATGCATTTCTTTTTGAAGTATTTATGCCTGTGTAACTGTCTGATCAGTCTATTTTTTAAAAAACTTCAGTCTAAAGAGATGAATAAGAGCCAGTTTCCCTTAGAAAGTCCTCCATGAAAGCATTCTTCTTCTTAGGCAGATAGTTCTCTTATGCTTTGCCGTTGTCAAATAACCAACAACCAGCCGAACAATCTGAAGAAAATAGTCAATATTGTAGTCCCATGCAAACAGACATCATTATCTACTATTAGAAAATTTAGAAAGAATATCTCCATGAAAAATCCAGGCGCAGGTGTAAAAGGTTCTCACCTGTAAAATGTATAGAATTAGAAAAAAAAAAAAAAAAAAAAAAATCCCGAAAAACGAGTTCGAGCAGTCATTTAATGTTATCCCGCAAACTTGAATAAATCTGATATATAAACTTGAGCAAAATACTTTATAAATCGTACGCGTTTTTTTAGGGAAAGGGGATTATATATTTTCTAAATTTCCTCCCCTCCAAATTACTGTTTTTGCAAATAAAAAAAAAAAAAAAAAAAAATCTCTCCGAAAAACGAGTTCGAGCAGTCATTTAATGTTATCCCGCAAACTTGAATAAATCTGATATATAAACTTGAGCAAAATACTTTATAAATCGTACGCGTTTTTTTAGGGAAAGGGGATTATATATTTTCTAAATTTCCTCCCCTCCAAATTACTGTTTTTGCAAATAAACTGAAATCGTTATTCTTAAGAGCACAAAATACTGATTACCAGTGTTTTTTTAGCCCAAAATGGATATTATAGTCTCGAAAGGGGATTTTGCATCCAGCCGCTATAAATGCATCGTTTCACTTTTCATTCCAATGTGTTGCCATTTGGCAAACTATTAAGATCTCAAATTCGGTCTTTCAGACTGAATCTGTTTAATTGTCTCTTGTAAATTAACAAACTAAGCTAGCTAAAAGCAATAGACGCAATTCTTATGAACATTCGTTTCTTACTTGTGAATCTGATTGATTTAAATAATAAAAATGTATTTAATTCATGACCTATCTAGTAAAAATATTCAATTTTTTCATAAAATGGCGTTACTTATTTTTATTACTTATTTCACATTTTGTAAAACTGAATTTTTGACTAACAGACCCACCGATTTTATACGGAATGAAACATTTTTATCTCCAACGCGAGACTGTATACCGGAAATTCTAAGATATGCTGCTTTTAAATATTTTGTGACTCTGTTGTTGAATTGAATTTTATGTAATGGAAAGGGCGAAGAACATAATATTTCACAAATAAACACACAAAACGTTAATAATAAAGAGACAAAAAATGTTTTATAAAGCCATCTTAGTAAGAAAACTGAACATTGATACTGAGAAAAGACTGAAAAAAACAGAAAAGTGTTTGCAAACATTTAAAACTGCATCGAGAATTATAAACATATGCTGCTTTTAAAGCTTTTGTTATTTCCTTACTGAACTGTATATGGTGTAATTTCGAAGAATGATGCGTAATAACAAAGCTAAAAATACCTTCCCCCCAAAAGAAAAAAAAAAAAAAAAGTGTCATCAGGAGTGAGTTTAACAAGAGATTGGTAGACTGTGAGTTCAGCAAAGACTTGAAAAATTTAAGAAACTTTTTTGAGCAATCGGGAATATCTGAAAGCTTTCAGATTCCCCCCTCCTAATTTTACACTTACATATTTATTGACATAAAACATTTCGTAATTTTGACACTTCGAGCTTTTCAGTTATTCAACTTTACAGTTAATTTCCTTTTACCAGATCTAGATTAACTATTAAGCAAAATAAGCGCATGCTTAGTGCATTAAACAAATCAGGCACAACAAAAAAGGTGTTTAAAAATTCAGGTGAGAGAGCATCACAAAAATTTCTGATTTCCGGTTTTAAAATGAAATGTATGGTGCAGCTAAACCTAGACCAAAAGAGAAGAAATGAAAAAAAAAAAAAAAAACTGATATAAATGTGTGTGGGCGGATTAAAAGCTTTCATGTGTTTTAAAAGTCTTAACCCGGCCCTAGTATTTGCTGTTATTTGTTACTTTTGTTTTATAATATTATTCTTTAAAAATATTAGCTGAAATTCATTAATACCTATGCTTTTAGAAATTCAAGTAAAGTAAAAACTTTAGTTTTAGAAAGATTATTTAAGTGAAACTGAAGTAATTAAAGTAAAGAAGAGGCTCATGTATTTAACTATCTACGGAATTTATCTCTAATGCTATTCACCATCCATTTTTCGATTACGGCGTTTTGGTGGCGCCATCTATTGGCAAAATAAAAACCAATTAACAACAAGCAAATGAACGATTTAAATAAATCAAGGAATTCTCTCAATGAAGTTTTCCTTAAATTAATTAATCAACTACAGTTTTACAAATTAAAACAATACCTTAAATTCATTATTCGCATTTAATATCTTATTAATTATAATAATTAATTGGCGATTGTTAATTCGAATTTAAATCACATTATTTCTAGAAAGATTAATCATTTCTTTAAAAGCAATTTTAGTATTTACATTTAAGTATCTATTAAATCAAAAAGAAAAGACAAAAAAAAATTACTTTTAACTTGGTGCTCATTTCAACCGCAAAGGCTCAGTTTACGAAGCGATGAAACTGTCAGTTAATATTGATTCCAAATCACAAATGATTAATTAATTACAAAATAAATGAATCAGTAAATAAAAGAAAAAGAACGGGGAAATGGTATTTTTTCTTAACGAAACTGAGCTCCACTTATCCAGACTTTCAATTATGCGGATTGTATATTTTTTAAGAATTCTTTTTTACGTATTTTTAATTTATTGGCTTAAATAATATGGAAAGATAATATGGCATATTTTATGTACTTTTAAAAAGCTAATAAATCCTCTTAAATGCTTAATGTCCTAAAGTGTTCAGTAAACGCCTAGAAATCGCTTATGATAAAGCAAGTATGTGCAGTTTAAAAAAGCTTTCTATTATTTGTTTAGTATTAGGTAAATTTAACCTCAATATTTATTTTAATCGAAATAGAAATAGACTGCGTGCTTAGGCGAATCAAAAAAAATAAATTAAAAATAAAATTTATTGTTTAAAGGAAATATTATTATTATTATATATAGCTTTTGATTTTTTTAAATCGTACTTATTTCCCCAAATAAAATGAATGAAATGAAAAAATAAAACTCCCTCGCTTAGATAAGCGTAAATACGTATTTAGTTTTTTTATTTTCATTTTTTTTAAAGACCAGTCAAGTTATCCGGGTATTTTATTGATTTATTTATTTTTTATTATTGTCCCAGTTATTCCGGAGGAAATATTACTTTGAACTTTCACTTAAACGAATATAATAAAAAATTATCGAAATAAGTTTTACTTTGTTTTTCAAATCAATCACTTTTGTTTTAAAGTTTTTATTCTACTAATATTTATTACATAATTTTCTATATTTATATGATGTTACACACCTTGAAAACAATTATTCATATGTCAATTAAATACAATTAAAATGGCTGCAGTGAAAATAATTAAGAGATATACGATATTGGATTAATTATTTTTACGTAAACTCTTGGGTGCTTCCCTTTTGAAATAATGATAAATAAGATACGATGTGCGGGAGAGAGGTAAATGAAAATAAAAAAAAGAAGACTTGTTTCCGCCCGGGATCGAACCGGGGACCTTGCGCGTGTGAGGCGCACGTGATAACCACTACACCACGGAAACTTCGAAGAACTGTGTCTAAAATTTGCTCAAAATCAAAATTACTATTAAACCTGCTATTGCTTTCTAAGTAATCAAATATTTACCTTTTTGCGTAATCTGTATTCAATACTGTTACAAATAACTATAGAAAGCTGAACAGTACACAGTAGAAGCCATAATATGCATGCAATATATTGGTTAGAAGCAGCAATGACAGGTGGGAGATGCCAGTTTACATGCGCAAACCTTTACTAAAGGTACGTTTCGGACAGCCGGCTCTAGCCGATATTTTCGTCCTCCTGGATGGCGCTAAATGCAAAAGGAAGAAATTTTTGACACGCAAATGACTTAACACTCACTGCATCAAAATTTTCCTTTCAAATTTCACAAATGGAAAACATTAGCGGAGAGAAAATTCCCTGCGAAAGATTCGGGTCGCCTGCTGAAAATATAATCAATTAAATATTAACGTTGCTTTGTAGTGCTCTTTAATCAAGAAACTTCAAACTTTATGAAAGTACATAAACACTTATTTTCAGTTTCAAACGCATTAAAGTATTTCTTTCAGTTATGCTGACATTAATCCATTTTTGCGAATTATTAACCATTTCTTTTTTTTTTTTTTGTAGCTAGCAAGAAATTTTAAAAAGCATCATATTACAGCGCGCGCATAAATACCATAAGAAAAATTGCAAATATACACCAGCCTTTAACTTCTTACGCAGAAAGCAGTTTTGCAGCATCATTTTAAAGCACAAATAATTTGCCATTACTGTATTTATAAATTCATTTACGACCTCTCTCCGAAAGCCCAATTTTCGTTTTGAAAAACAGGTGATGTTTTGATGGTGAACAACAAATGTTCGTTTAATCTTACGTAAATTTGAATTTTACAATTACATTCTACATTACATTCTTTACATAGCATTAAATAATGTTCAGACCAAAAAAAGAAAGTTAAAAAATAAGAAAAAGAAATAGTAGGAGAGTGAGCAGTTTTTAATTTGTAAGCTTCTGATACACTTATTAACGTGGCCTCCGTGGCGCAATCGGCTAGCGCGTTCGGCTGTTAACCGAAAGGTTGGTGGTTCGAGCCCACCCGGGGGCGGAGTAACTTTTTTATACTACGCGGAAAGTTTTGAGAAGTAATTTACTAATAAATAATAATGTTAATTTGCTAGTATCACAAAACTAACGTTCACGGATAGTGTTTCAAAGCATCGAACTCGTTACTAGGTGGCGGTCAAAACGCGCGTAGAAAGTAATTGCAGATAAACACGATAAATAAGAAACTACAACACCGCTTTAAAAAGCTGTGAGAATAATCGATTTAATATTATATAAATTATTTTTCTAAAAATGGACTCATTTTAAAGTACTAAGTAATCAAACATTACATACTCCAAAAATATTATGCATTTCTTAGCGATCTAAAAATGCTTACCGAGCATATAATGGAATTTTGTAGAGAAAAAATATATATATATATTTAACAAAATTTCTATTCGTAAAAAGCAATTTAAAGTAAAAAATTAATTATAGAAATAAGTTTAAAAGAAATTATAAATAATTTATATTGCTGCGAACTAAATTTAAATTTAATTTAACTTTACTATATTCTTTTGAAACTATATATATATATTATTAACAATACTAATCTTAGTTTCTAATTAATTTTTTTATTAATTTTTAAAAGTATGCGTATTATTTTTAAACCCTTCCCTTTACAGTGTATTAATTTAACTTACAGCGCACCTCTTACAGTGTACTAATTTACAAAGTACTAATTTAATTTGAAAGACGAGTTAAAAATTTATCTTTCATGAAACTATATTTTTCTGACAATACCTCACAGAGCGGCAACAGCTCTCAGAACTGGCAGTTTATTTCCTCGCTTACACGGCTACAAATATTTTTAATGTCAGGGTAAAACAGACATACAGATTGTTAGGAAGTAATATTAAATAGTTTTTAAATCATTCAGTTTGTTGACTGATATACAATCGTCTAACACGATTCAAAATATAAATTAAAGATATTCTGCCGCAAGATTCGCAATAACTTTTACAACTGGCAATTTCATTGGTCAAAATACGTGATAAATATTGTAATCGAGAAAAGTGACGTGAAACGAAGAATGAAATGATTTGATTTTTAGATATTTTTATCGTCTTAAATAGCAGATAGGGAGGGAAAAAAGAAAAAGACAAATGTTCTATTTCGGAAAACAATAATATACAAAGGTGCATCTGTTCTTAATAAAACTGCCTTAAGCAAGAATTTACAGCTTATGCAAATGAAAAAATACTGAACTAAAAAGAAACAAGCATTACAAGTACATCCCTAGAAACAATTTCAAAACAGTTATTTAATAAAATGCTCTGAACTGTTTTACTATTAAATAAAATAATGAAACTTGCCACGTGAGTTTGCTGCTATTTTATCTAGGCAATAAATTTCAGTTATAAATAACCAATAATACGTGACATTTAGCAAATAATTTGCTTATTACTATTATTATTTATCACTGTATTAGTGTTATCATCATAATCGTTCTAATTAATATTAATTGTCCAAAAGGGCAATTTGCCCAGAAAGATTATTAGTTTCGTTTCGGCATTTTGCGTCGGCTCACTATAAATGCCGGTTCACTTTTCAAATTGTTACCACCAAATATTAGCGCCCTGTATTATATGTCAAGAAATTATGTAATAAAGAATCTGCATAAATGTATATATGTTTCTCACATTGCGATAAAACAATGGTACCCAGAGTCATCAAATTTTGAATAACGTACGTCTCCACCCGAATATAGGCGTCTAGAAGACCAAATTTGAAATTTGGAATTTGTTTTACTATCTGTTTCATATTTTGTAAAACTTTAGAGAATTTTCGACGAACAAAGTCAAAGATTTAAAAGCAAGCAATCGCAACACTACCGGAAAAAGAGCACTGGCAACGTTGTACAGAAAAAAAAAAAAAAAAAAACTTTTTATCTAAAGCTCTCGGAACTGTGTATCAGACATTCCAAAGATATATTCATTTTAAAATTGCTTTGCGATATTTCTGTTGAATTGAAATTTATGGTTTAAGTGAGAAGAATATGATATTTAATAAATAGAGGAAACACACAAAATGTTAGAAAAGCGCCACTTTGGCCATAATGTAAAATGTGAAAGCTTTAAGATTTTTTTGAAAATTCTATTTATTATTATTTTATTTTTATTTTTATTATTGACATATTTTACTTTCTCATTTGCATTTTGGGATATTATTATTGTCAAGTTTAACACTTTTTCGCCAGTTTTCGAACAATGAACTGCGATAACTGCTTTTTTCCTAGTGCATTAAACAAACAATATAAGGGAAAAAAAACACAGGTTTTATTTCTTTCATTTAACAGTGCTTAGAATTTAACTAATAATATTAGAATTATTTTCTAAAAAAGCTTAAAACAAGAATGTTTTCTCATAGGGTTGCCGAAAGATTGCTAAGATTCCAAAGATGTATTAAAAATATTAAGCAAATGTGTATAACAATGTGCTGTTCGCACGAAAATGAATTACAACAAGCAGATTTATTTTATTTATTTATCTATTATTTTTTGGTGTAAGAGTAAATATATAGTTTGAAATTTCAGCGACAGATGGCTCTGTGTATTGCTAGCGACGATTTCATTCAAAACAATACTAAAAACATTTTATTCTCGTGCAAACAATGCATTGCAGATCAGCGAAATAATTGTCTAAGGTATCTGCCAATACAGGCTAGGGGCTGTTAAGTAATTATGACCCTCTATAGGTGACGCAACTTTGTGCAAAACAGCCATTATCTGCGAAGGCAGAAACCTTAATGGTAGTACCCCAATATAAAGGTTGTGGCACCTTTCTGAAGCTTCAAATTTAACTTGAAAACAGGAAAATTTTATTGAAGTGCTTGAATATTTATAAAGGTTTTGCCTCGAAGAATTCTAACCGGCCTGTTTGAAAGGGCCGGCGCTCTTACAAAGGCATGATTCAGGACAACGCAGTTTACAGACCGCAGAGTCCGTAAACTGCGTTCTGTAAACTGGAGAGACCGTAGACTCTCTTCATCTTCATTTCTGTGTTTAAGGAGCTCATATCATATCCAGCAGGAAGACTCATGACGAAAATATGATGCAGAGCTATGCAGTTCGCAAGTGTTCGGCAATTGGGGCGTTGGACCGTAGATGCCTGGAAACGGCAAGCCTAGCATGACCAGTTGCAATTCCTATTATTTAGAGCAGATGGAAGGATTTCTCTTCGGGAGACAATCCTATATATCCTATAACCAGCATGTAAACAGGCTGCAGTGCCTTCATAATGGTATGGGACAACTTCATAAGAGTTCCGTTATAAATTTCTGGTACCCTTATGCAAGGCATTCACTGTTCGAAAAGATAGAAAATGTTTATAACATTACCTTAGTATAAAAATTCCCACCCTCTCATGTAGATCAGTTTCTAATTTAAAAAAAAAGAAAGCTTTATAAATATACGGACATCTTTATGTAGAGGCATGGCTATGCAAGTCTGATTTTCATTTGCTTTATTGATTCATTAAATAAGAAGGGATCAAATAAATCCAAGGCATCTTTATCAGAATCCTTGAATTTGTATAAAGGAGATATTACCATTTTCGAAAATGCCGAACACGTGTAATGGTGCCAGCATCTTTACGAAAAAAAAAAAAAACATTGCGTTGTATTGTATATCACCAACTTTATGTAAAACCAAGCCTTCATAACGGGGCCGACGCTTCTGTGTCATTTGAAAGGAAGCAAATAATCATTAAAAGACTAAAAAACTGAAAGAATCTCTAATATACTGAAAGAATTCTTTATTCTTTAAAGCAGCTTCTCTCCAAGTTTTTATATTAGAAACGTCTTTTCAAAACTCATTCATTGCATATTACACTATGGCAGATACACAGTATTGCAAATATTTTTCTTGAATAAAACAATTTATCTTGCTCCCCAACGCGATTCACAACCAGTTCCCAGACTGTTGCCGTTCGACAAAATATAAGATCTTTGATTTATCGCCAGATTTAATCAACTTGTAACTGTTTTGAAAACTGAGCAATTTAAAATCAATTAAAATTTAGATGATTTAGTTCTTTTTTAATTGAATATGGAAAACAGATGTAGAAAGAAAATTACATATATTTACATACAATCAGATTACAGAAGAGGAAAAAGGATTACGTATATTTACTTACATTAGAATAACTCTTACACTCTATCTGGTGCATAAATCACAAGCAGCTTTTACGTTAAAATAAAATATATGAAGTACAGATCAAGAGATGCCAAAGAAATAAATGAACTTGAATTTTATTAACAAACTAATATGAATTTTAATTATTTGCCAATTATAAGATGTTATTATTCTTTTTTAATGTTTCAGTTGGCTTTAAATGCCATGATAACCATCAATCACTTTTCAGCAGCTATTTTAAACTTGCATAACAATGGTTCATTATCAACAGATGATAACTTAAAAACAACATTTAAAAGAAGGATTTTGCAAGATTGATGGACGACTCCGGTTAAAAAACTCAGTGCTAGACCTTTGGCCAAATGCATACATAGAAGCATTTTTGTTTTATGTCCTACAAGTAGCAACACCTTTTGCTTTGAGACATCTACTAAAATCAAATATCAAATTAAACTGCCCTTGGAGCTGTATCTTCGAATCTTGCCATCATAACTTGCAAGGTTCTCGAAACTTATTTTTATAGAAATGGAAATGCAAGTTACCTTAAGCTTTTAGTTTACGCTTTAATTACACTTAATTAAGAAGAAGAACCTTACTAAACTGTCGAGAAAATTTTCGTTCCATTTCAGTTTGAAATCTTCAACACAAACTGTTATTAACACATGTATAAAAGCAATTTAACGAATTTAACGAATTAACGGCTTTTAACGAATGTTTTCCGTCACCGCGAATATCGTCTGCGCAAACAGTTCGCGATGGCGCATTTAATCCTATTAACAATTTTGAGCACTTGAAAGAAAGAGACTTGCTTTAGAACAACATTGTGTTGTGAATTTTGTAAAATAAAATATCGTTATCATTAAGTACAAGGGGTCTGAAATATAATTATCACGCTACCAGATTAGAACAATCATTTACTTCCAGTTCGGTTGCAAAAAGTTAGCTAAAGAATATCACCAAATCATTAGTACAGCTTTAGGTACCAATATTGTATAATATGACACTGCGAAGATTTGGTACTAAAAGTTCAAAAACAAGGACTGTGACATTCAAGAAGCCGAGCGCTCTGGCCGGCCTACTGATGTTGACGAGGCCCGCCTGCGAGAACTTGTGGAAAAAGATCAGTATGAAACCACTCGAGAGCCTGCTAAAGAGTTATAGATGTTAGTGCCATGCAAGTTAGTCAGCTATGCATCGCATAAACTTGAAGTACAAGTTCAGTCACTGGGTGCCGCATGAGCTGGTTCAAGCAGATAAGGACAGAGGTGTTCGGGCCAGCACTAATCTGCTCGAATATCAACGCAAGGACAAATTCTGGATTGTAGCGTCGCTTGTGATCAAAAGTGGATTTACTTCAACAACACAGGCCGAAAAAGGAATTAGTTTGCGCCCGACGAGCCCGTCGGCAGCGTCGAAAAGCGCAATTTGACTCACAAAAAGATCAAGCTTTATATCTGGTGGAATTGCCGTGGTTATTATCTACAAACAGTATCTGGGAAAAGGTGAAATCCTCGACAGTAAGGTGTTCAGCCAAAATGCTAGTCCGCTTTGACGCTGTTATCAAGGAAACACGTCGAATACGCTTCGGCGACAAGATGTAATGTTCTGTCAAGAAAATGCAAGACCAATGTGTCTGCATTCATTGACTGGACTTTGTACGGACTCGAATGGGATCTTTTGCCACATCCACCAGCCCCAAAATCGCTCCTTCGTATTTCTGCCTTTTTGTCATAACTGAGGCTACATCTTGCTGGTGCTGTTTTCCATTCTGAAAAGGACATCCGAAATGAGGTTGATCTGTTTTTGGAATCGCTGCCACCAAGTTTCTGGGTCGAAGGCTTTGAAAATCTACCAAAACGTCGGCAGAAAATCACAGATTTGGTTGTGATTGTTAGCCTCACTACAAATGCTGCTTTCATGTGTTTTCCGAACTTTATTAAAAAGGTTTTTTGGAGAAAAACTTTCGTTACAACCAGATATTTACTGTTTCTTCAATTTAAGTTTCAACAAAGGAGATGACCGGAACTTCACTTCCACTATATGTAAATAAAGAATACATTGGACGGATTCTTACGCTAAAACAGGAAATTCAAGGTTATTTTCACCGTCCGATTTGACTCATAACCATGGTAACAATAGAGGTGGAAAAAGGTCGAGTAGCATAATTCCGTCCCCCCCCCTTCGTTTCCTTTTAGCATTTTTCGATTCATTAAAAGTATGGAGGGAAGGCTGGATTGAATTAAAGCTTCAAATGTCGTGGAGGAAATAAAGGCATGCCGTAATAACGCCAAGAGTTATGATAGCAGATGGAGGAGCTGGCAACAGCCTTAAAGTACCCATTTTAAAGTAATAGACTATAGCAGCTGAAATTATATGTAAATCCAGTATTAAAGTCTATGAACCTGGCTATATATATGTAAACGAAGGAAAAGTTTGCAGATCATTTTTCGTTAACTTTAGAGAACTGTTTAATAAATAGAAGTAGATCTCTGACAGCTAAAATATTTATTTACTGAAAACATCTTCGGCAGACTGTAGCATTAATTATTTATTTATAAAATAAATAAATAATTAATAATGAGGACAATTAATTGGGGTATGAACTCGCGCAGTTCTTAAATGCTAAGGAATAGAATTAGGCCGAAGAAAGCAATTTTCGATCTATTTTAAGATAACGATCTTCAATAGAGGTTGGTCTAATAATAATATTTTTTAACCTATTTATTTGTTTATTTATCTAACAGCTATGACATTTTGCTTTTTGAACTTTGATAAAGAAATAAGAAATTATCTGTCATTTAGTAGTATCATCAAATGCAGCGTTCTGTTGAGTGCACCACAAAGAGCAACCGTTATTATACCCTCAAAAGGAGTGAGAACAACATAGATTCAAGCACGTTTCATGCAGGAGTTGACCCTTAATTTCGGGTTAGCAATCAGTCTCCGTTAATGGTTATATCGAATACAGAGTCTGGTCTTGCAGGACTGGCGTCAACTTGTATAGCTGCACTGAACGCCAACATTTAGGGATGGCAAAATTTTTAGAGTTTAGGAAACCACAGCGCAAAAGGATTTAGAAGCCGCAACGACTGCAGTTGGAGACGAATAGTCTGACACCGTCCTAATTCGTCTAGTAATCTAAATGCCTTCATTTGAAAAGTGTGAAGGTCATTATAATTAGGCTATAATAAAAATTAAAAAAATTTGATATGGACACCATATGACTTCCTCGTACAGAATACTAAATTATCCAAATTTTTTTAAATTGACTTATCCCTCAAAAAAAGTTGGAAATTACATCCAAAACTGCAAATTTTGAATGAAATACCCAAGTCAATTTTTGTTATACGGAAGTCAAACTTCCTATTATTTTATTTCTTCATAACGAGTATAAAACTTTTCCAATAAAAACAAGGAGACAGCTTTAAAAGTAAGATTTCGTTGTTTGTCGAAAATTAAATTTTTAAAATATTTGACATTTCCGGAACATGAACACTCTCGTCATCTGAAACCGGAAATGTAGAGTAATTAGAATTTTTTTTAAAAGCAGAAGAAGTGAAAAATGTGAAATTCTTTTGCCGGGACTAGAACCTGGAACTCTCGAATGCGCGCCAAGTGTGCTACCGTTACAGTCGATTGAGTAAAAAAGGGAGGTGCACAGTAGGGTGGTTCAGAAAAATAAAAAAACAAAGTTTCGGAACGATAAGAAAAACAGCATAAAATTTTCAAATTGGTTAACATCTTCCATTCGCTCATCGCACTTCAAGTTTGTAAGAAACTACAAAACTCGCGCGCCTTTTTCGTAAATTTTTCTAGTTAGTTAACCCTTAAATGCATAGTGTAGCATATCTGCAACATGTAAAATAACTGTGCTTTGGTGGCATCTGGTGGAATTTCCATTAACTAATCAGTGTTTCTTATCTGCTACTATATGTTTTCAGAAGGATCATAGCACTTTTCTCCAACAGATGGCAGTAGTGCTGTTTTTTACTAAATGTGGCGGGAAGTTTCACAGTACGTCAGATTTTCAGAATTCGTTGATGTTTTGATTTGAGTCTGATTTGTATTTGGAGTTACGTTACTACAAAATAAAAATTCACCTACATAAAATAAGGTATGTAGAGTCATTCTTATTAAAATAATTACTCATTTTTCATTGTTTTAGTAATGACATCAGTTTTTGCATGTGTTGCAGATCTGCAACATCATATGAATACTGCATTATTACAAAATTTTAGAATATGTGATGATATGATTTTATTGCAACATTTGAAACTATTAATTTAGAAATTCAGCATATTTAGGCACTTAGTAATAGAATAATGCATGAATTAATTATTTTTAAAAATAAATTTTATAAAATTTAAAAATACATCCATAATTCTAAGTGAATCTTTTTGGTTATTTATTTGGAATCTAGGCATTATAAAGTAATTTATATTGTTATATTATATTCCAATTCGTATAATTATTTATATTTATATTATTTTAGGCATCGGGGTTTCTTGAAGAAAGATGCTGACCCCCAAAAATACAGAAGTATCTTTTACTCCCTTCTGGAAGTGAGGAAGATTCTAGCAATTTCAGTGATGAAAATCCTACTTTCAATCCAGATCAGTCTGAAATGTACACCTCTCCAGATAATGAAGACTATGCGTTACCATCGTGTTCATCTTCATATAACTCACGAAAGAGAAGACAAAATCACATGCCTGCAACAGCAATTCCAAAAGGGGAAAAAATGTTGAGCTAAAGAGAGGAATACCAAGCAACGAAATACAGGGGCAACTGGAAACAATAAGGAAAAAATGTCCCAGGGTTGTGGTACCACCAAAAGATTTGAGACAAGACTCAGTCGATCATTGGCCAAATTGGAATGCCAAAAGAAACAGATGCAAAATGCCTAGTTGCAAAGGTTTCACCTATTTATCATGCACAAAATGCCTTGTATTTCTATGCTTCATGGTAGAATGTAAGAAGAATTGTCATTTTGTGCACATTGTAGCAGATATGCAACATAAAAAAAATAAACATAATATACAATATATTGATGTCTTATTTTTTTCATCATTTTTCCCGTGTAATAAACTTTCCTTAGGATTAAATATATTTTTTTAGAAACAAAATAAAAATCATACATTTAAGGGTTAAAACTTTAAAATTAAACACGCTTTAGTTTTTTATGCTTGTTTTATGGTTTAAATAACGGAAATAAATGAGACTGACCAACAGTCTAATTTTTTCCGTTCGTCTTACAAATGTCCACGGTCTCCAATGTTCCAATGTCTTAAACGCAATTTTCACTGTGCAACTCATCGCACTCGTTTTGCAACTACAAACGATCCAGAGCTCACCATGCGGAGGTGGTTGCGCGTCGAATTCCATCCACACTCTACCCGACCAACCATCCAATTGTTGGGTGCGCTATTTATATTATATTTATAATTTATATTTACATTGTATTTATATTACAATTATTTACAAAGATTTTCCATACAGTAGAATTTTTTAGCTTACTATTTTTTACTTTTTTTATATCTACAATAGATTTAAAATCTGATTTTTTTTTTTTTTTTTTTTTTTATGGTATAACTGATCTATACTTGTTACTCGGTGTAAATGTCGGTCGGATATATACCTTTAGTTTCGTGTTTACATACGAGTATCCTTTTATTTGAAAAGTGATTCGACACAAAAGTGAAACGAATGCAAAATTGAAGACTGGGGCTAATACGTTAAACTGCTTCATAATGAGCTTATTATTGTTGCATTTAATATAATTTTAACACTACACCGAATGTATATAATTCCAACAATACATTAAATGCATATATATTGAATACATATTCCAGTCATGTACCTCTTTTAAACGCTAAAATCTGAGAAGTTTTGGATTATCTCATAATATATTGTAGCGTGCGTACGTAATAGATTGAATGCACATAGAACTCATGATAGCTTTATAAAACTTATTTTACCAAAAGAAACACTTCACAGTTCTGGAACTAAGAACGTTAAACGCAGCGCAATGAAAAATGCATCCAAACAGCGAAGCTTACACGGAGATATCTCAATACCCCGAACTCAAGCCGAACCAAACAATTACTACTCCGAAACTGATGCTCTCCCTGATCTTATATAATTTTTCCGGAAGCTCAGAAATCTCTAGTATCTTCCACTACTCGAAATTATTGGAAGGCATATGAGGACCGGATACGATTACAGCTACATGTAGGATGAATTACAGTTATTCAGTCGCAATACATCCTCCAGTTATACAGGGATAGAACCAAAATGTCGCCAAATGGTCGCCAAGTTTGCCAGTTTTTGGCAATTCCTCGCCATTTTAGCGAGATAGTCATTTACACAATGTTAAATAGACTTGCCCTTGTATTCATACTTTTCCGGCAAAGCGTCGCTTCTACAGATTTTCAGGTTACAATATTGAAAAAATACTACAATTTCGCATGCAATTAATTTCTTTAAAATTATTTACATATGTACAAAATACGTAAAAATATTTTTTTTTTTTTTTTACAAAAGTCTGTTTAGAGCATCGAGTAAAGTATTACTTACAATTTTTAGTTTAGCCCAAATCTAATATGTTGTTCCCACTAATTTAAAATTCTTAACCACTAAAACTAAAACGTTTCGGATTATATTTTAATGTAGTTTTTTATTAAAATCTGTTATGGATTTCTAGAAAAGTACAGCTTCCGGTTGTCTATTAAATACTATTATGGACTTCCTGTAAAGTACCACATTCGTTTATTCAGTTTTATTCAAAATCTAATCAACTCTTTATATAAATGCAGAAATCTTAAATACGAAAAACAGAAATTTTTGGATGTTTCAATTAAGAATTATTGCCGACAAAAAATCATCACATGCATACAGACGCACCGACAGACAGACATCATTATAAAAATAGTAAAAAGGTGTTGTGGGGTGCCTAATTAGTGCTTATTCATTAAAAACTTACTATCGAATTTCTAGACCGAAACCTTCCTTACTTACGCAGATAGGTTGGCAAGAGTTGAAAAAAACATGATATAAAAAACCATACTATTAACTTTTTAAATTTTATTTATTGATTTAACAAACAAAATGAAAAATTAAGTTTTATATTTATTCGCCATTAGGATTATTATCCTTTTACTATTTACAACGGAACCAGTTTCCTGCTGGTGAATTTGGTGAAAATAATTACTGAAGAAACCTACCTTATGGCTTTGGTGCAATTTACTATGTAAGAAAATAACAAACGTTTCGTAAAGTTCAGTTTAATCAGAAGGAAAATGATAAGTGATAATCTGCATAGTAAAACGTTATTTATAATTCCAGTAAATTCGTATTTCCTCCAAAAAAGTAATTACAAGAATAATAAAATGAAACTTATTTTTGCGTACTTGGTATTATGTTTCTACACTCAATGACGCATTCATCATAACGACCATCATCGCAATCTAATAAAGAAGGAAAGATTAGCAAAGTTGGCGATAAATCGCTTTTACAAAAACTTTTCTTTTCTTAATTTTTTTCCGTATTTTTCGAAGAGTTTTTCGTCTGTTTTTAGGAGAATAAAATTATCTCGTAAATGGACATTTTAAATTTAACTACTGTTTAATGAAATTAAAGAATTTTCGACTTTAAATACGAAAATTTAAATACTATAGAAATAAAACATGCTGTCCTTCTTCGTAACATTTCTTTCCTTTGAAATATCGTGAGAATAGTAAAATGGTCAATTTTATATTTTTTATTATTAATCGAGTACAATAATTTCTCAATTAAATTTGAATAAATTTATTACAACAATTAAGGTATCCGACTATCATCAATTTTGATGAAATTTTTCAAAAAATATTCATTACTTTATTTTGAAGCTTATATATAAACCTTCCTAAAATTACTTCTATTTTGTTTCTCTGATGTTTAGAAATTAAATTATGGCTATTCTTGTTCTACGCAGACAGGAAAAGTCTGCTTAAGAAACCGTAAGACTGTGTCTAAAGGTACGCAGATTACTCTAAATAACTTTTAAATCAGATTTTTTCCATTCGAATACTTTTGGTGATGTTCAAAAGATGATGTTAAACCTTTTAATTTGTTATTAAGTACTCGGGAGCAAAATTATTAACTTTGAAATTTAATTTTCATACTGAGCAACATTTTTTGATTGGAAATTGATTTCAAGCGACTTGATTGATACGATTTGAAAGCCACAGTTTTCAAACGGTTTTATCCATTCGGTCAGGAAGGGGTCTGTTACGCCACTATTGGCATACTCAGATACTCAGAGGTAAAATTTTGGGCATGAAATTAAATTATATTTACACATCCTTTCCATTAGATTATATACTATTTATTGCACATCTGTATTCACACAACATTCCACGAAATCGATTAATTTCTGCAAAATTGGATAAAAATCACTAATCTCAAGCAATATCTCTTATTTAGATACTGAAGAATTTTGATAGCAGAATATCATATATTCACTTCCACGAAGTTAGTAGCATAAAATATGAAAAGGACGTAACAAATAAACTGGAAAAGAGAGAAGAGAATTTGGCGACTATTGGGATATCGCCATAATAGCAACCTTCATATCTCCGCTAGTCTAGGTGTGAAAACTAACCGTAAGCTATTACGTCCACCATCTCTCGTAAAAGAATTCGTGTTTCGCTCCTTCTGTACTGCGGCCGAAACCTATAATTTTGGCCTTCCCAAACGTTCTATTACTGTTCTCTGTTCTTTGCCGCCTCCAACGGGAAAACTTGCTCGAGCACAATAGAAAATATGCTCTCCAACATATCCTAAAGAATACAATAATGTAATAATGGAAAAAATAGAGCATGTTGGATCTTGTTTTCGAACAAAACATTGAGGTTTTATTTATTTATATATATATATATATATATTATATTTATATTTAATTCCGGGCTTCGAGCAGTCTGATTAAGGTGGCTTTTATTGTACTGCACAGATGGCCTTTTTTCAACTTCACATTCAATTATACTGTTTTCCATGCAATTTTGTAAATTAATTTTTATTAATAACCTATCTGACACATTTACTTCTACTGGCGGTTGATGAAAAATATGCAAATCAATAGAAAGGGTTTTTTTTTAATTCCGGAAGGTTCATCGAAGAGGTAAAAAAACGTTAATTTAAATACCAACAACAAATTATGGTGATTATACTATTCATAAATAAGTTATAAATTAGGTGACTTTGGAAAATAATTTGGACAATAGATTTCTTTTGTATGTTCTGTTTAATTATAATTTTTCTGTCTTATCAAATAGCGTAAAAAAATAAATTAATAATATTCTTTTCAAATAAAATTAATTAATTTTTTTTACCAGAAAGAATGACAGCATTCTTGTGTATATTATTTAAAATGTTTTTCTAGGTTTTTCAGTTGCCTTTTATTTTCTTTCTTTATTTATGTAACTTCTCATGAAACACTCTCATGATCGTCCTCAGACGTATATATTTCGAACTTTACGGGGTATTTCATATAGAATGGGACAAGAAGAAAGCATGCCTGTGAACGAACGCTGCAATTACTTTATTTTGATAAGCCAAATTTACAGCGAAACTATGGTTTTCCAAATTTCTATTGATATTCTACGAGTGCCTCTCTGTTGACATGGCACATTTGCATACGGTATTAAAGTTCCTGCTAAACTCGTGGTAGAATATCCTTTGTTAATGGTTCGAGCACTTCAGTTATTCGCTATTTCAGTGGTCCCCAGCCACTGAAATAGGAGTGCTAGGAAAATGGAGGCACGAACACTCTGTCTTTAAAAAAAGTAAAAAATCACAAAGGGTTAAATCTGGGGATCTCGGTGGCCAATAAAGAAATGTCATATCGTTTGATACAGTACTGCCAGTTCAGAGATGGGGTAGACTATCGTTCAGGTACTGGCTTACGTTTTTATGCCAATCTGGTGGAGCACCGTCTTGTTGCAGAATGAAGCCGGGATCTGCTTCCTTCAACGACAACCACTTTTATAGCATACCTTGGTGAATGCAATCATTAATCGATTTTTTTTCACGAAGAAGAAACAATCAAAAACACAACTGTTGAAAATGGCGCAGGAAATGTTCCCCTTTGGAGCATCACGCCCGTGTGCCATTACACCACGAGGATTTTCCGTGTCCAAAAATCGTAAATTATGGAGATTAACTTTGGCAGAATCATGAAAAGTGTCTTCATCCATAAACATAAGTGTTTTCGCGAAACTCTCTACCTCCAGCTTATCTTTCGCAAATTCTCACAGCTTTAGGCAACGGTTTGTCGGAACGTTTAACGCCTGCATCATCTGAAAGGTGTATGGATGGAACTGTAGACGTTTCCGTACCATACGCCACACCGTTACATGAGGCACACTGACTTCAGAACACGCACGATTTCGTGGACTTCGTAAAAACGTTTCATGAATTTTTTTCAGTCCCTTCGGTTTTCGCTGTTGTTCGTTCTGGGTTGGTTTTCTTATACAAGCATCTCCTGTTCTGAAACTACTTCACCCACCATTCGATGTTGTAAAGATGCGGTGGTTCTTTATCAAATTTCTTTCGAAAATGTCCTTGAACGACTACAGACGATGATGTTTTAATATATTCCAAAACACAGTACGCTTTCTCCTGCATGAATGGCGCCATTTTGGTTAACTTTGCCTGTAGTGGCGACTTCGTAACCGGAAGCTATTTTGCTGTTGCCAGATAAAACTTCTACAGTTGTCATAATTAATTTGTTTCAGATTAATAAATTAATTGCAGAATTTATGCTCTGCTATTCTTTTTGTCCCATTCAATATGAAACACCCTCTGCTTATTACAATATGAGTCGATATTCACTAAAAGGTGAGAACTTAATTCAAGGTTGCAAATATTTTCCTTTTCACATACAAGAAATAAAAAGGATTCCAGTGAAATTCCTTTGTTTAGTATTATTATAATTAATAAATAATAATATTTATTCATTTATCATTATTTCCTTATCACATTTACCTCAAAGAAATATTTTTTCTTCCGTTGAGTTATTAAAATTAGCCACGTGTAACTTGCAACGTGTAAAACTCGTAACAGTAGTCAAAGACTAAAGAATTTAAATCTTAATTTGGCTCAATAAATTTCTCCTAGTGTCAAAATCAACATGCCGGCAGCGATATACCGCAAAGTAGCAATTACAACTATCAGAACTGGCAGGAACTAAACTTAACGTGCAAGCGCAGGCCAGAAATATGCTTTCTTTTAAAATCCCAAAACCTCAGTTTAAATGCTAGCTAACTCATCCACGTTCTATTGAGGATACAGAAAGGAGAAATTATAGTAAAGATCCAAATCATAAAAACCGGTTAATTTAAATAATAATAATCGTACAATAAATCATCACACTTATCTTATCCACACGTGCTGTCACGGTATAAGTGGTTAGCACAATCAGCTATTGCTGAAAGGTCTGTTCGAATATTCGCTAGTTTATATTTTATATTTCTAGCTCCGAAAATCTTAAAACTCCAGGCTGATGTTGCCCATATTGAAATTTGGTAAATGATAACTCGTCGCCTCTTGGATTTGGTGGACTGGGTCTCAGGCCTGTTCCCACTCGCCCTTTAAGCAAAGTAGACTGCAAGAAATTACCACATTTCTTTGTGCTTGCAGTCGAGTCGTTAGTGTGCATGTTGAATTGTCATTGGAAGGTCTACATTTCGAACCCTAGGTAGGGTTCAGATTCCGAAAATTCCATTAGTCTCTAAAATGTTTGTGTAAACGTTTTCATGTATTAGTTTGTTTATGAATTTAACAGCTATGACAGTCTTTGTTTAGTTCATTCTTAACGAAACAGCTTACGCTTTACTGCATGATTATTGCGTTGGTTTCATAACTTAGCAGTGATTACTTTTATCACTGTTTTAGAAAGCATTTTATCTGCACTGCGCATGCATTGTAGATGAAAATAAAAGGTTTGAGTTTTCCGACAAAAAACTGGATTTATTTTCTACTAGTGTTTGATTATGGTACAATATGTATTGTTTTGAACCTTCTTGAACGTCGATTTTTGATCTCATTCAGTTATTCACGCATGTGATTGCAATGATTATACACGAAGCCTAGAGAACACAGCAGTAGTAGAGCGAAACATACAATAAGAGCGTAATATACATTCATTCTCAAGATACTATTTGATATTTAGTTAAATGATAGACATACTTTTAAAGAAATACAAATGTATTCTTCGAATATCAGTGTGCAAAACAAATAGAGACAAGGCACTTTTTTTGATAATTTATGTACATATCTTCAGTGATAGTAATAAAATAAATAGAAAATATGCCTGCTTTAGCACAAATGACTAGACTAGACTAGAATGACTAGACTCTAGAATTGACATGACTCTAGAATGACTGGACTTGAGCACATAGTGTTTACTTCTTTATCACGGAACCACATTTTAATAGCGGTCTTAATCTTGCTTCCTTTCGTCGGACAATTCATTTTGTTAAGAGGTTCCTTGAGAATGTGCAGCAAGTTTTCCATCGAATTTAAGTCTGGTGAATTCCCAAGCCACCCAGCACAGTAATTTTAATTTCCAACAGGAAACTCCTGACAGATTTTGAATTAAGGCATTGAGCAAAGCCATGCTGAAATGCTTCCCACGTCTCCCGTTCCTTATCCTTATCCTTCTGCAACGTTTTTCAAGAATGGCACAATCCTGTATCTTAAAATTTCCGTGTAATTCGATGAATTCATCATTCTAGCAATAAGAACTAGCCTTCTATCGCCATCTGTAGTGAAAAATCTTCGAAACAAATGTTCTTGAAGGTATTTATGAACAAATATATGACCAGCATTTCGAAAAATGATAAGGTGTTTCTCCCGCCTTTGTATAATGGCAATCATACTCGGCGCGTATACGAGAGGTCCGAGGTTCGAGTCCCGGCGAGGGCATTGCTCATTTTTCTTGTCTTGTGCTACGAAATAACTTTAATGACTCTACAGTGGGGCCCGAATTAAAAAAGGTGGTGGATGATGATTCTCCATCACCAGGATTTCGCGAGTGGGTCCCCTAATCCTCAGTCAGCCTTTAAAAGGGGGAATGTATAAAATATTTCTCCCGCCTTTTTAGCATATCTTCGAAGTGTAATGACCAGCACACGAGGTGCGTATTAGAGAGGTCCGAGGTTCGAGTCCCAGCGGAGGCATTGCTCATTTTTCATGTCTCTTGCTACAAAATTGTAGAGATATTAGGTATTTTTTTGAGAGATGAAAAATCAGCAATGCACTCGCCAGGACTCGAACTACGGACTTCTCGAATACGCGCCGAGCGTGCTGACCACTACACCACGAAGACATGCCTAGAAGGAGGAAGAAATATCTTATAAAATAACGTAATGACTCTAGAAAATGATCTTTTTTGCTTTTTTGCTTATAAAATTTTTTGCTTCATCTGATGCGTCAAAAGTTGTTTTTTAACTGGTATTCTTACTTTCCGAACAGCAGTGCGAAGGCTACGCAACCATTTAAAGGATGGATATCAATACCAATAAATGAGAGCTCTCTTTCAAAGTCTGCTAGCTTTGTTGGATTAATAATGCTATTTCGCAGACGAAATATATGAGATTTTGGAGTTATGTTCCTTTTCGTTCCACATTTGTCTTTCCTTTCTGTAGAAAATCATCCAGTTTCATTGTGTCTCCTCGGAAATCGAGAAACGTTCGACTTTTCAACACCAACCGAGGAAGCAGTACTTCTTATTACAGTCATGGATGTGTGACTGTGTGACAATTAAATGCGGTAATCTTTGCTCTCTTTCTAGGGGTTATATCTATTTTTCATACACTAAAATGTAAGAATGCAAAACGTATTTAAAAAATATGCAAAAGTAACTTCCTGTTCGTGCAGAAACAGGCTTAAAAATGGTATAGAGATCCTAATTTATTGTCGAAACTATTTCTAACTAGTCGAAAGTAGACAGTCAGATGACATTAAGTAGATAAAACTGCTTCGAGGGCTATTTTTGGTCAGCTGGTAATCAACTTAAAATTCTGTGAACGAGTGACATTATTCCAATTAATTTGTACGCTATAGAAATATGATTATTTTGTATATGAATATATATGTAAAATTATAGGTGATAAATTTATGAAAAAATTCTTTTATCATTATTATTTTTAGTTTCAGATTTATATTTGAAAGTGATCTCAAGGTTGACTGATTTCTCGGAAGTTTCGGTGCTATATTCTTTGAAATAAATCAAAATGTATTAAAAGATAGCTTAAAAATAACCTCGCTTTAATTTTTTCCCTCTATTTTAACAAGCAGAAGCAGTTGTTCCATTTTAAATGTTTCTGCAAACGAGGTTCGAAAAAATATTTGAAATAAAATTTAATTAAAAGCAAATAATTACTTATTCTAACATCCATACAATACAAAGAAATTAACAATATCAAGAAAGATTTACTAGGCTGTTTAAAAAGGGGAAAAAAGAAGAATAAAGTCAATAATTTAAAGTCTTTCTTTGCTTCAGGTTTTCGCCCTTTTAGCAAGACTTAACTGACAGCTTACAAGAGTTACGAACATTAAAACGTCGATCACTTTTGAAACCTTGGTGGCAACAGTAAAAAGGAACTCCAGGGCAGGGGGCAGAGCACCTAATTTGCTATTCTTGTATTCAGGTCATACGGAATATGAAAGAATGAATTGGTGATGACTGAAAATTGAACTCTGTGTTGGAGCATAACAGTTCAGAAGTAGTGATTTGTTTCTAAATTGCTTTCATGGATGTTTATCCATATTACATAGTAACGATTTATAGCTTGCTGTGATGATATTTTTATTCCTTGGTATTGCTTTGAGTTGGTTAGCGAATTAATAAACATATCTTTCAGTCCGTCAGTTTGTTAATAACCATAAGAAGCATTTGATTTAGTTTGTTAAGTCTGTTAATAAGGGTCATTTCTAGTATGTGAATTTGCTAATAAGTATCTCATTCAATTTACTAGAGAGATAATAAATATTCTTACAGCTTCTTAATTTATTAAAAAGGTTTTTTTCCAGGTTTTTGTTAGCAAATTTATCGTGCCTCTAATTTTTGCAGTTATACAGAGGCTGTTTGCACATTTTTTAGACAATGTATATTGTATTCACAAAACTAAATTACATAAAATTCTTGTGTTTTAAATGTTCTATTTGACATCCCTTATTCTGAACTATCTTTCGACACCGCAATTTCCGGGATAATAATGCCTTTTGAAGTGTCCGAAGAAGTATTCTATCCCATTCCTCCCGAACAGCATTCCAGAGTACTGTTAGGGTTTTGGGACAACGTTTGAATAATGCAGTTTTTAAAAGTACGAAAGCCCAAAAATCCATAGGTGACACATCGGGAGATTTAGTAGGGATATCAGTGAAGTTTTTTGTTTTTTGTTCCATTTCTTTTAGGAAATTTACAGTGGATTTTGATGTGTGACTGCTAGCTTTGTCCTGATGGAGTCTCACAGATTGATGGCACTGTGGGTAAAGCGATGGTATTTCATTCAGAAAAATTGGCGATAAAATATATTTCTGATAGTATTTGGAGTTAATCTTGACATTTTTTTGCACTCTCTTTATTTTTAACTTGCCATTATAAGAAAAACCAACAACAATCATGAATCCCTTAGAAAAACTTTCTTTCGATTCTTTGAACCATGTACTTAAATTTTTTTCTCCCCTTTTATGATAATAAATGGCTCTTTTTTGTTACAATCATTTAAATACACCCATGCTTCATCTATTGGGACAATTTTTTTCCATTTTTTTTTTTTTTTGGATAAGTGTTTCTCATATAGAATTCTGCAGCGTGTCCTGCGTTGAGCGATATGCTTTGGAAGAAGACGATGTACATTGCGTTTTTTCGCTTTCTTAAGATTTAAATCAACGTTTATCATTTTGTTTACAATAGATACCGAGTATTTTAATGATTTTGCAACTGTCCTTTGACTAAGGGGATTTTTTTTTAACATTAAACAACGTGCCTTTGCAATAGTCGAAGATGTCCGTCTTTTCCTTGGATACTTGTTTGGAATTTTTGTCCCACTTTGAGGCTCCAATTTGACGTTTTTTCCTTTCTTGTTGATGATATTACCTATCGAAGCTTTAGATATCACAAAACCATGACTCTCACATCGTTTTTGGATAACGGAATATGCATATTTCTCTTCGGAAAGAGCGTAAATGTAGCCTTCGAACCACTGCTTTGTTAAATTCGCCATTTTGAATAAAAACAAAACTTTCAAGCCACAGACGATAATTTTGACTTTTAAAAATATAGTACAATTGCAATTATTTCTTTCGCAGCAAACGATTTTTTATTACCGCTTACCAAAATCGTCTAAAAAATGTGCGAACAGCCTCTGTACTGAAGATTTTTAGAAATTTTGTCAACATAAAATAAATCTACGAATTTCAAAGTTTCCTGTTGTTTTTGAAAGTCTATTGTAACTGTTCAATTATTTTTAGTCCAAAAGGGCTATTAGTCTCAAACGGAATTCCGCGTCGAATCACTTAAACGCGATGTATCACTTTTCAAACTGTTGCCACCAAATACTATTGCCCTGAATTATGTTTAAAGAAACTAAATAATGAAGAATCTGCACGAATGTATGTATGTCTCTTGCATTGCGAAAAAACAACGCTACCTAGAGTCATGAAATTTTGAATAATATATTCCTCCGCCCGAAGAGGCGCACCTGGAACCCGAATTTAGAATTTGTTTTATTGTCTATTTCATATTTTGTACAACTTGAACGAATTTTTGATTAAAAAACTCAACGATTTCAAAGTAAGGAGTGGAACAACATGTTTATCTCCAGGGCGAGAGATTGTTTATCGGAAATTCTAAAGATATGCCGGTTTAAAATATTTTTACCCCAATTTATTTTTCATATTATTAAATAGATTTAATACTGTTTTTTTTTAATTCTGGTTTTTTACTTATCAGTTAATTATTTTTTTAAGTACAATCTACTTTCTGTTAACCGAGAAAACATCAGAGACGACTTAGCTTAAAAACATTGTTAGTTAATCTGTGGGCAGTTAAAAGAAACACACGGAAAAGCAAATGCTCATATTATAATTATAATTAACAGAAATATACTATTAAGAATTATCTATATTTTGAATCACTTTAATCAGAAAAATAATTTCCATTTGATTATACGTAATTTGAATCAATATTCAAAATAAAAATAACACGCAACAAATAATAGAAGACAAACATCAATACGAAAAAAGAAACTAAGTTAAAACTCAAGTAAAAATCTCAGGTAGAATTTTTTGTTTATTGTCAAAATTCATCTGACAGACATAACCTGCTGTTACGCTGTTACTGCTGTTTTCCCCAGCACTTTTCTTTCTCTTTTTTATTTTCTGTATACAATTTTATTTTAAACTAATAGTTTAAAAGTTTCCATACTTTTTCAATAAAGAAAAATAACTAATATTTTTAGACACGGCAAGTTTAATCCACAAAATGTCGATCTGTATTACTAATCTAAGTCTAGACGATATTAACTTTGCTGAAGCCCACATCTGAAAGCTTTTGAAATTCTCTCCTCCGAATTGCCAGAACTTCTAGCGACTTTTTACTGCATACCGTCAATCATATTAGTATTTGTTACAGCAAGGAAAAGTAGCTCACTGAGAGATTTTTCCAAGATATAGATTCTGAATTTGATTACTAGTGGCAGGAGTAATAAAAGTATACTTTAAAGATTCAAACAATAGAAGAAAGGGCGGTTTCGAAGAAACAGCATTCATGTTTCCGTTTCGAAATAGGAGACGTCAAAGATGTACTGTGCGCTCGCCGGGATTCGAGCCCCGGACAAAGAACAAGCAAATAAAAAGAAGGAAAGCTTCCACTGAGGTAACGTAAACCAATTTGAATATCTTTGATGCGCCGCTAGTACAGGTACAAATTCTCGTCGCCAAATCGTCAAGTGTACAGGCAATAGACGAATACGGTATAAAAACAAAGAACTTGCAGAATTCGTTCCTTGAAGACAGTTTTCGAGATAATTTAAATTCTAATTTTCGTAATTTTTTTAACTCAAAATAAATAATCCGTTAATTAATTTACATGTAGGGATAACTTATTTAATTTATGTCGATATGGCAAGAAAAAAAAAAGGTTGAAATCATGAATAACAAGGCTGGATGGATAGCCCTTGTAAAATAAACTTCGTGCATGTTTTCCCCTCTGCGGTTTGACGGAGTCACTCGTGCTTTGGCGAAGCTTTCCTTCTTGCTCTTGGAAGTTCTTTGTTGACTTTCCGACTGCTAGCTGGACGTGCTTTCCAGCTACTTCACGAAAGTACGCTGAAAGAAAGAAGAAAAACCTTACATACTTTCCCACTTTAAAGGGCAACTTGGGAGGTTGGGGGGGGCGATCGCCAACCCTGGTAGTGACGAATTATCGTCGACCGCATTTTCAATTCGTTACTGTAGGAAAAACCTTACAACTCGAAATTTAAGAATGTTTCTATACTTTTGTGAAAATATTAAGGCGAACACTAAGCCAACCGATTTCCATGAAATTATTAGTTTCAATCCGAATTGTGCGAATTTGAGGATTTAATTTATGATCACCACTCGAATTTTTTCGCCTTTCTTTACGACAAAAGTACCACATAATATGGTACATCTTTCTTTTGATAACGTATCAACATTGCCACTGTGACGTTTAGGACTAAATATGCAATTCATTAGTCGTTATCTTCCCTTTAGCTTGTTCTCTTATAACGGTTCTTTTGGTTCATTACAAGTCCTTTTTTCATTCTATTTATACATTATCGATATGTATTGTATAATAAAAAGCATGCGAAGTTAATAAAAACGCGTTATTAAAATTCATCGAAATTTTTCAATTATTAGAATATAGAAAAGTAGTGAAAATTTTTAAAACTGTTAAATTGAAACAAAATTAATTTTAACGCTTCTAAATTTGAAGTAATGGAATAATTTAATTTTGTTGTGCTTGAGTAGACTTAAATTAAATCATCTCCATTGATATGCTCAGAAAGCGTCGTTTTATGCTTTGATGGATTGATTTCTTAATCCAATTACTTTCCTATTATCCTTAATTTTCTCCTTTTCTTTAATCTCTTAATCTAGAATTTAATTCTCATCTAGCGAATAAATCGATACACACTTTTTATTACCTTGAACGAAGTAAAAGGAGTATTGCAATTGCGAAAAATTCGGATATAATATTTCAACAGAAATACCCATTTTTGACATTTCCCGAATATATCCGTCAGATTTTCTTTCTGATGTCTGTATGTACTGTAAGATTAAAAGACTGCTTTTCCAAACCGGACAGTAAAATGGATTTAAAGCGGATTATAAAAAGAATTGTTTCGTGATGTCTATACGTACGTAAGCACGTATGTATGTATCTTTCATAACTCAAAAACGATTAGCCGTAAATTTTGTATATGGGATTGCTATAATACCTAGTGGTCACCTCCTTTTTTTTTAGCAATCGGCAGTATCAAAAATATATATACCCACTCTCTTACCCGGCCTTTCTTTTTGCAATCGTTAGTCGGTTTCATATACTTCCAATCACAAAATTGTTTGAAATGACGAAAATATTCATGTTTCGACAATGTCAGATTTAAAAAAAATAATTTTCGACAAATAACGAAATCTAACTACATGTATAATAACAGTTTATATGTAGTTAGTGTAACAATAAATATCTAGCAATATTTGATATCAATTTATTTTTAAAAATATCCTAGAATATTTAATATCATTTATTGCTGTTCTAAAAATAATTTTTAATAGGCCGTATAAGGAAGTCATATGTGATCTACACTGCGGAAAAAAAAGAAAAAAAAAAAGACAGTTTTATATCTCCCGTTCTACTGGGCCGATTAACGAAATTCAAATTGCTTTTTCCACGTTCCGAAAGCACGACTTAGGATATATATTAGATTTATATATAGCGTTGTTCTAACATAGGTATTTTGACACAAAATCGGACTTTTTCTGAAATAACATAACAATTTTTTTCCATATTTCGATTCTGCGCCTCAAATTATACCTAGATATTAAATTTTGTAATTTTTAGTGAGAAATTTAAAAATGATTCTCACTTGTCGAACTTCTTAATTTATAGCACCTTCTTTTCCTTTCTTTTTTTTTCATTGCCACGAACAAAGAAAAAGCCATCGTTCATACTTTCAGATAATTTTAAAGAAGTACGTAAACCACATTTTCGTTAGGATCGCTTAGAATAAATATGCCAAATTCCAAAACGCCAAAATGTAAATTCACGTATATCTTAGGAAATTTTAAATAAAAACTCTATTTTTTTTTTAGAAATACGTCTACTTTAAGATTATGGCAAAACTTTTATAGGTTATAATTCAAAATGTTTTTCGAAAAATTTATAAAAATTATTTAAAAATCCAAATTTTAAAAATAAATTATAAAAAATGGACGAAATTTATTTGGAATGAACCTAAATTTTTAAATATGAAAGGAAGAATCAAATAAGTCTAATAAAAAAAGAGATATTAATAAATGTAGATCAAATTCGATTAACAATTGTGGAGCTAAAATTTTGAGAGCTAATTTTTTATAAACTACTCGCGCGATTTTTACAAAAGTTGGCAGTTTGGCATAATATGAGTCGTAGAATCGAAATATGGAAAAAGTGGCATGTCGTTTCAGAAAAACTACGATTTTACGTCAAAACACCTATATTAGAACAATGTTATATATAAATCGAACACATATCCTCAGGCTTTTGAGACATGAAAAACGCAGTTGAATTTGATCAATCACCCCAGTAGAACGGGAGATAAAGAACTGCCCCATTCTTTTTCTTTTTTCCCTCGCAGTGTACATTCATTGTCCTTAACTTCCTAAAAATTAACTTCTTTTTCCTATAAAATTGCGACAAACCTTTTTCAAACTGATTTTAGAAGTAAAAATTAAGAAATTTAAGTACTAGCTTTACAAAACAACCTTCAATTGAGATTTTTCAGATAAGATTGGCGCAATTACACTATTGTTGAAACATTTAAAATGGTTTTTCTGAAAACTAGCATTTTTAAAGACCTTTCATTTTCTTCTCGAACAGAGAAGTGTGGAAATATTGCAAAATATCTAATGGGCGACTGAATATAATGCCATATTAAAACTCTGCTAACGTTTGAAATTTTTAAGATGCTTTTAACAAATGTCTTAAACTGATCACTTTTTAGGAAAAATATAATGCGATGAGAAAATTGAATCACACTCTTATCGCTTCAATAGTTTCTTTACATTCGCTCATGCTTTGCTACATAAAACTAATTTACTAGCTTAGAAAATTAACCACTTTCAGCAGCAGCTGTAATTTTTTAATATGCCTAAAGTTTACCCAGCACTTTTCTAGACCTCAAATACTGAGAATAGAAGCATCCTTCAGAAACGTTCAAAATAAAGTAGACGTATTAAAAAAATATAACTCAAAACTCACAGAATTTATCCCGTCATAACAAGGCACACCGTGATTCCATATTAACAAAAATAGTTACTTTATAACGAAATACGCCATATACGAGTATACCACTGAATCACCTGCAAAGTTTTAATTTGATGTATTTTTTAGTTCTGAGATTTCTGATTTCAAAACTCCAATACACATGTATATGAAAAAATCAGACGAATAATGCGCTATTCACCAGTAAAATTTGACATCCATAATTCTTGTGGACTTCAAAATTTCGGCACAGCATTGGACATCATAACCAATATTTTTATACACGATGATTTAGATCAAGGGAAGGGAAATGCGACCTAACTCTTTTGTGTGTGTGTGTGTGTGTGTGTGTGTGTATGCATGTATTATTAACACTATTCAAATATAAATTCACCTTGAAAAAGTAAATGGTGCCCGCCGTCGAACAGATATTCTCGAATGTGCTCTTTGAAAAAGATTGGGAACGACTGATTTAGATTATTTTTAAACTTCATAAAGATCTAATTAATTTACATGTCCTTGGCTGCTAGAACCTTAGTGGAGTGTCTAGTGACTATTTCCTGGTCTCACAACTCTCAGTCCAAAGAAGAGTTGAAATTCCCTTTTTATTCACTCAAAACTTACTAAAAACGGCTCCCTCTCAGGCTTAGGATAGTCTCCACTTGGCCTTTAAGACTGTGGGGTTTTACTATTTAATTCTAAAGTTCTAACTTAAAACCCCACGATCACTAACAAGTGAATAATCGCTTAAGTGTGTGAACAGAACACGTAAGACTTAAAGAGGGTTTACAACCCTTTATTTTTCAGTATAGTTACAATCAGTTCCTACTTGGGACTTTACACAAAGCCACCACTCGGGCTAGAACTTAAAATAATAATAATTTAAACTAAAACTAGCTTAACTAAGCTATTTGAAAGGTATAGCCGAAGTTATCAAAGATCTAACTAGTTAGCCCCAAAGTATTAATTAAATCGGCGAAGCCAAGCAAAGGCCTAAGGTACGGCCGAGCGTAGTAACAGCTAAGAGAGACGTAGCCAAAAGGCAAACGCGCGCTAGTCAGGGAATCAGACTCTCTCTGTTGGTGAAGTCACGACATAAATAGTACACTTTCTCATTTGCATTAACTGCGTTTCTGAATTTACATTCTGGCAGGAAATTGTAAGCTGAAATTAGAATAAGATAGGAAAGACACAAAACTTAAAATAACTGTTAATAAACTTAGGATAAACCCTACAAGGAACTAAACTAATTCTAACTAGCTAAAGTTTAACTGAAGCTGTACAAAGACAACTAACCGAGTTGGCTCATAATTAAACTTCACCGGCGAATACTAACAGGCACATAAAACTACGGCAGAACGCAGTAAGATAGGTTTAAAGCAACGACGCGGCCCGAAAGCAGAACAGACTCTACTGAGAACTTCTGAGCTTTTCTACGGAAGTGACTGAAAGTCCCATTAAATACTGGTTCTAATTCATTTACATAAAATGCGGTACTGAAATCTTATTCTGGCAGGTAGTTGTGGGTGGAAAACAGGAATTTAAAGGAAAGGGTTTCAAAGTTAAAAATGATTATTAGAAAATTAAAATAATCCCTACAACTATATGCAAAATTATCATTCCAAAACACTCCAGCTATCTAATTTTAGCATTCATACACCTGTGACAAAGTATCTATATAATGTGGAAGTGCCTTTAGACATTTTAAGAGGAATTATTAATTCCCGATATCACTTACAGAACATTCTGCTTAACTGAGCTTCACTTAAGAGATGGGAAAAAATTGGTAATCCAAAGACTAGCACTTGTCTCTTTAGGCAAATTTTTAATATAAACAAATTTTAATGCAATTAATAATAATGCGAACAAATTTAATACTGCCATTGTTTATTCTTCACTAACTTTGCAGAGACATTGTATTTTTCGAAGCCAACAAACATAAAACAATAAACAAACATTACTATATTTTAGTCAAGATACGAACAACGAATTTTCCAATTATCATGTGGACATAACAACCATTTACACTGTTACAGCACTCACTGGGGAGAATGCGATAGTTCCTAATATTCTCCCATTTAAAGAGTCGGTCGAATCCAAGTGGCGATGAGTTCATGTTTACCACATTTTTGTTGGAGCACCACTGTACAGATATTAAATTTTTTGAAACCAAAAAACATGAAATATCTTTATCTTCACTAGAATCGAACCACTGGTCTTTCAGTTGCTATCTGGAAGTTCTACTTTTTATATCATAATAGGACATAGGGGTCTGGCGTTAATTCCATATAACTTCAGAGTGCAAACAAGTTATCTCTTCGAATTATGTACAGCTATTATTACAGTGAACTATGAAATAAATCTCCATGATTTCAGGTACCTAAATTCTGGATAACGCCAGTTAAATTCGGCTTGTATTAAAGAGTTAGTTAAAAAAACCTTTAAGCGATCAAGCGGATAAAACCACAAACACTGGTACTTTGATTCGAGTTCGAATAATTCAGTGCATGGCGGCTTTCAAGGCTTTCTCCATATGAAAGCTATTCGTTAATCTAGCAAAAAGAAAAACTTAAAATATCAAAATAATTTGCAGTACCTCTCCAATGAATTTTTAATGTTCTCAGAAAAAATTATCAATGGCCAATCAGCGATAAGCTATTGATAATCAGTATGACGACAGTTACCCTGGTGTGAATTAACGTCATAATTTCAAGGAGTTGCCTAAGATTTCGCGACTATAGAACAATCCTTCGTAACCGGCACCTAATAATCCAGCAATATCAAAGCAACGGCACTTTTGAAAGTCGATTTAAATCCTTAACTTAAGGTTATGAGATATAAAAGTATGCAAAAGGCTAACAATCTGAAGATTTTAATGTTGCAGATATTTGTGTTCTGTTTCTGGCGCCCAAACTATCAAGCCTTATTCAGATAGTGAATCAAGAAATTATCCAGAATATAAAAATGAACTACCGATCTCTTTTTATGCATCTAGGTGTGAACTTGTTATTAAATTATTATTTGTTATTATTGTAAGTTATTTCGAAGCAGGAGACATGAAAAATGGGCAATGCTCTCTCCGGGATTCGAACCACGGGTCTCTCGAACATGCGTCGAGCGTGCTGACGACTGCATCATGAAGACATGCGAAGAAGACGGGAGAAATACCTTATATACTTCTCCTTTTAAAGGGCGACTGGGGATTAGGGGACCTTATCGCCAAATCCCGGTGGTGGAGAATCATCATCCACCACCCTTTTTAGGCCGGGCGTCACTTAATGTTATTTCGTAGCAGGAGACATGAGAAATGAGCAATGCCCTCGCCGGAACTCGAGCCACGGACCTCTCGAATACGCGCCAACTTTGCTGACCACTACACCACGAAGGCATGCGAAGAAGGCTGGAGAAATAACATAACATATTCCAAGAAAATTAGTAATGGTAAAGAGGACATGTATACTTGGATGGACGTAGACGGTTCAGTTCCTGTCTCTCTCTCTCAAGACTTTCAGAAACATTCGCACTGAAGGACGCTATATTTACTATGTCTCTTTCCCGCAAAAATGTGAAGTACATTACTTGTCATTATTCATGCAAAGTATAGCTCTATGATCATGTTTGTAGATGATGAGTGGGGTAACAAAGATTCTCTTGATATTAAAACACATCTGGCGCTCGTCTCAGAGATCTTGGGTTTGCTTACATACTCTGAGAAGATTAGTGTTTGTGAAGACAAGTGCAGGCTTGGATGGATGTAGACAAATCTGTTTCGGTCACACACTCTCTAGATGACATGTACTGGGGAAAGGGTAAGAGAATGATGAGGAGGGAAGGATGAAGCTAAAGATAAAGTGCACAGAAGAAAGGTTTAGAATATAGAAGATGAAGAAAAATTGTAAACTTTCGTAAACATTCCCAAGAAATATTCATGGATGTCTGTGCACGATGATATTACTCAGTAACTTTCCAGATTAAACTGGAAAGTAACCTAGACTTTACTAAAAGTTAACATATTGGCACGTGAAAGATAAAAATATTTTATTTCCGGCCGTGGCAACACATTGCTTTCACAGAACCGAGTTTGTTAATTAAAATTAAAAGATAAATATCTTACATTATTTCAAATAGGAACAGTCTTGCACGCTGGAGATAAAAATGCTTTATTTCAAATTGTTCGTTTTAAAATCGCTGAGTTTGTTATTCAAAAATTCATTAAAGTTTTACAAAATATGAAGTATACAATAAAACAAATTTGAAATTCAAAAGTGGGCTTGAAGGCGCCTATTTTTGGGTGGAGGATTACGTTGTTCAAAATTTGATGGCTTTATGTACCATCGTTTTTCACAACGTGAGGAACACACATACATACAAGCAGATTCTTCATTATTGAATTTATTTATATATAATATAGGGTGATAGTATTCGGTGGCAACAGCTTGATACGCCGTTTATATTGAACCAAGGAGGCTAGAATAAATGCAGTAAAGCTCTTCCGTATGCTCCGTGCAATGAAAATAATGTCCTGAAACGTCACGTATGATATCACGACATATGATGGCCGCTGACATAGGCTGACTTCTGGTTGGTTTCGCTTACATTTTAATCGGTGTTGTTTACATGTTGTCATCAGTGAACGTTCATAAGTGTCCCGTTGTAATTTTAATACTTAACTAAAGGACTTTCTACTTAGTCTCAAGAAATAGGTACTTAAAAACATCTCAAGGATCCTTTACAGAGAAAAATTCCAAGGATTGCAAATAACTGTTTCAAATTCAAGTTTCAATTTCAGGTATTTGAAAATGTGTTAATGATAAATATACGACATGGTAAAACCTAGAATACCAGTGGAAGTTCCAAAAGTATTGTACACAAATTACGTCTAAAGACAATTTTTCGAGCCTCCGGAAGTTGATATTTGCTCTCAAAGTCAGTGTAATTTTATTTAACAATATGTTTCATAGTCTTATCCGTACGCTATACGGTGGCCGTGATAAGTCTTGGCGGCACGCAGTGGATAGTTAATGGGCTTCATTTCTGTGACGTCAGGCTTACTTCACCTATTCTAGGTTCCCCGTAGTGAACCAACTCTAAAAAATATATTTCGAAACTAACAGCTCCTTTTGGGTTAATAATTAAATAAAATAAAAATTTAAAAACAAAATAAAATAAAATAAAATAAAAAACTCAAAAATTAAATTTAAGAAAGAAAATCCGAAAACTAGAAATTGTCTATTTATTCGGTTAAAATTAATAACAATTTAGTAAAATAATAATAATAACAATAATAATAACTGCGACTCTCCCGCCCTTTTTTCCTTTTCCAATATTTGATCCAAATTATTTTCTGAATGCAATTATTGAAGTTAAAATAAAATGTTGAAAGGTAAATTTTGAAGTTTTCGTTACAAAAATATATTTTATCTCTACATATAATAAAACAGTGTGTGTGTGTGTGTGTATGTGTGAGTGTCTTTCGTTCGTGTTGCGAGTAAGCTAATAGACCCAGGGCCACGAAATTTGGTACATAGGTGTATCTACACAAGAGCCAGTGCACCTCGAAGCGATTTTTTCGAAATTCGAATTAGAATTTTTTTAATTTTATGTTTTGTGACGAAATCGCATCATTTTGAGACATAATGGGCTACAGGAAAGCGAGATTTCACTCTATACATTTCATTTTTACATCGTCGTGAAGCGTAGACACTTAGCTATTTTACGAACTTAAAAATAAATTTCGTATTTCAATACATCGATTAAATACGAATTTATTTAAGAAGGTGAGCTTAACACCTTTTCAGTGGAATTTTTAAAAAAAAACTTATTTTAAAAAATGTGCTGTTTATTTAATTTAATTTTTGGACACGTTGAACTTTAATCCTTTCGACTCCTTTTAAAAAAAGAATTTTGGAAATCTCAGATATTTTAAAATGTAGTTTTGGCAACAATTTTCCTTTCTTATTGTTGTTGATAGATTTTTGATGAAATTGCATCATTTTGAATAGTTTCATTCTTTTAAAAATTTCGGTTTGGCAACAATTTTTCATCGCATTTTTTATGTTAATGTTTTTAAGAGACTGAAAAGTTTAAGAAATTAAAAAGTTGTTTCTTTTTACAACGGTAAATTGTTTAATTACTTTATTAGGATAATTAACATTTGTATCAAGGGATATTGCTTATTTCATTGTAATATTTTATATTATGTTTTAAT
>KK116442.1:178111-194528 GCA_000611955.2 Stegodyphus mimosarum
ATTTTATGTTTTCTGACGAAATCGCGTCATTTTAAGACATAATGGGCTATAGCAAAGCGAGATTTCACTCTATTGAACAGTTTAAGAAATTGAAAGATTGTTTCTTTTTGCAAAGGTAAATTGTTTAATTAATTTATAGATCTATATTTAAAGGGACGAGTCTTTCTGTGTGTTTAGGTGTCTTTCGTTCGTACTGCGCGTAAGCTAATAGACCCAGGCCTATGAAATCTGGTACACAGGATGCATCTAGACAAGAGCCAGTGCACATCGATTTTTCAAAATTCGAATTAGTTTTTTTTTCTTTTTTTTTGTGAAATAGTATCAAATTGATGCTTTTCTCTCATTATATGAACAACAATGGCATTCAGCCATTGTTGCTGATATCAGCACTATTGCCGCCCTGGAAAAATGAGGGCGATAATTCTGTGCAGTTTTTAAATTTAATGTTTCTCTTGGATACTGGACGCTTGTCTAGAGAAGGCAGCAGGAAGTTGGTTAATTTATTTATTAGGATAATTAATATTTGTATTAAGGGATATTGCTTATTTCATTGTATGCTTTTTATATGTAATGCATTTTTAACTGAATTTTTTTCCTTTGTTGTTTGTTTCTTTTTCGATAAAATTGTTCTGCAGAGTAAAATTCTGTGCAGTTTTCAAATTTAATGTTTGGTGTTCTCTTTAGGCATTTTTCCGGTACACTTAAAATCCAGACGTAGGCTGGCCGCGCAGCGGCTAGTATTCAATATTTAGAAAATTCTTTATTACTGTTAAAAATTAATTTCAGTCGGATTTGAATTTATTGGATTACGACAAAGCTTATTAGGTTTATCTGTCTAAAAGGAGGGGTGACTTCATAGAAGATTATTTCGTTTTCGATTAACACATGGCGGAACCATACTAACCTGATCTAGTGTATATGTTACCGTTAAAGTATATAATGCAGACCTAGTTATTCCATGAAATAACTGATCGTGTCCGTTAAAGTGTGTAATATGTTAATAATTTGACACTTTAACTAGTTATTCTATGAAATAACTACGTATTCTATAAATTAACTAATGAGAGACAGTTAAAGTGTAAAATAAACAATTTATCTAAAATGAAATAACTAGGTATTCTATAAATAAACTAATGATAGACAATTAAAATGAAAAAGAAGCAATTTATCTAATTTATGCAGCGTATAAATGGTATTTATGGAAACGTACCATAAAATCATTTGTTACAACAAGGATTACTAAAATGACACTTGGAAATGCAAAGAATATTATTTCTAAAACAAAAACATTTTTTGTCGACACACTGGGTTTTACACATATTGCTAAACGAAACGTAAATGTACCTTATACTAAAAAGCGAGATATATGATATAGATTGTTTTACACTTTAACGGGCTGCAGATCGTTATTCTATGAAATAACAAGTTAAACCATGAAATACAAGAGAGTTTTACACTTTAACGGACAAAATCAGTTATTTCATGGAATAACTAGGTGTTCTATAAAATAACGGATTTCATACTTTAACGGTAACATATACAATGAATTCTATTCTGCAATCAGACACTGAAACAGAACTAAGTAGTCTCTCACAACAAAATTATATTTTAGTTTAAATAATATAGATACACAAAAATACGAAGTTTCTCAAACTCTTTTTTTAAGTCGGGACTATTTTTATAAATTAAAATGCTCTATTTTACCTCGGACTATTTTACCTCTGCCACCTTCGAAAGTTACTTTTTTGCGTAGGTGGGAAAAAAACAGTACACTTATAATTATGCTTACAACCAGCACAGCACTTATAATTTTAAAATATGATATGTTCATTTAATTTACGTTGGTATTACAAAAGTAGGTAAACAGAAGAAAATTTATATTCGTTTTTAAGAATTCAAGGCTGTTAGGGTTTATATAATTGTTAATTTATTAACCCAAAACTAAATAATTAATGAGATGGACGAGCTTACTGATTCTGGCATAGCTTGTTTATGTTTGGATGTATGTTTTTAAAAAACAGTACACTTTTAAATCTCTATTTTGTTGTTAAGACTGCATTAGGAAGTCCACAGACATGTTAACCCGTGGAAGATTTCATTTTATATCACTCTTGGGGGGAAAAAGTGATAGACGATTGCCATGTGTAATTTACAAACTCTGAGTTTTTTATTTTAAGTGTGTTATTCGCAACTAATTTGAGTTTTCTATTTTGTCTTTCTTAGAACGGCGGGGTTCGAGAACCATATGTGGTCTGCCTTTCACAAAATGAGACACGTTGCGTTATGAGGTTGTGTTATGGTATGTAAATATATTATTACATATACTTTTGTTTAGCAGTGTATTTTTTTAATCTTTAAATGCCAAAAGCAGTTATCATATGTAATATGAAAAAGTCATTCTGCAGTTACTAATTACTAATAAGAGTTACTAATTACAAAAGGTACTGAATATCACTATCACTTCGTTTACGGAATTGTGTTACTAGAAACTATCATAATCTCTATAAATAACATTTCTTTTACTTATGTGTTCAGTGGAATTATATCTAATGATGTTTCCCTGGGAACACAGCACGATCGTAAAAGTAACACAGCATGACGCTCATAACCAAATTCTTTCGGAGACAGATTTCAGGCCAGCGAACTCTTCGAAATTTGGAGAGCGTCCTCCAATGCCAAAACCAAAGCTTTAAACAAGAGCCGGTGGAAAAGTTACGCGACTGAAGTCGGACTAACTTCGGAGCTAACCCTCGAATCCAAAATGTTCCAATATTTGATGTACGATTCCGCCCGCACCCCGACAGACGCTTTTGACGGCCGACAGGAATTTACACTTAACGCGGCAGACGCTGTCAGAATTTAAATTCGAATCTCGGTTTCGGCACTCCGCAAGGAAAAGTTTTAAATGAGAGGGGAATATTTGACGCAATTTTAAGTGAAGTAAAACTTTCAGTAAAAGTGATCCCTGACGGAGAAACCGGAAGAACTGTTATTACTTTTTGACATTTGTCGACTTGCTGGTGATCGTTAAGTCGTTGCTTGAGAATCGCAGTTTCTGAATTTGCTGCAGCATGCAGTGATTAGGTGCTTTTGACCGAAAAAAAAATTATTTTTATCTTTTAGACAGAAAGCCTTTGCTATAAAATAAATAGCAGATATCTGTATGTATTAAGAAGAAAGTCTGTGTGCTTGTTTGTTCGCTAATAACTCAGCCACTACTATAGTTATCGTCATCAAACTTTCTACAATTCTTTTCTGGGTTCTGGAAAAGGTCGACGTATACTTTTTTTCCAAAAAAAAAAAAAAAAAAATTTTTGCCAAAAAAAAAAAAAAGGAACTAAAAATCGGAGATATTAATTGAAAACTCGGAAAAACGATCATTTTTCCGAGTGGCAACACTCTCGCAAGCTGGAGATGAAAATCTGCTTTATTTCGAAAGTTGTTGCCACTGCTCGCTTTCAAATCATAGAGTTTGTTAATAAAAAATTTCTAAGTTTTACAATGAAGTAAAAATAGCATTGCCAAAATTAAGTGGGAAGCCATTTCGACTTTAATCAGCCGAGATATTAATTAAAAACTCGCAAATTAATTTTCGCAGTTATTTTTCCGAGTGATAGTCTCGCGCGTTGGAGATAAAAGTGCTTTATTTCGGAAAGTGTTGCTGCTTCTCGCTTTCAAATCGTAGAGTTTGTTAATCAAAAATATGTAAGTTTTACAAAATCTCTCTATCTATCTATCTATCTATATGTTTCATAACAGTAAATTTTATTTAATTATTTATTAAATTTAAACAATTCATTGCGCCATTGCTGCAAGGAATGAAATTTAAATTATAGTAAACAGTAACTACTTAAAATAGTAATTTTAAGATAAATTATAATTTAAACAGAAATAGTGTAAACAAATTAATGCTAATTATGAACTAATCTATAATATCATTTAAATTCAGTAGCATAAGTAAATCAAGTTCAAGTTCAACCAAAACTTGAAAAAAAAGGCGGGCAAAATATCTTATATACTCCCCCTTTTGGAAGGCGACCGGGGATTATGTCCCCAATCGCTAAATCGTGGTGGCGGAGAATTATCATCCACCACCTTTTAGTTCGGGCGCGACTTGTAGAGTCATTACGTTATTTTAGAAGTAAAAGAGATGAAAAATTAGCAACGCCTTCGTCAGGGCGCGAAACACGGACCTCTGGAATGCGCGCCCAGTGTGCTTTTCCATTTACGCCACGAAGGCATGCGAAGAAGGTGGAAGAAATGCCTTACAACTCTTCCCTTCAATGCTTTACTCTCAGAAAGCAGATTTTGAAAAGGCAGCACGCAGAAAGACGTTTGAATAGTTTCAATTGGTTTTAACTGGTCTTGGATTTAGAAAATTAACAATTGGAATATTCGGTCTTCATACTGAGTTACCAGTATACCGTAATCTGTATATATATATATGTGTGTGTGTGTGTGTGTGTGTGTGTGTGTGTATATATAGAAGATGAAGGTTTTAAAAGCTATTGCTGTCCACTTTTTTCCAAAAAAGTAGCTAAAATCAGAGATATTAATTAAAAACTCTGAAAACGCTAATTTTCGCCCTCATTTTTCCGAGTGACAACAGTCTGGCAAGCTGGAGATAAAAATCTGCTTTGTTTCGAGAAGTGTTGCCATATTCGCTTTCAAATCGTAGAGTTTGTTAATAAAAAATTTTAAGGTTTTGCAAGGAAATAAAAATAGCATTGACAAACATTAAATACATTATTCTCGATTCCAAATGTTCGTGGGAAGCCATTTCGACTATTCCCATCTTCGTACGATTTTAATGAGCCGAAATATTAATTAAAAACTCTGAAAACACTAATTTCCGCACTCATTTTTTCCGAGTGGCAACAGTCTCGCGCGTTGGAGGTAAAAATGCTTTATTTGGAAAAGTGTTGCTACTGTTCGCTTTTCAATTTTGTAAGTTTTACAAAATCTGTATGTATAAATAAGAATGTTTGTTTGTGTGTTTATTTGTTTGCATTGTTGATTTCTGATTAATTATGATAAATGTTTTGCCACATTTCGTAGACTAAAATTGGCTATAAGTGAAATATTGGATGGAACTTGAGCTTTTACGACCATTTGATTAGAAAGACGAAAATCATTAAAAACTACATACCATTGTTGCTGATATAAAGACAGAGAATTAGTTTTTTTTCCTTCGAATTTTTTATGTGGGTTCCATATCGCGTCAGACTGAAAAATGTATGACTACGAATCGAATTTTTCCTGTGTTTTACTAAGATGAGCAGCAAACTAATTCTGCTTGCATAGCACGCGAGCAGGATCTTTATGAAATTTATTTTCTAAACTTTTGAAATCTTCATAAAGGTGTGGACAGTTACTACGAGATTTTAACAGCTACATACTGTTGTTAAATCTTTTTAGTTCCTTGTACGAAGTAAAGGAAGTATCGTAATCATGAAAAATTACGGGTATTATATTTTAACGAAAACATGCATTTTGACAGCTATCGAATGCAATTTAAAGATGTTTTTGCGTGATATCTGTAGGTAAAGACAGAATAAAGGACTCATTTTCCTCAAACGAATTATAAAACTGATTTAAAATGGATTCAAAAAATATTTTTTCGTGGCGTCTGTACGTACTTACGTATGTATGTATTTCGCATAACACAAAAAAGAGTAGCCTCAGAACGTTGAAATTTTGTATATAGGACTGCTATAACATGTAGTTGTGCACCTCGCATTTTACTTCCTATATATATACCTACTCTGTTACTCGGGTTAGTGAGCTCAGATTTTTATTCTTATATGTTGGTAAATTGTGCATTTTTTGCTTTAAAAATTATTGAATTATGTCATTCTTACCTTCCGGTTAAGGTTTTTATGCCTTTAGCTAATCTGCATGCAATAGTTGTAGAATTTAAAAGATGTTGAATTTTAAAGTTGTTTAAATGCGACTAAGCCTAATTCTTTTTTTTTTCAAAGCAGCCATATTTTGTTACATTGAAACTTAGCAGAATAGTGAATTAAGTCTTTCTACACCTTCCGTGTCTTTTTGCCGAGTGGGGCCGAAACGAAACTTTCAGTTTTGTGGACCGAAAAATCTGCCTTCTTCTGGTCGAATTGCTTATTTTTGCGTAGAAACTGTAATTTTAATTGTAAAAATTTTTTTTAAAATTGTTTTAACTCTATTTGGTGTTTTATGTTTTTCTATATCTTTCAACTTTTAATGAAGATATTTTGAGTTTTCATGTATTTTTGCCTTGCCGCGAAGTGAGAACTGAATTAATTGAACAAGAAATACATATTCGAGGAAATAAGTTTAAACGCAATGCAGGAAAAATCGCATAATTTGATTTTCCTTACAAGGAAGTCATGTGGTGTATACATCAGATTTTTTATTCCGTGAAAACTTTTTGAAAATCAAAGTAACGAATACCAGCTAAATTATGATCACAGTAATTTATTCATAAGGCGTAATTCTTTGTTAAGGGAGAAATATTTAAGAGTTTGTTTTTCGCTATTTGTAGGAAAAATGAAACAGGAACACGGAAGGGCGGTCCTTTTGACTTTTTGGAAGAAAACTGAAATTAATGAATGAAAAATGTTTCGAAAGAAAACTGAAAATCTATATGACGAATTGAGAAAAGAATGAAAAAAATGAAATCAAAATGTACGCTAACACTTAATACTGCATCGGGAATTCTAAACATATTTTTAAAATTTTAAACACTATGCAGCTTTTAAAATTTGGAAATAATGTTGTTGAACTGTATATGGTGTAAATGCCAAGAAAACGATGTTTTGTAATAGGGGTTAAAAGACACACACACTAGCTGGAATGAGTGCAAGAGCAGACTGGTATACTGCGAACTCATCGAGAGCGTGAAAAATCTTAACAAATCCTTTTGGACAATCTCTAAAATCTCAAACCTTTCAGACTTTATTTTACTTTTATTTATTTATTTACTTTTTTAAGTAGCCGGGTACTCGCTGGAAAGCGTTCATCAGGAATGATGGAACCCTCAAATGCTATTTATTTATTGTATCACGCAGAACGTAGGTCAAGTCGCATCACAGACAATATTACATCCACGATAAAGGAGGAAAGAAAGACTCATGCGTACAACTCAGCTTTTCCTGAGGGTCAAGGCCACGCTGTTGGTTTCGGGTTAGCGGCCAACCTCTGCTAACCACTATATCAGTGATGGAGAACCTATTTCTAGAGATGCGTATTTCGCATTTCTAGAGCTCTCGAGGGATAAAAAATTGCGTTATACACAAATACTTGTCACTTTCATTAGCCTCGTCATTGTCAACAAATGTTGCTTCTACCTCGGTTGCGTTCGAGTGCATTCTTAGGAAATGGACGACACGTTTGGGGTGATTCTATATGTGACACGACACCAATGTTAAGCTAAGGTTTTTCCGAATTTTTACTCCCTGATCTCAAAAGTCGCACGATGGCTGCAATGTGGTGTCCATAGAGATCAAAGAACAATTACAGGGATTGGAAAAAACATGGAAACACCTCTTAAAATGCATATTTGAGTTGAAATGTTTTTCTTGAAAAAGCTGTAAGTGGCGCTGATGTGTTTGTTCGCTAACGCTCCTTGTACAACATCCTCAAAACGTTGCAAGTGTCATTCGTTATCAGGACAGTGTTCTGTGCAGTTGTGAGTGCATCATGTCAGGGCTAAATGAATTCAAACATGGGCAAATTGTTGGAGCTCTTATGGTGGGTGTTTCCTTAACGAAGGTAACTGAGGTGTTTGGTGTTCAAAGAGGCATAGTATCAGAGATTTTTAACTCATACAGGAAAGCCGCATCCGCTAAATCACAGTGCGGACGTAAATGGTGTTGAGTGATCAGGACAGACGATCATTGAAGAGGATTGTGAGGAAAATATGTGGAGTACAGCCGCAAAAATGACTGCTGAACTGAACGTCGCACTCGCAAACCCTCTTAGCACCAAAACAATACGAAGGAAGTCCACAAACAGGGTACCACAAGCAGGGTCCACAAGCAGGGTTGCAGTTCAAAGGCCACTCATCAGTGATCAAAATGACTCTAAGAGAAGAAAGTGGAACCAAAGTCATAAAATCTGTACTATAGAGCAGTGAGAGACTTTTATTTGGTCGGATTAGTCTTGCTTCACATTGTTTCCGACTTCCTGGGCAGTTTTACGTCTGGCAAACGCCATCACAAGCGCATAATAGAGAATGTCTGCTGCCGTCAGTAAAACAGGGCTTGGGTTTGCTCATAGTTTGGGCAGCCATATTATGGTATTTCATGGGATCCATCATTGCTGTGCAAGTTCACATTACTGCCAAGGATTATATGACCATTTTGACTGATCACGTCTATCTTATGGTACAAACTTTGTTCCCAGTGGTGAAGCTGTATTCCAAGACGACGACAGAGCTCCTGTTCACTCAGCTCACATCGTCCAGGACTGGTTTTCCGAGCATGAGGGTGAACTTTCACATCTGCCACTACCAGCACAGTCAGCCACAGATATCAATATTATTGAGCCTTTGCGGGCTATTTTGGAGAAAAATCTGCGTGAACGTTACCCCCCACCATCATCGTTAACTAAACTTGCTAACTTTTTACAGGAAGAATGGTTTGGAAAGTCTACAAGCATACAAGACCTCTATTTCGAGAAGACTGCAAGGTGTTTTGAATGCCAAAGGTTTTGCTATTAGTCACAGCAATAAGCTTTTATTTCGGTGTTTTCATACTTTTGTCCAATCCCTGTATTTATTAATATTTTCCTAGGAATCTCAATTATTTTCATCTACGTTTTCCTTCTATTCATCTTTTCTCTTACATCCATCTTAGGACAAATTTTATGTATATAGATCACGAGATAAATCATAGCATTTGGGCCGCGATGCGTCACAATTGCATGCTTGAGTGTCATGAAGTTAAATGCTTGTTAACACAGGTATAGAAGATGGATTTGCGTATCGTCTGAAACTGTAATGTCTTTAGAGAAACTTAAGAGAAATTAATACAAACAGAAAATTCAGGATATTGTAATTTGCTAAAAAACAGTAATATATTTCACGAATTGTACACTTTTACACCCGTATTTTAAAAAAGAAGTTTTCTTAAAGAAAATGTATGAAATCACACAGAAATATTGACGTTCTTTTAGCTAAAAGATAAAGTAAATTTCACTGACAATTGAGTAAAAAAATTAATGGTCTTCCAATGAAGTCATTTCGCAGAGTAAAATATCATTAATAATACTGTAAATAATTTGACTGCTCAGAAACAATTCATCGGCAATTGGTCTGACATTGAATACTGAATGGCGTTCAGAAGGTTAGTATTTGGCAGCCCAACCGGTATAGTTGTTAGTGTCGCTGATTGCCGTGCCGAAGGACCCGGGCTTGAATGCTTGAGAAGGCATGGATGTTTGTAAATGTACAGTACGTACGTTTGTAAATGTATAGTACGTAAATGTATTTTATAAGTACGGGAAGATGGGTGGGAGACCCTCGGACCCGTTTCCTCGGGGTGCTCTCCATCAAAATTGGGGGAAGGCGGAAATGAGCTAAATCGCCAGCTGTAAGGTCTTCTCAAGGCTGTTGCCAATGATAGGCGTAAACTTGCGCTCCTTGCCAAGAGGAATTTCGGAGGCTTGGGTTGGTTATAGGTCAGATAAGCGAGCATTAGCAACAACAACAACAAAAAGTTAACATTTATAAGATGTTTGCTTTCATGCAGGTGAAATTCTCAGAGATAGTTGATCCTGTTTTTAAAATTAAAAATTGAATATTCACTTTTTAAGATTATTTTTATGTCATAAAGATATTTTAGGAAAAGTTTTAGAAAAGAAAGACAAGTTTTTAACAGTGGTATTGTAAAACATGTTTAACTACACTAAATCCTTTTAGTTTCCTCTCTCTCTCTCTCTTTCTGTATGTGTATATGTACAATTTGTAAATAAAAGTGAAATTGAGGCTGGCTCAAGAAGAAAAAACCAAACAACAACCCTACAAAGATTTTTGTCTTTTTATCTAAGGTTAACAGCCGATATTTAACTCCATTCGATGTAACATTCATGCAGGTTAACGATATTCTCCTCAATAGAGGGCGCCAGGACTGCACTCTATTGGTCTTCCGAAATGTTTATAAATTGAAACTAATTTCCGGGTAAGACTTTATGCCAAACAGATTAAATCCGTTTCTTCACTGCAGACGACTGCTTATTTAAAATTTACAACAGTATCCTGTGTACAACTTTATTACACAAACCGAATGGAAAATCACTGAATCTGAAGCTTTCAGATTTTACATTACTCGCAAAGTGGCGTTTTTTTTTTTAACATTTTGTGTGTTACCTTTGTTTATTAAATTTCATGTTATTCTCACTTAAACCATATAAAATTCAATTCAACAGGAATATCACAAAATATTTAAAAACAGCGTATCTTTAGAATTTCCAACAGACACTCTCTCGCGCTGGAGATAAAAGTGTTTTTTTCTGTACAGTGTTGCTGTTGCTCGCTTTGAAATCGTTGAGTTTGTTAATCAAAAATTCTTTAAAGTTTTACAAAATATAAAATAGATAATAAAACTGATTCGGGCTTCCAGGTGCCCATATTAGGGTGGAGACGTACTTTATTCAAAATTGGATGGCTCTAGGTACCGTTGTTTCATCACAATGCGAGAAACATATATAAATTTATGCAAATTCTTCATTATTTAATTTCTTTAAATATAATACAGGGCTCTAATATTTGGTGGCAATAATTTAAAAAGTGATTCGCCGTTTATATGGTGAATCAACGCAAAATGCGAAAACGAAATTAATAGCCCTTCTGGGCAAATTGCCTCTTTGGGCTAATAAACCCAATATTAAAGAAACAGAATAGCACTTCACCATATCCGTCATAGGAAGAAGAGTGGATTTTATAAGTGGGAAGTGATGAGGAAGAGAACGGGAAGAGATATCATTGTTCAAAAAGAAGTCTACTTCCATGAAAACATCAAATAATTGTGTTTTTGAGTCTTCTTTTATCTTGTCTGTGTCGCTTAGCGCCATTCGACTCTGCTTCGGACTTGATAGGCCTCCGCTGCGCTCAAAATTTGCTCAAATTGAAATTTCCTTGCTTACATTAAAAAAACTTTTGTAAAGTGAAACATCTCATTATCATTGAAAATGCTTATGTTGCAACTTGCTAATGTCAGTACATGATTTCGCTGCATGAACTATTTACCACTCCTTTGCACAAATGTCGCGAAAATAGAAACCATCCATTATTTCTTCCATAGACTCCAAATGAATACCCGAAAAAGGAACGTACTGTTTCTAAGGCTTCTAAAGTTAGATCGTTGGTAAGAAGAAAAATACACCGATGCAAAAATCAGTTCTTTCAATTAAATCTTTATGATTAGTGTTCAAATCTTTAAATACATCTTTAGCAGCAATAAATAAAATAATAAACAAAGATTTACAACTTCAAAATGCTAAAAAAAAACATAATGTTCACCAGGTTTTTCCGAAGCACGAACGGTTTATAGAACCCTCTATGAAAACTACCCTATACAAAAAGTATTAAAATTTTCTATTAAAATCCAAACTAACCGCCTTTCTGGCCTGTTAAAATTTCCTTGGTGTTACTTTTTTTTTTCATGAGAATTAAGCATCGCACGGCCCAAAATTTTTATACAATTATAGGTGTATGCTATTTCTTTTGATTGGTTGGCCAACTGCACACGTCTCCTAGGCTCAGAAAATATACCTTCACAAAAGAATTTATGAATGAAACGGGAATCTCAGTCACACTATCCATTGAGAGAACAGAGAAAATACCGTGTCACTGGATCCGAAATTTATTATTGAGGTTCAACCATCTTATCCTTTGGGCTACCGCAGAGCTTATTATTGATTTATATAATTTAATTTAAGAATAAGTTTAAAATGAAAATATTAAAATTTATTTTATTCTCAATAATTTAAAAAATAGTATTTTTTCTCAGAAAAGCTGTGTTCAAAAGTGAATCACTTCTTTTATATATATATTCGTATATTCGTAAAAACAAGCCAAACATTTTTTTTAGAATGAAGTGTTCTTTCAATCTATCTATCTATATATATATATATAAGCGAAAGACTACTGACTCATCACGAGATCTCCGAATTTATATACCCGATTGACTTGAAATTTTGTATAGTTAATCATTCCACGATGTAGACGCGCAATGAGAACGGATTTTACGTAAATCCTGTCCGAAATGGATTTTTGTTATACCATCGCAGGCATTACCCCTTCCCCGCCCTCTAGATGTCTTCCTCTCTCTCTCTCTCTATAGATATATATAAACTATAAAGCGAAATTCGGGTACTATATTATATATATAATAAATAGTAAATAATATTCAAAAATATATGTTATGATATATTATGTCATATTATATATATATATATATATAAAGAAAACTCTCCATATTACATCTCCAAGCAACGGAAAATCAATTTAAAAACATTATTGAAAAGGTATTTTTCAGAATTAAAAAAAAAATTATAGAATTTTCAGTCCTTTATGCTTTAAACACAGTTAAAGAGAAACTAAATCGTAAAAATGCCAAAATCGAAAGTAAACTTTTTTTAAGTATTGAAAAACCAGTTATTGTTATTGATAGCAGATTAATCGACTTATCAAGGGGATAAACAAATCTACCATCAATTAACAGTAACTAAAATAAGAGAGAGTGTTTCATCTTACTTCCAAGTAAGCATTAAATTATTTGCTAGATTCAAATCATAAATCTAATTGATACTCTATCAAAATAAAGATATTAGTCACTAAACCAAAAGAATCCTGTTAAAAAGCAAATAATCTTTAAAATTAATCTGAAGGAGATGCTTACTTTAGAAGACATATCCCCTACAATCTCTTTTCATTTCAAATGCAAAAGTAAAATCAAAAGTAGATTCAAGAACAAATTAAAAAAAAAAACATAAGAAGATTGAAAGCAATAATCCATAAAATTAAAGTTAAAAATTGTAGTAAAAAAGAAATTTAAAAATCAAACTAATAAGCAAAAATTAACCAACTTGCCTGCGAAATTTTAAAACCAAATGACTGGAATGCAAGTATGTATTAAGAGATGGAAGCAAAAGGGTTGTCGTAATAAATAGTTTTCTATTGAAGAAAGTTAGCCTAAATTGGCGACAAAACTACAAAGTTTCTTGGAGATATAATACACAGAGAGCAGGCTGTTATAAAAATAGCGCTAAAGCTGCTATTAGTTTGAATTTATATTCATAATGAAAGTAATTAAAAGTAAATTAATAATCCCAAGACTTGCGGTAAAGCTGCAAAGTAATAAAGCAATAATTCCCTATAAATTATAAAAAGAAAACTCTCCATATTACATCTCCAAGCAACGTAAAATCAATTTAAAAACATCACTGAAAAGGTATTTTTCAGAATTAAAAAAAAAAAAAAATTATGGAATTTTCAGTCCTCCTTGTTTTAAACACAGTTAAGAAAAAACTAAATCGCAAAAATGCCAAAATCAAAAGTAAACTTTTTAAGTATTGAAAAACCAGTTACTGTTATTGATAGCAGATTAATCGACTTATCAAGGGGATAAACCAATCTACCATCAATTAACAGTAACTAAAATAAGAGAGAGTGTTTCATCTTACTTCCAAGTAAGCATCAAGTTATTTGCGAGATTCAAATCATAAATCTAATTGATACTCAATCAAAATAACGATATTAAGTCTAGGTTCACATTCAAATAAGATAGTGTACCCAGCAAAGCGGGCGGGTGTGAGCTAGTAAAGGATAATAGTAACTAAAAACTACTTAAGAAATTATAATAATAATTTACTACAGCAACCGAATTTCATTTTTAAAATAGCCTGCTCTATTATATAATTAGAAAGCACATAAATTTGTTTTTCGTTTCTTCTACATCGCTGATCTCCACGTAACTTTTCAAATCATATCTTATCTTCCCGACATGGTTTTACTAATATGCTGCTGCCATCTACTGACGACAGAAGAAAATAAACCTATAATGATTATATGCAATACTTCAGCAAGTTCAGTCTTTTTCTGCATTTGATTTTGATAAGCAAGACACAGATTTCAATGTAATATATCAATAACAGATGACTGCCTGACTGACTGAATGAAACATAGAGACAATTCACATGTTCTCATTTAAACTTATTTATTTATCTGCTAATAATTCTCTTCATCTCTTTTTATTTATTTATTTATTTATTTTAATTAACTTATTTACTTTACTTTAAGATTCTGTCTACCATTCAGAAGTCGTGGTGTGAACATTTAATTTTTGTTATAATGCAGTATTATTGAAATTTTCTGTCCAATTTTTACCACTAAAATATCTGGATTTATCGTGATATATTTTTATGTTAGACAACAATAATTAGTTCGCTTAAATCTGATAAATAAATATTACTTGTTCTTTGTTTTAAAAAATTGCTCAAACTGGAAATTTGTAAATTTTCTAATTAAAAAACAATCTGGCAATAACTACTATTTACATCTTATTTCTTTTATTTTGTTGAATTTGTTTAATTTTTTATAATTACCGAGGATGTTTAATTTTTTTAGGAAGATTTCGATAAACAATTTAGGAAAAACAAATGCTTTCGAATAAAAATTTTTGGCAATAGCTTATTATCTAAAATAAGAAATATAGTCTGCTACTTTTAAATTTATTCTTTTTTCTAAATGTTGCATGTAAGCAAGCTGTGGATAGAAGGATGTGTTTGTGCGCTTTTCGTAGGGAAATATCAACTATTCCATAATTCAAAAATGTTGTGAAATGCCTGATATTCAAATTTTGGAGTGCGAAATAAGCAACATTAAGGTTCATGTTGCTTCCTTTAACTGTTTGGTCAGCTGGGCATTGCAAAATACGTAATGTCTACAGTCTCAAAAAGACATCTTCACAAATGTATTTATTAAGGGAAACGGACTCTCGCTATCCGTAGAGAAACGCGCTTAAACATTGTGTTATTGGATCCGCAATTTATTAGTATCTAACCATCTTGTCCCCTTGGCTACAGATAGGCTCATTTGATATTGATGTAATTTAAATAAAAAATAAGTTTTAAATGAAAGTTTTGAATTTTTTTTCTTCTTAGCATATTCAAAAATAATATTTTCGTCAGAAAGTATATATTTAAAAATGAATCACTTCTTTTATTTAAACAAACCAACGAATGAAAAGGGATTTTTTCCCCCGAAATTGTCCTGTTGATTTAATAAAGGATAATAATAATTAGACAACTTTAAAATACCTGAGAGTTTCTAACAATAATTCACTAAAACAACCTAATTAATTTTTCAAATATCCTGCTCTATTACAAATTAGAAAGTACATAAATTTATCTTTTCAATTTTTCTACATCGTACTAGAAAATCGCCCACACAAGTTGCTCTGGGATAGCGCAACCGCGCGGGTGCCTGTGTTAGCGAACTGCGTTCGCCTGAGTCGTCAGTTTTTCAAATTGTATTTAAATCACGGTTTTTTTTTTACTGCAGTTACACGGCTTTCATAATATGCTGCTGCCATCTACTGACGACAGAGGAAAATAAACGTGTAATGTTTATATATCCAATACTTTAGCAGTCTTTTTTCCCGTTTTGATTTTAATAAGCAAAGCACAGATTTTAACGAATTGTATCCTAACAGATGAATAACTGACTAACTGAATGGAGCACAAATACAATTTATATGCTCTTGTTTAAACTTATTTATTGATTTGCTAACAGTGTTTCTTCATTCCCTTTTCTATTAATTTATTAACTTTGCTTTAACGTTTTATCTACCAACCAGAAGTCGCGACGGTACTATTAAAGAATTAAATTTGCTTTCGAATTTTTGCCACTAAAATGTATGGATTGATTGCGATGTATTTTGTGTTAGAAAACAACAATTATTTCGCTTAAAAATTATTAATAATGTCTGATAAATAACTACAACTTGTTGTTTATTTTCCAAAAATTACTTAAACTAGAAAATGATTTGATAATAAGTAAAACGCATTTACATTTCATTTCTTTGATTTTATTGTCTTGTTCGATTTTGATAAATATAGAGAATGTTTACACAGTCTTAGAACGATTTCGATAAAGAATTAAAAAAAAAAAAGCAAATGTTTTGGAAGAAAAATTCGAACAAAATCTTATTATTTGAAATAAGAAATATCGCTTGCTACTTTTAAACTTATTCTTCTTTCAAAATATTGCACGTAAGCAAGCTGTCGGCTGAAGGTTATTTTCTGCTCTTTCTGGGGGAAAATATTCATTCCTCTTCTATAATTAAAAAATGTTTTGAAACGCAAGGTACTGAAATTTATATGTGAGAGGTAAGAAAAATTATTAATCGCAAAGGTAAAATCTTTCAGTTAT
>KK116442.1:194597-204961 GCA_000611955.2 Stegodyphus mimosarum
AAACGAAAACCCGAGAAAGTTGCGTATTGTTTCTGAAATTAATTCATTGGTAACAAAAGAAAATCCGAATTGAATCAGAAATCAATTGCGAAGTTTGTCATGCATCTATAGCAAAAATAAATAAAGCAATAAACCAAGATTTGATGTTTAAAAAAGTTAAAAAACAAAATGTTCAACAGTCTTTAAATACATCTGCAGAAAATAAATATAATAATATACCAATATTTATAATTTAAAATGCTAAAATACATAATGTTCACCCAATTCTTTCGAGGCATGTGACTCAACACAGAATAATTTGTAGAACTCGGTATGGAAACTGTTTAGTGGGAGATAATGGAAGTACATCGTCCTTCTTCATGAAGCATGAGTTTATCTAAATGACCGCAACAAAAAAGAATTCTATGATCGAAAACAAATAAAAAATATTGTAGGAATTTGGTTCGGTCATCGCAAAGAAAAGAGTTTATGATTGTGGCAGGATTCTCTTACAATGGGAAATTAAAAATAAAAAGAATAGAAAAGAATGTTAAAATCAACTCAACATACTATATTTACAAAAGAAATGTCATTTCTGTATCTCACTGAGTTTCAAAGAAGGAAACTTCATCAAGCATCAAAGCAATGAGCAATCTTCATATCCTAAAATTGAAAATAAAGGTTAATTTTCTATTTCAATCCTCAAGTTTGTCTTCTTATTCTTTATAACTTCTAGCCAGCGAATTAAGGCATAATTCAAAGTTTGATCAAAATTTACTGTAAGAAAAAATGTTTAAGAAATTAAGAGTAATACTGAAAATTGAGCTCTGCCTATTTTCGCTAATTTCCGTCTAATTATTCATGAAGTAATCAACTCATCCACTTTTACGAGCACTTTCAGTTGCATCTGTCTATCTTTACGAGAAAGAGTATAATTTTCAGTGTATTCGAACGAATATATTTTAAATAATACAAGATGCTTTGTTATAACTACAATAGCACACAGTTGACGCTCGAAACAATTTTCTTCATTCTTTTCTTTTTAATATGCACAATAATTTCTTTTGCGCTTTGTTATAATATATTTACTGCCGAACTTTCTAGAATCGATGCTGTTTTTGAGATGCAGTTTTCAAAAGGCATTTTTTACTACACTTTTTAGTTACTTGAAATTTTTAATTCTCCCTTCAGTTTCGACTTATTAAATCACTTGTAATTTCATCACCCCATGTTAGATTCCGATATTGATGTAGTATGCCATAGACAGTCTTGAAAAGAAAGCTATCAATGGAAAGCAGTTCAGAAGGGACTTGGAGAAAAATATTACTGTTGCTTTGTAATAGTATTTTTACTTTATAAAGCAAGATGTCCACTGTTTTTATTTTATAAATCAAGATGTCAACTGATAGTGTAGACAAAAAGTTTTTAGAAAGGGCATATGAGAAATACACTCGCGCACGGACCTTTCGAATACGTCTCGAGTGTGCTTCCAATTACACCACGATGGCATGCGGAAATTGAGGGAGAAAATACCTTATACCGTATCCGTAATTCCAGCTATTTGCCGTTTAGGATGGATACACCATTTAGATTTTAAATTATACCCTAATTGATAACTGGCCAGAGAATCATAAAGTACTATTTGTCAACCCAAACCTGGTTGAATGTCCGCCAAAAGACTTCGACTCATCCTATAAGTTTATAGTTAGGAAAACGCAAAGACGGGGAGTAGCGCTGTAACTCGACAGATCCTATCTCTTCCACGCGACTCACATCTGTTTATTCGAATCGTAAATAATGGGTCATGAATGCATGCCATGCGTACATCTTACGCGGATGAATTGTGCATCAACTATGTACTTTCAGATCACTCTGGAGATGTGTATTTATCTCCTCGCATAGAGAACTCTTAAACTGTAAATATGTTGGCAGGGAATTGCAGTTCTTCTTGGTCAGACAGTTTTTGATTCATTTTTCAAAGCGGTTGGAAAGCATTTTTTAAGCTCTTTATAATCACACAGAGATTTATAGTCAACTGAAGATTTCAATGCTGTCGTTTCTTTCGTTGGATTAAATAGGATAAATTTAAAATTTTCTCGAATCCTAAATGATTCGCGAATTTCAAACCTCTCGAATCCTTCATCTAATAAAAAGAAAAAAAAATAAGCTAATCCAAATGTTTTTAATTAGATTAAAATTTGAAATCTGCACTTAATGAAAAGCAAATTTAAGAAAATAATAATTTTAAAAATATACCCATATTTATTAAAAAGGTAAAAACAAAATTTTATAAATGAAGTACGCAGTTAAAACTGTTTAATCTTGAAGTTCATTTTATTAATACAATTCAATATAAAAGTATTTGATTGATAGTTAAAGCTGTTTTACACTTTTCAAGAAACTTTTTAAATCAAAACCAGCATAGAGAGGAGAAGACTGTTTTCGGAGGTAAAAGAGCAAAACACTGAATATGAAACACTAAATTCTTTCTAGAAAAATAAGAGCATATCTTAAATAATAACATTTAGGGCAGCCATCTGGTGATGCTGGTAATTCAAGTCCACCAAATTTACAACAGTCTTGTTCTTTCTCTAACGAAAGTTTCTGTGGAACGCCAATAAACTTAAACTTTTCAAAGTTTTCTGTTAAAATATTCGACGGTGAGAACTCGAAAGATTCAAATGATGAAAACTGTAGGAAGATTCAAGTTGGCAAATCTCAAATTCTCTTCAAGATTCGAGGGATTCAAATATCCCATCATTAATTAAAATATGTATTTCCTTACAAGATAGTTACTTATATTTAGACTTAAGTTAGCATTTGAGACTTATGTTCAGAATACTTATCTTTGCTAATACATTGTTTTACTTCACTTAATAGTATATATTATATAAGGTAGCGGGTAAAGTATGTACGTATTGCTACTATTATGTGTAATGCTGGCAGTGTTTCATAGTGAGCAATTTATCAATTAAATTTGACCACTTTTATGAATATTACACAGGTACCTTCTATTTTACATCGAGTTTACTGTCATACGTTGTAATTCTGTGTTAAGTAAGGTTGCTTGAATACGGCATAGCACATAAAGGCTATCTGCTTAAGGGAAGAGATGACTGCATTCAGCAATTTATAAGGAAACTGGCTCATACCCACATTACACGTCGCTGTAGTTCTGTAAATTATTAAGGAAAGATACGGGATCATTAAGGCAAGTGTTTTTATTTCAAAGTTTAGTTATGGAAAATAAAATTACGAAGTTATGTGGTACTTACGTACTACCCCGCCGACGTGAAAGTTAGCGGAGATCACGCTGAAATTACGCTAATCGTTGCAGCGAAAGCCTCTATATTTTATCAATCAGTATAAGACGGCTTCGTTTGTGCACTTCTTAAAACGTCTTCCGTCGAGTTCTACTATTTTGTTAAGTCCTCCGATTTTCTCGGAACCTCTGTTTAGAAACTAGGAATGCAAATTTCTCGCTGGTAATTTTTACAATGTTTTACTGTTTCGTAGACCATATTCAGTTGACCATAGCATGCCCATTAACACAGTTTTAATTTATTATTAGTCCAAAGGGATTTGTCCCTGAAGGACTATTGTTTTCGTTTTGCGATTCTGCGTTGGAGACATTAAAAGTCTGAATCAGTTTTCAAACTGTTGCCACAAAATATTGCACCCCTGTATTATATTTAAATAAATTAAATAATGAAGAATCTGCATAAATGTATGTATATTTCTCCAAATGTGATAAAACAACCGTACCTAGAGGCATTCAATTTTGAATAACGTAAGTTTCCACCCGAATATGCGCATCTGGAAGCCCGAATTCGAAATTTGTTTTATTATCTATTTCATATTTTGTAAAACTTTGACGAATTTTCGATGAACAAACTCAAACGATCTAAAAGCGAGCAATGGCAACACTCTAAGGTGGGAAAAGAAAAGAAAAAAAAACTTTTTATCTAAAGCGCTCGAAACTGTGTATCAGAAATTCTAAAGATAGACTCATTTAAAAAGGATTTTGCGATATTGCTGTTGAACTGAATTTTATAGTTTAAGTGCGAAGAACATGATATTTAATAAATAAAGGTAACACACAAATCATTAAAAAACGCCCCTTTGGACGTAATTTAAAATCTGAAAGCTTTCAGATCTTGTTTAATTTTTTTTTATGTTGGTCCCCTAACTCTGAAATTTGTCATATTCATGTCACAATATCATGCCCATTTCTTAATTCTTTTTTTTTTTTAATGTTAAGATTCCGTAACTCTGAAAATGATCCAGTGTTCTGTAGAAGACGGGTCTCAAATTTTAATCACACATTTTAAGTATAGTAGTAACAGTTAATTTATATCCTTGTTCATAAAAACAAAATATGGTTTATCGAGAATCAGCAGTGGTTACATCAAACGAAAGCGCACACGAGTGTGTTATTATGTCATTCTTATCTACAATTGGTGCTTATCGCTTTGCTTGGCGACAATTCATGGTCGACAGAATAACACCAAAGTAACAATTATACGATTACTTTACGATTGAATGCATACTTTACGATTTGAATACATCACTTTTATTGCAATCATAATTCTGTGCCAATAAAAAAATAAAGATGTCATTTAGAATAAATAAAGGAAAAATACATAGAAACTGAAATCGAACGAAAATATTTTATTTAAATGCCATTAAAGAATACAACTAAGGTGTTAATTTTTTAAGGTTATCTTCACCTATAATGAATTGATGTGGTTTCAAGAAGCATTTTGATATCGTAATATTCAAGTAAGGTCCTTAGTTGGAACGTTCCATTAAGAATGGAAGATGTTCAAGAAATTTTATAATATTTTAGCAATTTTTTATCTAATTGTATTAATGAGGGAAAGGATAAAACTAATTGTAAATGTTATAGAACGCGTGAATTATTTACCATGAAACCCAAAATCTAACTACGGTATCAGTAGAAGCATCGTAGCTCAAGTAACAAAGTCTAATTCTATCGAAAAACATTTCTAAATCTGAAAGAAAATTAAATGCTTTTGAGTACAGATATCACAATAAGGTGATAGGTAGAATCTTGTAATTCGTCGAAAATTCTTAGTAGCTAGCAGCAGCAAAGATAAACCAAAGAATTGTCTAAGTTCATAAAATAAGCGTATTAATATCTGCGAAGAATTCAAAATTAGATTAAACCTGCTCATGAAACAATTATTTAAGGCAAATGAATCTCTGTACGAAGTAAATAAAAGAAAAAGAAAATTAAATTATAAGAATTTTTTAAAAAATGTTAACAAACCTAGCTGATATAAATAATGAGATTAAACTAGAGAATTTGAATCATTCTCATTCAGTTCGATTGAGGAATCATAATTTCCTTATGCGCAAACGAAATAACTCATACACACAATTTCCGACTGGCATTATTCCACGGTTTTGGGACTTGAATGAATATCATTTGTTCTCATTTGAAAAAGGAGCAATCAAAGACTCAGTCGAAAGCGATCCCGTAGACCTGAAGGCCTCTGACGACAGAATTAGACCTCGTTTCTTCCACCTCAGCTGCCACAGAACTGTTCCTCTTGCAGTTTCTATAATTGGCAGCATTGGCATAGGGTGGCTGTGTTTAGAATTGTACTAGACCAGGAAGCAAATAACAAAAATCTCCTGAAAAATAATAGGAATGCCAGCTCGGCATGCACACTTTATTCCATGTTACTAAAACTCATTCTATTTTGAGTTGACACCTCTGGGGAATGGTACACGTCATCTACTCAGGTACGCGCAAAGATCGTGGTAGGCGTACTACATGTTAATGAGAATTTGCTGAAGAATGGTTTCCATCTTACCTCACAGCCAAACCATCTGACTTATAAGTAATATGACGGATTTTAGGGACTTGGGGTTTTCAAGATTTTTTAACCTTGAAAAAATAGCATTTTTGAAATAAAATGCATTTATTCGCATAAACGTTAGCGGTTAAGTTCGTGGAAACTGTGAAAATTTTAAAGACCCCTATGACTAACTTTTTTTTAAAATACTTTCTTTTCCTTTACTAAATTCCATATTGTGTTATTAATAGCCTTGGAATTCAAAGTTCATATATTTAGATTTATTTAAAAAAATTTACCACAGATTTCTCTCCCACTTTCTAGACGATATATTATGGCAACTCATATTTCCTATATCGCAAGGAAATCAACATATTTATTGCGTGTATCGACAGTAATGATAGCAATTCCAAACGGAGAAATTTCGGCATCTTTTAACAAATGGATATTTCATAATTATGAGCTAATTAAATTTATTTTATAGCCTATTTAGCCTCTTGCACATTTATATCCATTTCGTAGAAAAAATAAAATTCTCCGAATTCACATAATTTAACTAGACTAACAGTAATACCTCGCTTAATCCATGTGGTCGGTTTTGCTATTGTCATGGACAGTTTGAAACCCCACAAATTAAGGAATTTAATACGTATGTAAAATTCGCGACTATGTATTTACATATAAAATACGATAATTGCTTCCAAAAATTTTTATTCTCCTTCTTTTTAGAAAAAACTGAAACACGGTTAATAAAATACAAATGCCTTATTATAAAGAATTTTTAAAAAGGCATGCTTTTCTTAATTCATTTTTTTATCCTCTAAAACTACAATATCGGTGTACGCACAATTTCCTTTCCTTTTCTGTTTATACATTTCTTTGTTTATCATTCAGCGAATTATAAGGTTATGTTCAATATTGGGATTAATTTCCACAATGTGTTTTGACAATATTTCAAATATTCTAATAAATTTTTATAGTTATAGAGAAGGTATAACTACAGTTTTAAAGTTATGTCGGCTGTTAATTTCTTGTGCCGACACTTCCTCACAATCGTCTTTGTCTAAGCTGTCTTCCCGTTCTTCATAAGCCCATTGTTCAGTTGGGTTAGTTTTCATTATCTGATTGATACATCAGTGTTTGATGCACTTAGTTAGGTTGCTGGAATCTAATTCATTAAAACCAAGTTCCTTTCCAATTTCCATTATGTTTTCGGAATATGACTGTATTAAAGAAAAAGCTTGACGTGAACACCACGTGACTTCCTTGTGCGGCCTGTTAAATAATACAGATTTTTTTCTGTACTTTATTGAATCGTATTCCCTCGAATCTCATTTCCTCGAATCCCATTAGAGGTTTATTTTTCATTCAATCAATTCTGCAATTAAAATTAAAGTTTCTACTCAAGCAATGCGGGTAACGGGCAGAAAGACAATTTAAGAAAGACAATTACAGAAATTTTAACAGGCAGAAAGACAATTACAGATTTTTGTAGCACAAAAATTTCAAATAAAATTTTCGTTCCATTGGACAAAAAGGCACTGAAGTTGGTGAACTAACTGACGAAATTTACTATACTATTAAGAATTTCAAATGTAAACATATAGCCGCTACGTTAGGCCTAGGACGACTTACATTTTTAAATTGTTGATAATTCTATAGCTATTGCATGATGACTAATTAAATGCTCAAAAGGTGTAACCGGAATATCATTACAACATACTTCAGTCACTTTTAAAGTAAAAAATGCACAAATTGCCAACATATAAGAATAAAAAATGGAGATCACTGAGTCGGGTCACAGAGTAGATATATATACGATTTATGTAATCTAAAAAGGTAAATCAACTTTATAATTTAATTTAAAATAACCCACTTAAATCCTCCTTTTTAATGTGGTTATTTCCTGACTATTCTAAAATAAATAACTTTTCTTTTCTTGACCTGCGTCATTTCTAAATCAATCCATCTTGCATGGCTTGCGTAACGCTGATGACTTGCGTAACGCATGCGAAGAAGGCGGAAGAAATACCTTATATACTCCCCCTTTTAAAGATCGACTGGGGATAAGGGGACCTAATCGCCAAATCCTGTTGGTGGAGAATCATCATCCATCACCTTTTTCAGTTTGAGCGCCACTGTATTATTTTTGAAGCAGGAGATATTGAAAACTGAGCAACACCTTCTCCTGGACTCGAACCACAGACCTCTCGATTACATGCGGAGCGTGCTGACCACTGCACCACGAAGACATGCGAAGAAGGCGGGAGAAATACCTTATAATGTCATTAATCATATTTATGAGCTGTGTGAATTAAAGTTAAGAGTTATATAATTATTCTGAGAATAAAGTGAATATAGAAAATAAGTGAAATTAATTCAGATAAGTAATATGAAACTATCGTAAATCCATGTTAAAATGTATCGGTGGTTTTATGTTAGAGTATGTAGAGGGAATATTGGTTTCGAAACAGCGATCTGCTGTTACCTCTGTACAGTTGTTCCTTCTGCCCTCCTCATACAAGATAATGTTGAAGGCCCTCATTTTACAAACTGAGCGTAATTTTTTTTATAAATCATTATAGCACTTCTGTGCCACTGGTGCAGAAGAGACACACTGGTTAACTCAAATGGATAGACCTATTGATGGAAATGTTTGTTTAGAAGTAATGCGGGGCCTTTCAGATCGGTAAAATACAGAATTTCAAACGAAAAGATAACAGCAGTGAAAACATAATTTCTGAAATATTACACCTACTATATTTATGATATTAAAATATAATTTATCAATAAGCTAATTAGTGTCATAAATTTTATATGTGTTGTACTTAATTAGAATAAGTAATGGTTATGTAAAAGTTTTTATTTGTGATACTCTATGAGAATGAAAACTTGCCCTGAAGGAATTATGCTTATGTAGACCTGAAAAGAAAAGGACTTTTGGACTGAAATGTTAAATTCAGTAGGACTCTAAAAATTGCCCTTACGTTTTTTTAAAAAAATCGTATATTAAAAAATTATGCTTTACAATTATTTAATTATTTGATTAATCATGTTGGTCAAAATTTTATGATTTATATTTCTATTCATTTGCTACTGCTTTAACGCTAGTTCTTTAAAATATATATATATATAAGTACTTCTCTAAATTTATATATATATAAATTTAGACAAGTATTTATGTAAGAACACTGAAACGTAAATCGTAACAATGTTGTTTGGAGTAGAATTTAGGTCCAAAGTGAAAAGGAAGAATTTTGATTGCGTAGAATCTTAAAATGTTGAATCCGTAATGGCTAGGAAACTTCGCAGCCGAGTAAAATTAAATATTCATTTTTTTATTTCAATTGACATTTGTGACCACAATTCACTTGGCACTCTAATCGTGCCTATTTCCAGAACATTTACATTTTTTATACTGATTGTTGTGATAGGAAGGAAGCACAGCGAAGCAGCGTCGAAGCGGCACCAGACATAGAATGTAAAGTGCGCAATTTTCCAATATGGAAGATCACCAAGAGAAGGTTTTGGTTTATATTAGAAAGGTTTGAGTTCTCGAAATTTTGAGTTCAAGTTCCGAAATACACTTTGACTAAAAATAATTATGGATAAAAGTTCTGTAAATTTGGATATTAAACCGGGGAAAGAAGTGGTTAAAAAGCATTTTTCGCAGTTCAACGCGTGTGGAATAAATAACAGTTAAGGTTGATGACAGCTGTTAATTTTCGATGCGTAAAACGGTAGTGGTAAACGGAAGTGTCTAATATGGTAGTTGAAAACACTTTTTTATATACAGGAATCATTTTATAGTTGATTTTAAATACACTTATTGAGTTTGAAGCTCTGATTAAACCACAGACGATTACACAGCATTTTTGTTTCTTATCGTAGACACTGGGCAAAACACGAGCGAGGCTTCGATTATAAACGCGGGAATTGAAATTTCCTGCATTTCAGTTAAACATATTGAATTAACAGTTAACGAATTTTGAATTAAATATATTTCGTCAATACCGCATAAACCTCAATAGAATAAATGCACTCTTTAAAGTTCACTATCGGCACTAGTTTCACTTAACAGCGTTAAGCTTTTAGATGGATCCGTTTGAAGCATCTAGGTTTTTGTGGCCTTTCCTATTTTAAGTGTTCTGCCCTAAGGCACTACACGGAAGGGAGGGGTGCCTTCGTGGAGGATCTTCTAAGGAAAACTATCTCGTATTCACACGTTACACATGGGGGAAAACCACTAAAACACCCATGCAGACAGCCAGTTCGCGGGATTCGAACCTCGGACAGAATTACCAATGTTCAAGGACTTTACCGCTCGGGCGCTGGTGGGTCTCCTCCCATATCACAAGTAAGTTTCCTAATCATTACGGATTCAACATTTTAAGATTCTACGCAATCGAAATTCTTCCTGTTCAGTATAAATAAATGTAAGAAAATTAAAGAATATGTAAAAGATAAACTGGAGTCTAAATTAGCTGAGTTAATTAGCTGAGTAAATTAATGCTGAGTAAATTAGCTGAGTACTTTCTCTATTCTAAAAATAATAACCGC
>KK116442.1:205006-259997 GCA_000611955.2 Stegodyphus mimosarum
ACCGCGCTTTGCATTGTGTCATTTTAAGACTAATCTATGTCATATGGCTCTTACATAACTCTGACGATGCAAATGGAACTCAAACATCCAATAATAATTTTCCAGCAGTATTAATTATCCAATCAAAATGCATTGAGAACCAAAAAAAACTAACTCAGTCTGAAGTAAGATTTCATCCTGAACGTAACGCACTAACTTTCCACTCTCGGCCTAGCTGGACTGCAGTCTACTGCTCTCTTCTTATTGCAAATCTACCGAAAATGCAAACGTCTTGAAATAGGCACAAATAAGTGCCAAGTTGTTTGCGGCCGCAAAATGTTTACTGAAAATGTTGCATGTTTACTGAAAATGTTACATTTACTGAAAAATGAAGATATAATCTGCTTCGGTTGCCGGTTTTCTGTTCACTGTGAATCGGCATTTCAGCATTCATCAAAATTCTTGCTGTTCTACACAATCAATATTGTAAAGTCCTTTTTTATTACATACATATATTTTCGAAAAAAATCTCTCCTGAATCCATTTTAAATCCATTTTACAATTATAGCATGAGGTGCAAAATAAACATTTTCCATTTATTTTCTGTTTTTGAATAAAACGAGGCAAGAAAGCAAATGAGGCTCACAAAATTGTAGGTGAAGTTTATAGCAGTGAATTGCTTAACAGAAGAAATATGTTAGAACTGGTTCAAAAATTTCGTTATTGAGATTTTTCGCGCGAAGTTTACCAACGTGCTAGTCGGCCTTCTGAAGTTAATGATGACAAATTTAAAACCATAATTGAATCAAATCGTCCTATAACTGTGTGAGAGATCGCAAAATGGTCAAACATGTCACACAACAAATGAAAATCTTATGAGATGTCTTGGACTCGTTAATATTTAGATTCCGCATGAATTAAAAAAAAATTCACTTAGTATAACGAACATTTGCGGTACGCATTTCAAACCAAATGCAATCGAACCTTTTTATAAACGAATTATCATTGGTGATGATAAATGAATCATCTACGATAACATGATTCGAAAAAGATCCTGGTCAAAGCAAGATCAATTAGCACATCATATTGAAAGCTAAATTGCGTCAGAAAAAGATCACGCTTTCAATTTGGAGGCGTTGCAAAGGCGTTGTGTATTTTGAGCTGCTACCAAGCAACCAAACGATCTACTCAGATGTTTACTGCCAACAAAACGAGGAAACTGGAGGAAGAAAACGAAGAGAACGGGTCAGAATTGACAAATCGCAAAGGAATCGTGTTCCACCACGACAGTGCTAAGCCCGTACATCTTTAGCAACGTATACAAAATTATTGGAGCTTAGTTTCTAAGTGATGTCTCATTAACCATACAATCCCGACCTTACATCATTGGATCATTATTTATTTCCTAGTTTACAAAATGATGATAAATATTGATGTTGTTGAATGATAAATATTTCAGTAATACTGACGACCTCAAACACACTTGTTTAGCCCACCAGCGGCCGAACGGTTAAAGCCGCTAAACACTGGTAGTTCGGTCCGGAGTTCGAGTACCACCGAACGGGCTGGCTGCATGGGCGTTTTCGTGGTTTTCCCCATGTGTAACGTGTATACGAGCCAGTTTCCCTTAAAAAGACCTGCACGGGGCATCCCTCTCTTTCCGTGTAGTGCCTAAGGGCGGAGCACGTATTAAAAAAAACACACTTGTTTGAGCTTTTTGCTGATAAAGACCAGAAATTTTACGAGTGCGAAATCATGAAGTTTCAAGAAAGATGGCAAACAGGTTATCAAACAGAATGCAAGATAGTTGATGGATTAAAGTTAAGAAATTTCGTGAAAATAATCCAACTTACTGACACAACTAAAGCCCACTGTGGGTGAGAAACTCAACAGGGGTTTGCCCTTCTTCCCTTAGTAATTTGACGCATTTTCAGATAAATAAAAAAAATCCATTCCTGATGCAAACACAAAAATTGCATGAGGTCTGCTTTGTGGAAAAAATTTAAGGATAGGAGAGTTATATTTCCTCATCTTTATAACTAGGAATTATTACTGTTTGACAAAGAAGGTTTACTAGTGAGTAGTGATATTTCTGGAAAATTAACAGAACATAACTGAAGTGAAAATGAAAATCATAGAATTGTTAGAAATTTGAGAGAAAATTTGAGTTAACAATGCAGTTTAAATTAATTTTTGAACTGAGGAAATACAGACGATTTTATTAGCTTACCGAATCCAACTTCTTCTTCTTGTTCATAGTAAGGGTTAGTCAAGTAAATATCACGATAGCCATTGCGTAATAGGCATTTCAGCCCTGATTATAAACGTTGGTTCGTCTTAGAAAAGAAATTTAAATCTTTGGAAATTACTGCAGTATGGAGAATTGCGTCTTTTTTCTTATAAGAAAAGAGAGGAACCAAGCGTTGAGTCTAAGTTTTGAGCTCAGAGATAATTAGAAAATTATTCCTTCATACACTTCCTAAATAGGGCGATACCGAATCCTTAGAAACTCCTTTTAGAAGTGAGACAAAGAATTTTACTTAAAATGGTAAACTAAAAATAAAGGAGAGTATTAATTGCAACTAATGATGTCCTTAACGATGCTTATCGATGACGTAAGATTCTAGTTAAATTAACTTTAATCTGCTGGCTTTAATCTTTACTTGAACTGTGAAGCGACTATTCGCCAAGTTCAACCCTAAGTATCAATGACTAGGCGTCTTTTTACCACAGACGTGCACAAATCGGCAATTGCTTAAATCAGAGAAACAACGTGGCCAAGCTGAAGAACACGCTCTGTCTGAAGTAACTAAGACACCAGCTTAAATAATATCTTTCTACCCTACTTTACATATCATGCAAAACTGAAATATCATTCTGGTAGGAAATGGAAATGAAGGAAGATAGAAAAGCAACTGAAGAAAACTGGTTAGTTTAAAACTAAAATAACATTCCTTTCACCTTTAACGATGTCAACGCATCCATTCATCAGATAGATTTCCAGAATTAAAATACATAGCTAACAAATTCAACTCCTTAGAAAAAATCACTAATGGTGAAATGCTTTGCGTGTACTTTGCAGAAAGAAGTTAGATCCAAAATCATACTGTTACATGTTTATAGGTACCCATCTCCATTTTTTGAGAATCATAGTTATGCAGGTAGAGGTAATTCTCAATGACAATGGAAAAGAAATGAGGGTCTCGATATAGTTGCGAGCTAATTCAATAAAAGGCCAGAAATCTACCCAACTGCTTACTAAGAACCCTAGGTAATGTCCGAACATTTCGTACATTGATGAATTAGAACATTGATGATTTTTGGTGTTCCATTGATCTGTTTCATGCTCTGCTTAACTACCTGAAAAAATTATACGTCAAACGTGTTTCATGTCCCACCAGCGGCCGAGCGATAAAACCCACTGAACACTGGTAGTTGTATCTGTGGTTCTAGTCCCGGCGAACGGGCTGACTGCATTGCCGTTTCTTAGTTTTCTCCATGTGTAATGTGGATTACAAAGTCTTCAACGGACCTCACTCTCTTCCCTCCCTTTCCGTGCCAAATGGCAGATGATGTAATAAATAAATAAAGCGCGTTTTATGAACTGAATAATTTATTTGTTTGGTGTAAAATCAGGCAACGTAGTTTACATCGCTAGTTAAATGATATGATGGATTTGACAGAATTATCTTAAATCTCCTACACTTCTCTGTATCAAGATTTCGACAAAATTTTAATTCTCTACTTTTCTCGAGTGCAAAAATGCATTCACGAGGTTAAGGTATATGCGTCTCAACATACATTTGAGGCTCCATATCTCAAAGACACTACAGAGTTACTTCCATAAGGTGTTTATTCCACCCAGTATACGACACTATTAATGAGGATCAAGGAGCTAAGAATATTTCCTTCTGCATACATCGAAGCATCGAAGCATTTTGGTTGTCTTCACAAAACATGGTGCTTGGACTCTGCGTTCCACCTGATTGGTTCTAGTATGGATATAATCAGGTACAGGTACAAGTAGGGAGGAATACCAGATATTTGCTAGCAGGTGATCCATGTGTTGTTCCTTCTACTAGTTACACTGGTGTGCAAAAATTAAGGACGAGATGGTTTTTTCAATATAACTTTGTACAAAAGCTTTCCAAATCAACACATTAATACCGCAAGATCCCGAATACGTAAGGACATGAGTAATGTAAGCAACACTTACTAAAAGAGAAATCAGAGGGATAAAAAGAAGCTTTATTGAAAAAGTAGCATGGAACGCAATGCAGCTGAAGGCCGAAACATCCCTGTGATGGGTGTCCAGCAAGAAACATTCGGTCTTTAATAGGGGATATGATCTCCCCTGACTGCTAGGCAGGTTTCACATCATTTGTGCAAGCTGGATATGTGGTTGTTAATGAGCTGTTGAAACACTGCTGCTCGTTCCTCTTGTAGCAAAAATCGCAGTTTCGTAATCGTTACTGGCGATAAGTTACGTGCTGCCACGGGTCTGCCTTGAAAGTTCCGTACATGCTTGACGGGATTTAGATCCAGAGACCTTGCCGACCAATCCATGCGTTCAATATCTTCACTCTCCAACAGCTCTTCGACAGTAACTGTGCGATGAGGTGGAGCGTTGTCGTTCATGAAGAGTAACTGAGGACCCATAGCCCTTGTGAAAAGACGCATGTAAGGAAGAAGAACCTCGTTACAATAGCAGTCCCAGGTGACGAACCTCCTTGGGAGATATGAAGGTCGGTCCGGCTACCAAGCATTATGTCTGCTCGAACGAGAACTCCGCGACCTCCAAAACAGTCCCTTTTGATGATGTTGAAGGGGTTATTGCGTGTTCCCCGCTCTGTCCAGATGTGTATGTGTCTAGAATCGTAACTCAGACTAAATCTGCTCTCATCTGTAAAGAGTACTCGTCCCCATTCATTGTCTCTCCAATTCCGGTGTTCCCGGCACCACAGAGAACGCCTTCTCCGATGGGCAGGCGTTAGAGGTACACACCGTACAGGGCGTCGTGCAAACAGACCACCACCGTGCAGTCTTCTGGCCACGGTAAAACGCGATATCGGTCGTCCAGTCGCCTGTGTCGTGTGTCTAGCGATTTCTCCCGCTGTCTGCCGCCTGTTTCTTCTGGCCTGTAAGGCAATATACCGGTCATCTGCGGGTGTGGTTCCTCGTGGACGACCACTACTAAACCCCCGGATAGCTGTTCCTGTAGTTTGAAATTGTCTCCAAAGTCGTGAAACGATGCTGTGAGCAATTCCGAACTCTGCAGCCACACTTGTCACACTGCGACCTTCCTCCAACTTCCCAATGATTCGACCTCGGGTAAAAGCATCCAGATGTCGTCTAACAGATTGATTATTCGCCATTTCTCGCTGAGGCAGCAACTCGGTGTGATTTTAACTGCCATACGGCGTGCAAAATCTTTGCCAGAAATACTGATCTTACACCGACAACATGCTTTATACTACTCAGACACTCCCCCATTACGTCTTCCTGCATATCTGAGCATATGCTACCGTACATCACCTTACTTAATCTCCTGATTAGTCTTTCTGTCCGCTCTGCCTCTTCGTTCAGCTGATATGCTAATTTTTCGACTTCGTCCTTAATTTTTGCACACCAGTGTATATGGGTAAAGACAGGTGAGAACAGGTGCAAGTGTGTGGGGCACTAAAACAGTGTCGGAGACAAAGCTGGTAAAGCTTGCCACACTAAAACTATACAGGGGCCCCAAATTGTTAATTTATTAAAAATTTATAAAAGATTACAAGAAATTTACAAAGGAAATTACAAAGGTTATGAAGATGTTAAAAGGGTTACGACAAGTTTAAAAAAGTAACAAGAAGTTTATAAAAAGATTAGAAGTTTGCCATGGAGGCATTGTTTGCATATTATGAGAGCAGAGTTTACGGGCGACACAGGTTGGGTTCTTTCTGATGTAGATAATCGATGATGGATTTAAGTCTGTTATAAATCTTTCGATGATGTTCCAGAAAATTTTAAATTTGATATTATACTTGTCTGGGTGTCCAATGTGAAATCTCTTGGTTAAAAGAGATGTAAAAGGCAGCAGTTATGTGGATGTAGATTCAACGAAATTTCTGGAATTGCCTTGCGATATTTTGCCCTAACACTCTGTTAGCTGGTTCTTTGATTCACTGGCAATAAGTTCCCGGATCAAATTTATTATTCGACTGGAACAAAATCTGTAGAATTTAGAAGCCAGTACTTGAAGCTATTAGCTTCACGACTTACAGGAATAACATTTCCCGAAATATGATGCTCTCTCCATCGCTATCTTTGATCCTTTGGCGAAATCTGATGCCAATATCTTACCAGAGATTAAATTATTGGAATAGATGACCTTATACAAATTTTTATGGATCCAGGGTTGATGCTATCATGCTCTTTGTAAGCGCTTTTAACACTGAATCGAGACATTCATGGCACTAGGGGTTACCTACAACTAAATAACATTATCTCGAGGAAAGCTCGATGTGTTATACATTGTGATACATTATTGGTCCAATTAGGTTTAAAAGTTTTGGTGAAATGTACCATACATTCCTTTGTTTTGCCTTGTGTCGAATGGCAGAAACTTTGTTTCGTTACTGATGTAGACGAGAAACAGCATTAACGGCTGTTGATGGCGAGCATTTCACATGTGCAGTCGTATCGAAAATGCTCTGATAGGGGATTCTGCCTTTGTCAAATTGACGTCCGTTCTTTTTGTCATCTGAAGAATAAAAATAATATTAATTGATAGAATTTAGTAAATGATTCCATTTATACAATTTGATTAATAGAGTTCAGAGAATGGCTTCATTTATAAAATTTCATGAAATATATGCTCCATTGTTTACTTATTATTTCTTTAAAGTTCCATCTGTAATAAAAATTATGATCTACCTGTGGCTTCCAACAGGATCCTAAAAAATTAGTTGAAACAGAGGAATAAATGAGCCTTTGAAATTTTGAACAGGTAAGTCAAATTTAAATATTATATGCCTCTAAACAAAATTTTATGATAAGTTCGCTCTTCGGAAATTTAAAAAATGATCATTAATTAAAAGATAGTCTCGTGCGATTTGTTATTTTGCCACACTGCGACTGGAAACTGGAAGTAGTAAAATATAATTTTTAACTCATTTTATTACTTGTTTCTATTTAAAATTATCTGGCTTAAATGTTTCTTGACAAAATTCAATCCGAATAACAAGTCCGAATAGGCAGAAGCTTTCATGATACACTTTACGTCTTTTTGTTTCGTCAAAGGGACTTTTTTCGAAACTTAGTTCACTAGAGTAATGAAATGTTTTGCTTATGCTGCTAGGCAACTGATACTAAAATATATAATTTTTTCCTGCATCAAAAGCCAATAAAGTTTTTTTTTATATTGGAAGCCAATTCTATCTGTCTAAAGTGTAACTCAGTCTGTATTAAAAAAATCTGAAAGCTTTCAGATTTTATATTACTCCCAAACCAAAGAGGTGGTTTTTTAGAGTTTTGTGTGTTACCTTTATATTTATTAAATATCATGTTCTTTGTACTTAACCGTAAAGTTCAATTCAACAGCAATATCACAAAATATTTAAAAGAACATATCTTTAGAATTTCCGAGACATAGTCTAGAGCGCTGGAGTTTTTTTTTTGTACTGTTGTGTCGCGAATTCTGTGTTTTTCATTTAAGTGTTTTTAATCATTTAAGTAATCAATTATTTAAGTATTTTATTTGTGTTTGTAGTTGATTTTTTGAATCTGAAATTGTGAAGAGCGTAATGAATCTATATATATTTGTAAAGAGTGTATTTAAAATCTTTAGGCAATTATTTTTCCTTCAACGGTTCAATTTTCTAACGAGAAAAGGGAGCGTCTTTTAACGGATGTAACATCTGTGGGAATAGCCCTTTAAGATGACAGTTCCAACTTTGAGCAGTATATCGTTGTTCCCTTGTCTTTGTTAGCAAACAGTAAAAGTGGCTATAGTAATTGGCCTCCCGCTGTTCACTTACGTTTCAGCTTTGTGAATGTCGCTTTGCTTATAGCTTCGGAAGAAAGGGAAAGGTTGTAAATTGGATATCGAAGGGTCAGTTTTTTTGTTGTTTCTACTTAGATTTTGCGCTTGTTAGCAAGGGGGGTCGAATTTTTAGTTTCCAGTTTTCGCAGGTGCTACTGTAGACAATGACTTAATTCTGATTCGTTTGTGGGTTTGAATTTGTCCTATTAAATTATATTGAAAAGTCCCGGATTGGCAAGAATTTAATTTTATGTGTAACCTTTGGACCTATAATTGTGAGTGGGAGGTGAAACCTAGTTTTCCTCGGTTGTTGCGCGAGTTTTGAAGTCAGTTTTTATCGGAGTCTTCGAGAGAGCTTTTGAGTTTGAATACAGAGAAAAAGAATTAGCAGAGAGGGCCTTTGGCCCTGCGGCGAAGCTTACCCTGGCTTGGGTGGCTTGCACTTGCGTTCTGCTGACGGACTCGGCTTTTAGCTGAAGAGCTTTGCGATGCGGCATGATAGACCTATGCAAGTCGAAGATGTGAATAATAGAGAATTTTTCCTGAAACTAATGCTAGAAGTAGAACTCAGAGCGAACTCTTCCGAGTTTGAAGCAGGTTTTCCCGTAAAACGGAAGTAAAATGGCTCGTACCAAACAGAAGCGTTTCCTTCGTGAGAAGAATAAAAATTCAACATTCTGTCTTCGCTCGAAAATTCCCGTTGTCGCTGTCAGCCGAAGCACCTGAATGTCATCTTTATTTTTTAACTTTGTTTCTCCTTCAACTTTAATACTTCAGGATGTTTGATTGCCGAACTTCATCATTGGAGTTCTACAAGAGGTAATTTTTCTTGAACTTATTTTTAGAACTGATTACCTAGGACCAGTTCAAAGGACTTAATCTTCAGCTAATTATGACGTGCTTAAGTTGTCTCCGATTTGCAGCATGGTTTGATGGGCACTTGTCGACCAACTGTGAGTTACTTAATATTTTTATTTGTAAGATTATAGTATTTTTTTAAGTAGTGTAATTTAAATTAATCTTGCTTAATTTGGGGAGAAAGAGAAAAATTTATTTGAAAATAAAAAAAAAAAAGAAAAGGATTGTTTGTGTCTTAGAAGAATTTATTGTCAAAAATACAAAATTTATGTTAATGGTAATTTCTATATTATTTTGTGTGAGTGTTCAGTTTGAATAATTCATTTAATGTTCCAGTCATTCTAAGTAATCGTTGTCATGTTAAAATTCAAAAATCTTGATTAATGACTCTTGGAAAAATTTGATGTATAATATTAATTGCATTTTTATGTAAGGGTAGTCTGGCCAGCTCTCCCATAAATTTATCCTAGATAATTAATAAATGAGTTTGATTACATGTTATTACTTGCATTTGTGTTTTTGTGTTTTTTTTTTCTAACAAACATAATTTCAACGTTCTATGGCTAATCATTTTTAGAGTTATGCGAGATACATGCATACATATGTACATACCTGTATGTACGTACAGACGTTACGAGAAATCCCTTCTGAATCCATTTTACAATCTGTTTTGGAAAATAGATTTCTTTACTCTGTTTGCACGTATAGATGTCTCGTATAAAAATCGTCGAAATGGATTCGGGAATGATCAAAATGGATATTTCCGTTGAAATGTGATACCTGAAATTTTTCGCATTTGCAATACTTCTTTTATTGCGTATAAAGAAGTAAAAAGTAACTAAAATCTTAATTAGATATTAACTCATATTACTTTATTGCGTATAAAGAAGTACAAAGTAACTAAAATCTTGATTAGATGCTAACTCATATTCTTTTATTGCGTATAAAGAAGTACAAAGTAACTAAAATCTTAATTAGATGCTAAGACATAAAATAAAAATTTTCTTGAAGCTGAAAATATATTCTCAAAAGGCTACACTTTCTCAAATGCTGTTCGAGTTTCATCGTAAATTTGCCATAAATAAATTATATATCTGAAAGTTGCTTTATTTCAACTAGTTTCAGCATTAGTTTATAAATGCACTACATTTTTCATATGTATGCAAATGCATATTTACATTGTTTCACTTGCTGATACTAATAAACTTTCAAATTCAAGACTTCTTTTAAATACACTTTAATTTTTTTATTTATTTATCCTTTGCACGTTATTTTTAGCGTGAATAAGATACTTCATTAACTTAGCACTTTATAGGAATTTTCAATACTTAAAGAATAGCCAACAGATCAACCAGTTTTCTTGCTTCATTCTTTTAAGTGTGAAACAATTTACTGATACTCACTATTATTTTACTGTTTTATTATTTTAGTTACGCTAACTTTTATCAATATATGTTTGGAATAGTTTGACGCTGCAGTTATTAGGTAATAATTCCCATTACGTTTACGATGTTACTTTAGTAAAAGCTTTTCCAGTTTTCTGTGTTTTAGCCCAAGGGGCGTTAGCCCAGAAGCTATTAATTTCGTTTTGGCATTTTGCGTTGGTTTACTATAAATGTCGGATCACTTTTGAAATTGTTGCTACCAGATATTAGAGCCCTGTATTATACTTAAGGAAATTAAGTAATGAAGAATCTGCGTAAATGTATGTATGTTTCTCGCATTGTGATAAAACAACGGTACCTAGAGCTATCAAATTTTGAATAATGTAATCCTCTACCAAATAAGGGCACCTGGAAGCCCTAATTTGGAATTTGCTTGTAAATAATTAATTTGGAATTTTTATTATCTGCTTCATATTTTGTAAAACTTTAACGAATTTTGATTAACAAACTCAACGATTTCAAAGCGAGGATTAGCAGCACTGTACGGGGGGGGAAATGTTAATTGGTCATTGGTCATCAGGATACAATAGGCATTTAGCATTTAAAATATGCTTTTATCTATATTTTAAATTTTATTAGTTAATTTAGTTAGGCGCTGGTTTATTTAAATGTTTAAGAGTACAGGAGTGTTCACACCGAAAAGGCGAATCCATGGACGAAAGCCGTCACTAGTGACTAAAGCAGTCTTTTGAGCTGTTGTATGGGGAATTTGAAGATTTAAGCTTAAGAAGCAATTAAAAATTTACCATTTTGGATTGTGATGAATGGTTCTTGGTTTTTTGACAGTATAGTCAATAGTTGGGTCATAGTTTACAAGTTCTCTTATAGGGTGGTATTCTGAATTTTGCATTTTCTGGAAAACCTTATGGCAAGTAGAAAGTATTTCGTCATGTATGGAATTGATCTTCATTTCTTTGAGTATTTGCTTGTTCCGAACATACCATGGGACGTTTAAATCATCCTCGGTAATTTATTTTGAAAAACTTCTAATTTTTTGCGATAGGTTTTAGCAACAGTGCTCCAGGCAGGAATACCGTATAGTAAAATGGGTCGAATCAGAGTGAGATATAGTATGCGTTTTGTTCTTATGTGAAGTTTTGAGTTTCGTTCGTAGGAGCGGATAAAAGGCAATGACTCCTGCGTTAGCTTTTCGTAACGCATTCATAGTTTGTTATTTAAACAATAGTCGAACTTCGTCGAAGAGCACACATAGGTATTTAATGGAGCTGTTAACTGGTATTTGCACATTATAAATTTGAATACCAATGCCGACAGGAATATTCTTCATATATCTTCTAAAGATAGTGACGTTACACTTACTTGGGTTTAATTTAATTCTCCAGATCTTCAACCAATGATCAGTGATGTTAACTGTGAACTTTAGTTTGTCAGTAGAAAGTTGCAGTTTTAAAGACTTCGTAAGAACGACAGTATCATCAGTATATTTTTCGAATTTGCGTTTAATGGCTACGACATATCATTTATAAAGATGTTAAATAGGATAGGCGCTAAAATGCTTCCTTGAGGGATGCCGCTTTTAATGATCTTTCTATCGGAGAGAAATTTTTCAATTCGAATTTGAAATGTACGATTTTTTGAAATAGGAGTATGTTAGGAGATTGATAAGGGTAAGTACTTTTTGCATTTTGTAGAGAATTCTAAAGATATGCTCATTTTAAAATTATTTTGCGATATTGCTGTTGAATTGAATTTTATAGTTTAAGTGCGAAGAACATGATATTTAATGAATAAAGGTAACATAGAAAACGTTAAAAAACGCTCCTTTGGGCATAGTGTAAAATCTGAAAGCTTTCAGATGGTTTTTTTATCCCAGAAGGGATATTAATTTCGTTTTGGCATTTTGCGTTGAATACCGATAAATGGCGTATCATTTTTTAAATTGTTGCCACCAAGTGTTAGAGCTCTGCATAATATTTAAGGAAATTAAATAATGAAGAAGCTGCATAAATGTATGTATGTTTCTCGCATTGTGATAAAACAGAAGTACCTAGAGCCATCAAATTTTGAATAACATACGTTACCACCCGAATATGGGCATCGGGAAACCCAAATTTGGAATTTGTTTTATTATCTGCGAAGAACATGATATTTAATAAATAAAGGTAACACAGAAAACGTTAAAAAAACGCTCCTTTGAGCGTAATATAAAAACCTGAAAACTTTCAGATTTTTAGCCCAAAGAAACGTTAGCTCAGAAGGGTTATAAATTTTGTCATGGATTTTTGCGTCTATTCACTGTAAATATCCGTACCACTTTTCAAACTATTGCCACCAAATATTATCGCCCTGTATTATGTTTAAAGAAATTAAGTAATGAAGAGTTTGCATAAATGTATGCATGTTTCTCGCATTGTGATAAAACAACGGTATCTAGAATTATTAAATATTGAATAACGTAATCCTCCTCCGAATATGGGCATCATCAAAAGACCAAATTTGGAATTTGTTTTATAAAGATTTCATATTTTGTAACACTTTAACGAAAATTTGATTAAAAACTCAGCGATTTCAAAGCGAGCAATGGCAACACTGTACGAAGAAAGAAAGAAAGAAAACCTTTTTATCTCCAGCGCGCGAGACTGTGTATCGGAAATTCTAAGGATATGTTAATTTTAAAGTTATTTTGCAGTATTGCTGTTGAATTGAATTTTGTGGTTTAAGTGCGAAGAACAGGATATTTAATAAATAATGGTAACACAGAAAACCTTTAAAAAATGCTCTTTTCCGCGTAATGTAAAATCTGAAATATTTCAGATTTTTTTTTTCAATTAATTTATTTTTATTTTTATTTTTATCCCAAAGAGGCGTTAGACCCAAACGGCTACTAGTCTCAAAACGGCAATTTACGTCGTTTCACTTTCTGCGTTGGTTCACTTTTCATACTGTTGCCACCAATTATTTTCGTCATATACTATATTTAAAGAAACTAAATAACGAAGAATCTGCATGAATGTTTCCCGTTTTGAGAAAAAACAACGGTATCTAAAGCCACCAAATTTTGAATGACGTAGTCTTTTAACCGAACATGGGCACTTGGGAGCCGGAATTTTGAATTTCGAATTTGGTTTATTATTTATTTCAAATTTTAAAAACTTTAACGAATTTTTGATAAAAAAACCTGAACTATTTCAAAGCGAGCAATGACAACACTGTACGGGGGAAAAAAAAACAAGCTTTATCTCCAACGCAAGAGACTGTGTATCGGAAATTCTAAAGATATGCTGTTTTGCTGTTTTTAAACATTTTGTGATATTGCTGTTAAATGATTGACCTGAAGAAGTGAAGACAGGTACTAAAGAACATGATATTTAATAAATGATGGTAACGCACAAAGCGTTAAAAAAGTCCTTTTGGATGTAATATAAAATCTGAAGGCGTTTAGAATTTCTTTCTTTAAAATTAAAAAAAAAAAAAATCAAATGTTTCAGATTTTAAATTACCTCCAAAGGGGCGTTTTTAACGTTTTGTGTGTTATCTTTATTTAATAAGATCATGTTCTTCGCACCTATTAGCATATCTTTAGAATTTCCGATCATCAAAATTTGTTAGTTTTACAAAATATGAAATAGATAATAAATCAAATTCCAAATTTGAGTTCCAGATGCGCATATTCGGGTGGAAACGTACGTTATTCAAAATTGGATGGCTCTAGGTACCGTTGTTTTATCACATCTGGAGAAATATACATACATTTATGCAGATTCTTCATTATTTAATTTCTTTAAATATAATACAGGGCGATAATGTTTGATGGCAACAATTTGGAAAATGAATCGGACATGAACGCAAAATGCAAAACGAAACAATAGTCCTTCTTTAACAAAGCCCCTTTGAAAAAAAAGCAAATGTTTATTATGCCTTCGAGATATATCGAAAGTTTTTTTTTCTAAAGTTTCTTTCACTTACCTTCATTTAAAATATCAGTTTCTTTTTCCCCGCGAAGAAAGGAAATTGAAAACAAATTCTTCAAAACTAAATAAATAATAGAATACAATGCACATACTTCCCCCCTTTTATTAATTCATATATCATTTTATTTGACATATATATTCGAACTGTATTTAATAAGTTCACCCTTAAACGTAGAATGAAAATCAGATTACTAATCAAGGAACGTTATAAAATGTGGAAACATTTTAAGAAAAGTATTATTGTTCATAAAAGCCATAAGCTTTCTGCATAGGCAAATCTGTGAATAGGAAATTATTCATTTATTTAGCGAAATAATAAATAAAAATTCTGTTTGGAATACTTTCAACTGTAAGTCTCCCTGAATCACGTGTTGGAACAAGACCCAAATATAACCTGAAAGAAAAAAAACAAAGCAGTGGGGCACCCCAAGTCCTCAACCTGCATTCGCTCCTTCTTTTGTCTCTGAGAATTACAATACGTTAATTCTAGAGTCCACCGAGCTCCTATTTCGGATTAACGACTTTAGCGCCCCCTGCCCACAGAAATCGTAAAAGCTTGAAAAAAGTTAATTCTTTGCAGTCCTGTTTCGACTTCTTTTCGGTAACATCACTGTGTGTGCTAGTCTTGGTTAGTGCGGTGAAGTACATAGCTATCTGCAATGGTAAGTTACAACTGATAATTTATTGTATGCATCATCGGAAGTGATAATGATAAGACAACCGATTTAATTTATTTTCATTAACTTGAAATTTAGTTTAGCTTTATCTAACAACTTTACAATATATACTACACAAAAGCATATTCTTAAAATGAAGTATGATTTTAAAATTTTCAAATCATAAACAGAATTTATTGTTTCGTGCAAAATTTAATCCTCTCTTTATAATTATTTCATATTTTATTATTTAATCTTTAAGTTTCCAACTTTTTATAACTTTTAAAAAAATTTGTTTGAGTTTCGGTTTTAAAAAATTATTAAAAATTTATCTGTACAGAAATTTTTCGAACATCAATTATGGATTTTAAGCTAAATTTGTATGATTTTATTACTTTTAAGAATTAAAGTAAATGAATAATTATAAAAATGTGGCCTTTTTTTTATTTTTCTGAAATTATTTGCGGTGACGTACCGTTAAGTTTGAGAATGGCTTTATTCTTTCACATTTTTATCTGCATTATTTAATTTAAATCTTTATGGCAAAATCCAAATTTATGCAATTTTACAATTTTATGGAAGTTATGTTAAAAGAATACTAAATAGAATTAAATTTAATTCAAAACGGAACTATTTATTTTTTTCAAAGCTGAATAAAATTAATGACTGAGTGATTCAGGCTAAACTCCAACGCGATAAAATCCATTTATTTTAATATGCACCAAGAAAAAAATTATTTCAATAATTACAGTTTGAGTAATAAGATGTATGATTATTATTAACATAAATATATAGCTAATAATTAGAGAAGAAATATGATTTCTACTAAGTAGCTTTTCCCGAGTAAATAAAATTTAATTTTAAATATGAATTCCATCTTTTATTTCAATGTAGGCCAAATATTTTAAAATTCTCCAATCTGACAGGGGTATTTTGAAGGAACTAAAAACAATAAGAAATGTTTTTATTGTCTACCATGTCTAAGTGATTTTAGGATTTGATTATTAATGAGATAATAAAAGTTCAATGGGAAAACATTATCAGCTGCTTATCGAGATCCATGCATACAGTAGAAGCGCCATTAGCGGACGCTCATCGGACCAGGAATTTGTTATCAAGGACTGCCAGCTAAATAAGAATACGCTGGTCTCTTATTTCAAGGATCCAGAGATTCAAGAACTACCCGTATATAGGGAATATCCATGATGTCTGTAAGTGATGGTCTGTTACCCAAGGTTCAGTTGTGCATGATATCTCCGTAAGTGGCATGAAATGGAATGAGAGCTTCCAGAATGCATTCCAGGTTCTAATTTTCCAGAATTCTGAATGACTTTTTAATATTCAGCTGAAAGTTTGAAGCATGACTGAAAAGCAAAAACATATTTTCTTCATTAATGTCAGCATTAGGGAATAATGAATTAAAGTTTTGGAATTTGAATTAAAGTTCAGGTAATATGTTAAGCTGAGAAAGAACTTGCTGATTCAAGTGCAAGATGGAGGTGAAAAGGAAACTGAAGAGCTCATGCCTTAAGCCAGGGGTCGCCAAAGTGGTCTATATAGACCCCTAGGGGTCTATTTAACAACAGTAGGGGTCTATCTGACTCAAGGGGTCGAATGGGGGTCTATTGCGACTCGAAGGAAAAACAGTTCTTAATACGCAAATCACACATATCTAACTGCGTACGTAAAAATTTAAAATATTTTTATAATTGACTTAATATTATATTCTTAGAAAATAAAATAATAAATCAGAAAACAATCTGCCCCTTTTTTCCTTATGTGTTTTCGTATGTATACCGTGACGATTTTAAACTGCGCTTTGTTGATTTGGAAAACATCGACATCCCTGATTGGATTATTGCGCCATTTTCGGCGCAAATTGATAACGTCGACATCAACATACAAGAGGAGCTTGCTGAACTATTGTCCGATCTTGAAGCAAAAACGCTTATTAAAAATTTGACAATACATAAATTTTGGAGTAATATAAATATAAAGCAAAAATATGTGAAACTTTACGAAATGGTTCAGCCATTTATGCTGGCGTTTCCAAGTTCGTATATGGTTGAAGCCGGTTTCAGTCACGTTAATTCAATTTTAACTAAAAACAGAAATAAATTAAATGTGGAGCTTCGAGGGGATTTACGGTTAAAATTGACTAATTTCGAACCCAATATAGCGAACCTTGCCAAGAAACACCAGGCACACTCATCTCATTAAGAAGTAAAAAATCTGTAGCTACTTTACTTACTGTTTCTGATTTATTAAATATTTAGACTAATATATAGTTTTATTTTAATTACCTGAAAATTACCTTTGTGGGGGTCTATGGAGATTTCGAAAAATTATATAGGGGGCGATGATCAAAAAAGTTTGGCGACCCCTGCCTTAAGCTGATGTTAATTTTAGAGATAATAATTTTAAAACGCGTTGCTATATCTATTCAATTCGATGATGCACCGCAACTTTTTTTTAAAATCGAATTTGTAAATTATCGTATTTTGTGTACTAATTCTCAATTTGTTCATGCATTATTAAGAAAGAATTTAAATGCATGTGCATAACTAGTGAATTACAGTTAGCAACTTCTCAAAAGCTATGTTCCATTACATACGAAAAAGGAAGTATTCCTCTGAAAACCTGAAACCTTTTGACAGATCTCTTCCTATTAAAAATAAGAACAACAAAAACAACAAAAAGTGATTTCCTCAAGAAAAGTGTTTATTTCGTGATATTTCGCTTGTAATGCTTTCTAAAGTTTCCCATGAAGTTATTTTGCAAATCAAAAATAAAAGAGATGATCTATTTTGTGAAATAATAAACTCATTGTCGGAATAAGAAAATGAACGAAGAAAGCTTAACACTGTTTCTTTGTTTCAATGCGCATGGGGATGTTTCTTTACAAAGGAAACGCTAGAGTTTCTTTTCAAAGAAACTAACTGAGAATCTATTATATTAAAACAATTTTAACAGATGGAAAAGTAAACTGTAAGCTCAAACAAAGCCTCCTTTAATTTTGTTCTTTGGGTTTTATAAATAGTTCAAAATATAAATTTTAGAGGATATCGTAAGGTTTATAGGCATTGGCATCGCCGATTCACAATTCAATTATTATCCTTGATATTTGTATTGATTTCAATTTAAATTCGTCATCTATATCCAAAACACGAATATGAGAGTTTCATGAGTCTGCAAACGGAAACTTTTGTATCTTCTGTTCTACTGGGCCGATTTATGAAATTTATTTTGCGTTTTTTATGTTTCGAAAGAGCAACTTGGGATATATAAGATCTATATTTGACATTGTTTGAATATAGATATTTTGATGCAACATCGGACTTTTTTCATATTTCGATTGATTCTACGACTCAACCATGCCGAAGTGCTACGTTTTGTAAAAACCGCACAAGTAGTTTTTAAAATATTAGCTCTCAAAATTTTATATCTTCGATGTTATTTGAATATGGTATATGTTTACTAAAAGTAACTGATTCCTTCTTTCATAGTTTGAAATTTAGGTTCAGTCCAAATAAAATTTCCAGATATTTTCTGATTTATCTTTAAAATTTGTATTTTTTAGTGATTTTTATAAATTTTTCGAAAAAACTGTTGAAGTATAACCAATAACATTTTTACCATTACCTTAAAGTAGATGTATTTTTAGGCATACCTGAACAAAATTAGAATTTTTTCTTCAAAATTTCCCAAGACACACATGAATTTATATATTGGCATATTTATTATAAGCGGTAATAATGCCAAATGTTGTTTACGCACTTTGTTTAAATAATTTGAAAGAATGAATGATGCACCCTTTTTTTATCGCTCTTGCATAGTGAAAGAAAAAAGTAAATAGGTTATCATAAATTAAGAAATTCATGAAGTGAATTATTTTTGGAGCAAATTGAAAAAATGCGCCAAGATAAATTTTTAAAAATTTCAGTAAATTTCTCAACAGATTTTACAAAATTTAATATTTAGGCATAATTTGAGTCGTAGAATCGAAATATGAAAAAAAACTGATATTTCGTTTCAGAAAAAATCCGATTTTATGTTAAACCTGCGTTATACCCGAATACCTGTGTTAGAAAATGCTGTATATAAATCGAATATAAGGTCTAAGTTCCGCTTTCGAAAATAAAAATCGCAAATTATAATTTTGTCGATTGACCCAGTAGAACGGGAGATATAGAACTGCCATCCCTCTTTTTTCTGTGCAGAGTGTGCATTTTTTTTTCTGTGTAAAACTATATTAATTCTTAAAATAGATTCGATTAAAATGAAAGCATTCCGCACATTTGCCATTGCAGAAACGCAATGAAACTTGTGACGTTAAATGTTTTTTAATAGGTTCAAGTAAGTACTAGTAACGAATATATCAATAAAAGAAATAGTAATTAAATTTTTACAAAATGTGATTTTAAACTTAAAAACAAGCAATTTTATTTTTATCGAAGGAATTAATTAACGAATTAAATAATTTAATTCGTGTGATTGGGATTTTATCTTATTCCAGAAAAATTTTAGGTAACATTATATTTTATATTAAAATGACCTAATTCCAAGAACTAAACAACATATTCTGATGAATTAAAGATTAGAATATAGAACGAAAATGTTTTTTGTGACAAGTTTAGCTTACATAGTTTTCAAGTATTTCTCTAAATAATTCAGAGGTATGCAATCCTTTCTAATTTCTCAAATATTTATTTATAATATTTATAATACAGAATCTTAGATGTCGGCTGCGTGCTTTTACGAAATACGCGGAAATTTTATGTTATGTAATCAGCTTAAAGAATCAACTTACAACAATTTTATTACTATTAAATTAAACTTGAACTTACTGACAAGTTTATAGTAGTTTTACTTTCACTAAATAACCTTTTTCTTCTTGCAGGCTGACTTAAAAAGCTACGAAGTCGAAGGTAAGATAAAAGTTACATGCTTTTTTATATATAAACAGATAGTAATTTATTTTGATAGTCAAAAATAAATCCTTATTCAAAATTTCCTGTATGATAAATTACTGTTTTTAAAATACTACAAATTTTTAAAACACTGTAAACATCTTGTAAGAACGTTGCTATCAGTTTACATCGTTTCTTTGGAAAACCATGAAGACTTTATGACAGAAAATTTATAATACTTCCCTGCTTTAACATAAAGAAATTCAAGAATTCTAAAACTGATATAAATGATTCCTGTCAAATATTTAAACAAATAAATATTATGAAAATATACATGCTTTAATTATAATAATAATTAAGATAAATGTTATAAAAATATACATGCTTTTATACATGAAAATATACGTGCATATTTAATACTTTTGTATTATTGAGCATTATTTATTTAAAGGATTTATTAATTAATTATGAAAATATCATTAAATAAATAGCATATTATTAATAATAACTTATTATTTGTTTAATCATTGGAGAAGAATTCCAGATAATTATTTCCCATAAACCGAGATACTTAGGAAAACCTGTTAAAAAAGGAAGAAGATATACACATTTTATTACTTCAACTACTTGAGAAAATAAATCACATTTAAATAAATTTGTTCAAACTAAAAATTTGAATAATGACATCAGTTTTTATATAATTTCTGCAACAGAAGAATTTAAGAATCAATGAGAAATGATTATACTGAAATAATTTATTTTACGGTGAATAATTTCTGTACACACTGGACTGATTTAAGAGTGTGAAAATATAAGTGCAAATGTAGTAATTAAAATTATATAAGAAATAATTTATGATATTTAGCTTCAAATTAAAATAATTAAAAAGAATAGCAGTAGCAACAATCATGTTATGTCTATTTATACTTCTAATTTATACAATATATCTTCTAATATATTTGTTAGAAGTATATAAAAAAATTAAACAAAGAAAATAAGAAATATATTTTATATACATTATAAAGTCATCTTAAATTACAATAATTTGTAAATAATAACCACACAAAAAGCACTTTTAAATAGATTATAATTTCACCTGTTCTCATTTCTTCCGCATACATACATACATATTACCTAAATGTATTCGATACATTTCAAGATGCCCTTACAACTTTCACGGAAAAAGCGGAGGTATCTCCCATTCTACTGAGCCGATTGATGAAATTTAGTTTGCGTTTTTCATGTCTCGATAGTGTAACTTAATATATATAGATTAGATTTATATATAGCATTGTTCTAACATAGGTATTCTGACAAAAAATCAGACTTTTTTGAAATGACGTAACTTTTTTTTCATATTTATTTCGTTTCTAGGACTCAAATTATGCTTACACATTAAATTTTGTATAGTTTACTGAAAATGCTTACCTATGGATTCAAAAATTTATCTTGGCGCAATTTTTTCAGTTTGCGCCAAAAGTAATTCATTTGGCGAAATTCTTAATTCATGGTCGTCTATTTTCGTTTCCCTTTCTTTGTGCACAAGCGGTAAAAAAAAGGTGCATCTTTCATTCTTTCAAATAATTTTAACGAAGTTTAAAAGTCACATTTGGCTTTATTATCGCTTATAACAAATATGCCAAATTTCAAAACTCGCTGATAGATAAATTATCTATATCTTATGAAATTTTTAATAAAAACTCTAATTTTTTGTAGGTATGCTTAGAAATACATATATTTTAAGGTGACCGCAAAAACTTTATAGGTTAGAATTCAAAAATTTTTTTGGAACAATTTATAAAAATTACTAAAATATACAAATGCTAAAAATAAATGAGAAAATAGCTGCAAATTTTATTTAGATTGAACCTTAATTTCAAACCATGAACGAAGGAATGAATTAATAAAAGAAAAAATATTAATAAATATATGCCAAATTCAATTAACACTGAGGAGCTAAAATTTTGGGAGCCAATATTTTAAAAACTACTAGTGCGACTTTTACAAAACTTGCAGCTTTGGCATAATTTAAATCGCAGAATCAAAATATGGTAAAAGATAGATATGTTATTTCAAAAAAGGTCTGATTTTTTGTCAAAATACCTATGCTAGAACACTGCTATATATAAATGTAAGTAAGTAGTCTCGCTTTCGAGACATGAAAAACGCAAGCTAAATTTCGTCAATAAGCTCAGTAAAATGGAAGATACAGAACTGTTTTTTTTTCTCAGAATGGATGTATACGTTTTTAACGATTTATGGATAGATGTTTATAAAAGCAGATGTAATTTCGTCATTTAAAAGAGTTTATAATGGATCTTTATATCTTGGTTTCGATTACGAACTTTTTGAGAACTTAACTATGGAAAGAGAGAAACCTCGTGTTAAATTCCATAAAGAGTGCAGTTATTTTTTTCCCCAATGTTCGAATGAATGCTTTGGTAAATAGCCTAAGTCAGCTTTTATAAATAGCTGGATTTTACCCTGATATTGAAGATAGTTTCTGTAAAAAGTGGATAAAAGCATATTTTAGAAAATTGCTCTCTCTCTTTTAATCGCTAGTGAAATAAATGAAAAAAACAGTTTTGCATGCGAAGATGATGTCCTCTTTGCAAGCTTTGGCTCAAAGCGAGTTTGGCCTCCGTGTCTTGGTAAAATTAGTAGCAACATTGAATTTCTGTATCTATTTATTATCATCAGCAACACTTGATTTCTCACTTGATGTCCTATTCGAATAAAATTTAAAATAATTGTAAACGATAATACTAAATATTTTGTTCTTAATAAGTGAACAGCATTTATAATAGAAGATAAGGCTTAGGTTATCTGTATTGCAGAACACTCTGAGGTGAGGGATGTCGTCGTGAAAAATTTGCTAAAATTAAAATGATAAAACATTTAGGTAGAGTGATCACTAGTTTTCATTGTGTAGCAATAAAATACTCATTTGTAGAGTGAAAGGTTTAAGACTCGATTCCTAAGTAGCATCTCGAAGACCTTAAATGCTAGTTTAGCTTAGAATTTTAGAACTGTTTATATTTTCATGTATTAGCTTTAGCAGATATATTTTGGTAAATATTTTTTTATTGCAAAAGCACTTGATTATCATTATTGGCCCCCTGTATCAAAGATGCATGAGACTGGAGCACAAAAACACACTAAAATAGAATTACAGAAAACCAAAACAGTAATTAACCTCATTACAATAACAATAACTGCATCGAAACTGGAAAATGAAAAAAAAAATAATTGCTGGATATCAGCTACATCAACTCTCTAACCCGCCATTATCGACAGTATAGTTTTTGTTCTGTCAACGAGGAACATTTTAGAAAATGATTTCCTTCCATATCAAAATTCTGGTTGCACAAAGTGCACAGCGAACTGTGATATACACCAAAGCGGTGCAGATCTTTAGCGAGACAATCATGTCGTTATCCAAACGGAACGCTGGATCTAGTTGGCTCAAGATGAAAAAAATTGCGCCAAGATAAATTTTTGAATTTATAGGTAAGCATTTTCAGCAAACTTTACAAAATTTAATATGTAGGCATAATTTGGCTTTCTGTTTTGGCTTCTTTTGGAGAGTCCGGGATATTATAAAATTGAATCTCTTCCCTTCTTATTCTTAATTTCTTCAAGTAATTTAACATAAAAATATTTCCTCATAGCATTTTTTACTATTCTTTTCATTAATGCAACTAACTCCACTATTATCGTGTTTAGGAAATCTTAATTTATTTTAATTATTAACAGGCATTAAATAATTTCCGTTTCACTTTAGTATGCTGAAATTACAATCTAAGTGCAAAATTTAATGTATTCCAAACGAAAGAACGTTTTTTTTTCCTAACAAGTCCTCTAATATAAAGTCTTTTTATACATAACTAACAAATGAGTGCTTAAACAGTACTATAAGTAATTTACTCAAATTACTCGAAGATCTTGGAATTTATGTCTGAAAAGCAGATTTACTCTTCTCTTAAAAGGTGTATTCCGTTGAAATTTATCTCTTTAAAAAAGGAAAACGTAATATTTTATATAAATTAATCAAATACAGTTGATAAAAAGAAAAACAATTTAGCAACTAAATAAGCAAGAAAATATTCAGAATGACAGTGAAACTTTCTTCAAATGCATACAAGTATGTAGGGCATTACGAGTTAATTTTTTTCTTGTTAATTTGCATATTTTGTTTTGATTAAAACGCAAACAACGCAACTGCCTTAAGAGTCGAACGTTGTCAATAAATCAGTGGAAGTTAGAAATTAATTAACAAACACTTTATTGATAATTATTTATTGACTGTCGAGTTATTCTTTTTCGTTGCACAATTCATCGATGATTCCCCTTTTCTTTTAATTAAGGCATTATGATTTACAGGTATGAATCATCAAGTAATGTGATTCTGTTGCTGCTGCTTCTTTCCGTAAAATTTATTTATCGTTGCTAATCATAACAAATGGTCCAAACGTTCTTACTATTAGTAGTATATTTGCAAATTGCATGCACAATGCTGCAATTTACAATTCGAAGAGTTGCAGTATTGATTGATTTATAACCGATAAATAACTAAAGCTTTATTTCGAAAAAATAATGCGTTTTCTTAAATTACTCATTTTGACATATTTGCGTTATTTATGTTTAATATCTAAACAAATTAAATTCATGTTTAATATAAATTTATGTGTTGCAAAAGAATGAATATGGCTTTTCCCATGCTGGATAATCAGTAATCGGCAATTTTTTTCCCAAATTACGCATTTTTGTTTTTAATGAATGCTCGTTCACAGAAGATATTTTAAATGAAAATAGCATATAAAATATTGTTTGCATTTAAAACAATCTGATAAATCCATTTACACAATCCATTTACACATTTTTGTTTTGTGCAAATGTATAAACCTGAATCATTCCTAAATTCTTATTCGAAAAGAATAAATGCAATTTAATTCTTCCCACCACAACTGAGCTTCAATACACATCAATGGAATTTGTCTCAAACTGCAATGAGACAAAGTCCATCAATGTATAGTTTAATATTTTATATATTCATCTCAATAAATCAGAGTATTAAGCATTTTTAGAATTTTAGAATAAGTTTTTTCCTATTCCTTTCTTTGACCAGTGAAAGGTACTTCACTTAAGCAATCATATTGTTTACTTCTGACCAGTATTCAGATGTCTCTTTGTTTTTTTACTATTGATATTCGATTTTCTTTCCGCTATTACATTTTAATTGTTACGTAACTTAGTATTTTAATATTATTATTTTATTAAAAAGAGTTTTAAACAACTTTCTAGGAAGTGAAGACAATTTTTTTTCATGCAGTTGTGCTAATATTTTATTTTTACAAACGGGGTCATTCATTTGTTTGTTTCTAGAAACTTCAAAAATTCAAATCAAAAAGATGATAACTCTTCCTTAATCTCACTATTTCAATTGCGCAAACAGAAGCACTAGCATTTTGCCTTTAAAAATGTATAATATAAATATCCACCCAATTTCTAAACCGTTTTTGGTATTTTATAACTTTTAATATGCTTTTAATTTAAAAATTTCTAGAATTTTTATTATTGACAGTGAGGTTTTCCTATTCAATTTGTTGTGATGACTGATATAAAATCAGGAATGCTTTTAGAATGAATTCCTTCTAAAAAAATTTATGAATTTTCAGTGCAATATTAATTTGGTTTAAATACAGTAATAGTGGGCTCAGTAGATATATACGAAACAATTAATTAAGTTTGCGATATGGTTTCTGCAAGCAGCAAATATTGAGAATAATTTAAAGTACCGTTTCTCAACCTCCAATCCACAGACCCCAAGTGATCCTCGAAACCTGCTCTTGTGGTTATTCTAGATTAATATAAATAAAATAATATTTGAAAGCTTTCAAATTTTATATTATGCCCAAAGGGATGTTTTTCTCATTTACTCGGACATGCAAGTTCGAGAGTATTTTTGATAAACAGTCTCGCGCGCTGGAGATAAAAACGTGCGTTTCCGTCCAGTGTTGCCATTGCTCACTTGGAAATAGCTAAGTTTCTTAATCAAAAGTTCGTTAAAGTTTTACAAAATATGAAACAGACAATAAAACGAACTCCAGGTTCCAAATTCGGGTGGAGGACCACGTTACTCAAATTTGATGACTCTAGGTACCGCCGCTTTTTCACAGAGCGAGAAACGTGCGTACATTCATGCAGATTCTGTATTACTTAATTTCTTTAAATATAATACAGGGAGCTACTATATGGTGGCAACAATCTGAAAAATGGTACAACGCTTTTAGTAATTCAACGCGAAATGCCGTTTTGAGGCTCAAAACGTTGGGGAAGGGCTAATGTCATTTTGGACTAGTAAGATTAAATTAATTTTAGTTAACTGTATTTAAACAAATATATGTACTCTCGGAATAGTATATGCTAAAAATTATTGTTGAAAGAGATATGAATAAGGTACTCCGCACAGCATACTAATTTATAAAAGTGATCCCAACTTGAGAAAAGTTTGAGAAATGCTGGTTTTAAGGCATTAAACTACAGAGTAGTAGGAAAGGTTTAATCAGTAACTTAAATACGCCTCTACGTATTAGGATTTATTCGAAAAATTAGTAATTTTTGGGTTACTATTATCATCTTAAAAAATTATTCAAATTATAGCATTTCTCCAATTTTAAGATGCTATCGATTTTAAGCGTATCTCTTAATTTCACCCCACCAATAAGAAAAAGGTTTGATTCTATGAAAATAAAATAAATGGAGTAAACTTTTAAATATGTCTAGCAAGTGTTTTATAAAGGTATTCGATTTATGAATGGCAATAGCACACCTATTTAAATCAGTAACTTTTTAAAATTAATCATTTAGAAATAATTACTATTTTGAAAAAAAATATGGAATTCTAATTTCTTCCTATTTTTAGCAACATTTATAAGCAGAAAAGAAATTATGGAATACTTTCGAAAAATTAATGTCTCCATAATAATATGTAATTCGAAAAAAAAATGGGATTATAAGATGCCATCGATTCTAAAATGCATGCTATTTTTTGCGACATTCTTATATGTGGGGGGGGAGGAGAATGCGTTACTAAATTGGAGAAAACAGTTACTCGATGATTCTGAGATTTCTTGTAAAATTTAATATGTCACTAGGTTTTCTTCCGCATTCACGCGACTGTAAAGATAAAAGATAATTAACAACATAATTTCAATTATTTTCACCTTTACGATATCGGATTAACTCGAAAATAAGATGACACTAAACTTTTAAAAAATGTTTTATAAAGCGGCTTACATGTAAAATTGCCGCACACCGTTCACATGTTGGAGGTCAACTCAACGGTTCAAACTCAACGGTTCAAACTGATGCAAATATATATTCTTTTAACGTCAAAATTAATATTTAAGATAAAAATACTCTTAGTCTATGTTTTTGGAATGTTAGACCTTTGCATAAAGGATTTAGAAAGTATATTTTAAAGGAAAAAACGCTCCTGTTTTCAAAGCAGAAAAGCTATTAGTTGATCCATTCCAGTAAATTTAAATAATACTGTATAGATCTAGGTTGATGAGTCTTCTGTACAACTTTCCAGCAGGAAACTGAAAGTTCTCCTTATAGTTACAAACTTGCATCTATGTTCATTTTTCAATACCCCCGACGTGAAAGGGACTTTCCAAATGACATTCCTATTGAAAATTAAAGCCAGTTAAGTTTAAGAATGATCTTTTCGAAGCGTTATATGTTCTTGAAAAGTAACTCGATATGTGCCTGACTATGCCGTTTCATTCCAAGACTCATATTCCGCAAACACTGGGATCATCCCTTTTCCTCAACCTAAATATAGCTCTATGTCTCCCGACTTATTGAGGGGTTCGTAGCCTTTTTCGGTCTGCAGAGGAAGAGAAATAAAAAGTGTCCTTTGTTTGAGATCGTGTGCCTATCTGTTGTGCGGCTGCCAGTCTTGCTGATGGAAGACCTATTTCGAGACTCAGACCTCATTTCTAAAACTGTGATGTCTGTAGTTAAATACTTGTTTCACATTATGTTTCTTTTTTTAGTTTCAGTTTCAATAACTGGGCAATCTAATAGTGCTTTTCACCAAGCGATACAATAACTTTGATAATGTTAACTACACGTCTTTTAATTGATATTTTTGAAATCATTTCTTTTTAACGTGCTATTTTCAAATGCTTGGTCCTAACTCATCATTAAATTAACAAATGCCAAAAGTACTGTATCTGCACCATAAAACTTAAATACTTTAACTGCTATATTACATTTTTCCTAATTTCGAGTAACGGTTTGGTAATTCTTCAATTGAGTCTTTTTTATTATTTACATTGCGTTGTTGCCTAAAATATGGAACATTAGGTTTTTGATTTTGAGTATCGCAAGATCCAGTATTTGTGACTCCGGACAAGACGTGACTGCTGCTCATCTGGACGAGTGTTCTGCACTAAATAATTTAGATTGCATTGTTAAAAAATATTGGAGAATTCGTCGCTTAATGACTTCATGGTTAAGGACCTGGCATTTGTTTAAAAATAATAATATATCCAATATGTTAATCTTCCACGAATACCAACTATGTTCCTTAAACGTTACGTACTGCTGTAAGGCTAGACTTATTAAACTATCTTATTAATCTCGTTTAAACTTCATCGTTATGATGAATTGTCTTTTCAAAACATACAAAATTTATTCAAGGTTTTCTGATAAGAAGCTCTTCTTCAAAGTCTAACCAGCTGTACTGACTGGCTGCCACAGCGTTTTCTCTAAATTACATTTTCACTCGTTAGTTAAACTCAAATTAATTTACATTCCAGTGGAATTCGATGAAAGGAACAAAGTAAAGAATTAACATAGCAACAACAGGTTGGCTGAAATAAACCGTATAATGTATATTCAAAATATATAGAAAATTATTTTTTTTTCTCTCCAATAGTCGACTAAACTTTATTCTTTTTAGTCCAAAGGGGCTTTGTCCCCGAAGGACTATTGTTTTCGTTTCGGCATTTTGCGTCGAACCTTGGTAAAAGTCGGTTCACTTTTCAAACTGTTGCCACCAAATATTGCAGCTCTGTATTATATTTAAAGAAATTAAATAATGAAGAATGTCCATAAATGCATGCTTGTTTCACGCATTTTGATAAAACGACGGCACCTAGAGTCATCGAATTTTGAATGACGTAATCCTACTGCGAATATGTGCATCTGGAAGCCCAAATTTGGAATTTGTTTTATTATCGATTTCATATTTTGTAAAACTTTAACGAATTTTTGATGAACAAACTCAAGGATTTCAAAGCGAGCAATGGCAACGTTATACAGAAAAAACATTTTTATCTCCAGCGCGTGAGACTGTTTACCGGAAATTCTAAAGACATGATCAGCTTAAAATTATTTTGCGATATTACTTTTAAACGTAATTTTATGGTTTAAGTGTGAAGAACATGATATTTAATAAATAAAGGTAACACACAAAATGTTAAGAAGACGCCCCTTTGGACGTAATTTAAAATCTGAAGCCTTTCAGATTTTCTTTCTTTCTTTTTCTTTTTTTTTAATTCCTTTGTCAGATGTAAGACTCATAATATTTAGTATTTTTCTATATGCATAAATACTTCGAATAAATATTTTAATAACATATTTTGTTAATATTATGTATACAGTAGTAAAGTTAGAATGCTGAACAAATATATATTCAATCTTAACTCGTTCGCGACGGATTGCACACCGTGTGTGCAGTGCATTTCCGACCCAAAAAGACGGTGTCACACTGTGTGTGTGCAATGCTATTGAAATCCAATTATCAGTCAGTGTGACAAGATCAGCTCTTGGGATAAGACTGGTTTCAAATAAAAAGTCATTAGAAGTGTGCAAACGTAAAATTTTGTATTGGTTTCGGTTTAGTCCTTAAAATGAGTGACCCAAAGGACCATTAGGAATGCAGAAAATGAGCAGTTATTGTGACAGTGATACTTTATTCCTTGCAGAAAATAGAAAAAAAATCGAAATGTTCTTGTTATGGATAGTGATAGTGATTTGGAACATGAGGAAGACACGAATAGGAATATGGAACTGTTAGATTTGATATTCTTGATGAGATTTTTGAGAAAACTGGTTGGGATGATTATAATGAAAGTGATATTAGTCAACGAATATACTGAGAAGAGGGCAGATGAAAGCGATTTAAAAAAAATCCTTTTGAGAGCAGATTCGGTCTCCAAAAGTTAACTAAAGGAGATCATCCGTAGGTTTTTTTTTTTCAAATTCTGTATGATTTATTTGGAATCCGTACACCTTTCCTAAAAGTTTATTTGTAAATTATATTCTTTTCTTCATTAGTGAACCTAAAATAACGATTTCATTTTACTTGAATATATTTGGAATAAGGATTATTCCATTTTAATGATGTCTTCATATTTTATTTTGTATTGCACACATAATGATTGATCCTCTTATTTGTACAATTGATTTCTGTTGCAAACATGTTTTTAATTAAAAAGATCAATATTTTTTTTCCAACGCCATTCTGTCAGCCGACTTCGGCTTGGCCACTACTAAGGCCAGAAGTGGTGGTTATTTTATTATGGAGGCACCTAATAGGTGTGCTACCTTTGCCTCCTATGAAAGGACGAACAGTTACAACCATACATTCTCCGGGATTGGAACCCGAGCCCTTCGGTATCGCAGTCAGACTATCTTAACCACTGTACCGTCTGAGCAACTAAATGGTCAGTATAAAGCAAAAAACAATTTCTGCTCCTGGAGATAGTCTGTAAGAAATTCGCCTTTTCTAATGGGCTAATTTAGGTGCTCTATATTTTGTTCATAAATTTTTGACCGAGTCATTTTGCATTTTAGAATAGTTATTAATGTATCACTGCTTAGTTCAGAAGAACCAAAATATTACCCTTTCATAAAATATTAGAATGTTTAATATAAAGAAGAATATTAAAAGGATTTTTTTAAATTTATTTATTTTTATTTTGCAGTAAACCATTTCTTATGCAATGTTTTGCAGCTGCAAAATTTTGTTTAAAATATTGCTTTCTCTATGCACAACTTTCACTTATTACCTGTTGAACATCTAGTTTATTTATAGTTCTTTGGTTACGTTTTTCATTTCCATTGTACTCTTTGTTGACAGAATAAAGAGACAGGAACCGTCAAAAGAAGAAAATATTCTGCTCATTTCTCATCTGTAATAAATATAACGTAATCTTATAAAAAAAAAGAGCATTGATGAGATGAGTTCTGTAAAAGCTGTTGCGTAACACGTGGGTCGCTATATTCTCGAACTTATTTATTGATTACACTAATCATTCTCAATGTCTGCGGATATGGGCTTTTTTCTTTCATTTCCCTTCAGTAGATGGCGCTGAATTTTTGTGTTAATATATATAAGCTGAAGTTTTATTGCTTTTTGCCCCTGATTCGGGGATCCGTGATATTCGAAATGCGCTTTTTTATTGAAAGCGGGGTTAAATCAATTCAATGTTTCAATCTACTATTATTTTTTAAATTTCTCCGTAATAAATTTCGAATCAAATGTAATAATTTTACTAAAAGAGCATTTCGTTTGTTTCCTTAATTGGATGTAGCAGTTACGCTATCTTTTTATACAGTTTCAGTTTTCTTTCATGGCATACGAAACTGCACTTTTTGCCAACACTTTACGTTCAGCTTGTATAATAACTAGATTTTCCCTTAATCTTCCGAAGGTGACTCTGTAACTGAACTAGTTGATAGCCTTTGCAGTATTTTCCTACAGATTTAAATTCTAAACAGGATTTACGCATATAAGAATTTTCAAACTTCATTGCATGTTCATTTCAAGTTCTGTTTCTGAATTTTAACCAGCAGTTTGAAAATTAAAGCATCTAATAAAAGAAACTAATTGATTACTATGTGTTTACATGCACAACTTCGTCTCTACTGAGTTTCCTCGAATTCGTTATTTAGAACCTTGGTAATCTCCTCTAGTAGGTCTTTTACCATTTTAAATCTACATTATAAATAGAATCCTTGGATTTATTTTAACACTTTTTCGAAACCTGCTTTAATTCTTTTAAGTTTCATGTTTTCCTTGATTGCTTCTTTTAACACCAGTATATCATCATCCTTCGCCATCATGAACCAAGGTGCCGCTTTTCCTGTTTATGCGCTTATCTTGACTCTGACTTTTAGATATATCTGGTTTATGTTTTTAACGAGTTTATCTTTGGTGCAGCCGAAGAATCGTTGAAATCTCTGGGGGAAAACTTCTAAAATTTTCTTTTTTTCATTTTTGTGTTTTTTAGAGGAGATTTTGACCTTCTGCTTTCCTCATCTGGATTATTTGGGCAAAAGATGGTGTCCCTTTTCTTGAAATTTTATCTATTTTAACTGAAATATTCATTTAGTCGGGAAACAATTAGATATTGTTTTGTTATAATACAGGGTGTTTATAAAGTCCCGGACCCATTTTGATGTTTAATAACTCATAAAATAATAAAGATAGATTAAAATTAATAACATAAATGGTTAGAGAGACTCAAAAAGTTTCATGACCCCTGTCAATGAATTTTCACGTGTGCCCCCTTCGTCGCGAGGAGAATATCAAGTCGATATTCAACTTCACGCCAGGTACCGGCAAGCATGTCGGCATCCACAGAGGCTATTGCGGTTGTCATTCTGGGTTTTAGGTCATCCATGTTCGACACTTTCCTCCTGTAAACGTTGTACTTTACAAATCCCTAAAGGAAAAGTCCAGCGGCGTTATATCAGGTGATCTAGGTGGCCAAGGAATTGGACCTCCTCGCCCAATCCATCTTCCTGTAAAATGGTCATTCAAAGAATTACGAACGATGGTACCCCAATGAGGTGGTGCACCATCTTGTTTCAAAAAGGCGTGTGGCTCAAGCTCTTCTAGTTGTGGAAATGCGAAGTTTTTCAATATGTCTAAGTATACGACTGATGAGACCGTCTTTTCTGTAAAAAAGAAAAGCCCAATGACTCGGTCGTGCATTAGTCCACACCACACATTAACCTTTGGGAAATCCCTTTGTGCCTCACGGTATTCATGGGGTTTTGAGATATCTTTCAGATACCAAAACCAAAAGAGAGAAAAATGCAATTAATAAGCAGACGATATTTAGAAAAGTACAGATATTTAAACTGGAAAATGAAATGATCTGAAATTAACCATACGCGCAGACGATATTTACAAAAGTAAAGATATTCAAATGTAAAAAGGAAAATATATAAGTTATTCCATCAATAAATGCCATAAGTTTGTTTATATCTTCATTATTTTATGAGTTATTAAACATCAAAATGGGTCCGGGACTTTATAAACACCCTGTATTACTCATGTTTACAAATGAATATCTTATTAATTCAGAAGTATCATTGTCCATTGCTGAATGAAACGTCTTCTGTTAGATTAATGTACATCTTGTAATTTAGAAAATGAGTCCTCTGGTTCAGTTCAGAGATCTCTATTTAGCTTCCAAAAATTCACTTTAGCTGCCCAAGAATTCGCTTCAGTTCGAGCAGAAAAGGACTTTAGCTCCCGGAAGAGGTGTCCCAAAGAGCGACGACAAAGTACCGAGTTTATGAAATGTATTATGACAAACATGCTACTAGAAAAAGGAACTCGAAAATGAGTTTATCATAGTGAAACTGTTATTTTCATACGTCATAAAAATAAAAAGCGCTGCTACAGATTCATTTGATATTAAATACGCGATATCAAATTCGAACAAATTAACTGAATGAATATACAAGAAAATTATCATAAAATGTGAATTAATATTCGATGTTCTCAAAAAATAGCAAAATAATCCAACTGTCCACGATTTAGAGTTGAAAACCTCCAACTAATTGAAGAATAAATACATACAGCAATAACAACAACAAAAAACTGTCAGTTCTTCAATGTATGAACATGAAGTGCTCAAACGTTTTGCTATTTTACTTCTGTACATAACAATTCAACAAAATAGTACAAGTAGCACATGTGGAACTGTTTCATATTTACATTAAACAGAACAGCTGGCTCTAACATCAGGTACAGCGCAGCCAATAAAACGATTATGCATGTCATGTCATTGGGACAACGTGTTTAACTTTTCAGTTTTGTATATAATATGAAAAAATAAAATGTTAACATTTGTTTCAACGTTACAGTTTTAATAAATATCATTAATAATACACAAATTGGAATAGAAAATAAACGACCTCTAGCATTAAAGGATGCTAACCTAGATATAGAAGGCGCTTAAGTAAAGCGCATGATGTTTGAATACTACTGCTTATTGAAACGTGTCAAACATTCTGAACCTGGGCTTGAGACAAGCATTTTTCACTTCCGCAGAGTCCGGTTGTGCTTATTCATTGAGCTATCGAAGCTGGTAATGACTATGCTGTTGTCTCACATGAAATTCGAAAGTATAATTCAACAGTACGACTCGCTACACCTTTCTTTTCCATTTTAATATAAATACAAGGTGCTCATAAAAAAACTTGCCGATAATTGAGCCCCTGGAGGCCTATCTGCTCAATCAATCGATATGAAATTTCAGATATTGTTATTTGAAGGTATGCGTTCGAGGTTGTGATGATTTAAAATAATATGGCTTTCATAGTTAAGGTTGCAGTGAAAAAATAAAACTTTTACTGGAATTACAGGTTTTTATTGTGCCCACTTTTGCACCTGATAACACACATGCATGCGGTAAATTGTTGAAAGCAATAACAAACGTAACATCGCAGGATGAATCTGCATAACTGCATATTTTATAGCATATTTCAATTCTGATAAATATTGTGGATTTCATGAGTCCATCCTAGATTTCAGACAACCCCCAGAACTAGAAATTCATCAGAATAAAATCGGGACTTGCGATGGCTACGAAAATTACTCTACCTTAAAATGTTGTTCATTGTGAAAAGTTGTAATTTCAATAAAAGTTTTCTTTTAACTCTCCTTTGTATTGTTATTAGCCCTGTACACTGCTCTTTTTGAAAATGTTTTGCGCCGGCAGTTTTCGTCATAGGTGTCTCTTTCCAAATTTGTAGTTTTTCAATTTGTTAATCAATTTGAGCAGGAAAATATGGGTGTTGCCATTCGGAAATTTCGAAATATTTTCACTGTAACAGTGAAAGATCTATTGTTTTAAATCATACAATCTTGAGCGCATGCGTTCAAATAACAATATCTGAAATTTCATTTCGATTGGTTCAGCGTATGGGTCGCTAGGGTTTCATATATCAGGGAAGTTTTTTATGAGCACCCTGTATATTGAAAGCCTTTGTATCAAAGCCAGAAAATTAATACAAAATAAAATAATTGAGAGAGGCGATTCTTGTTCGCAACTGTATTATTAAAAAGACTCAAAATGCCGAGGGCAGAAATGGCTGATCGTGCTTCGAGCTTAGCAGTTTATGGCAAAGCCAGTGCCTGTGCGGGAGTCAGTACGCGTAGGGTCATGTTTTCTTAGACTTACTCATAAGGAAAAAGTATTTAAATTTTTCAGCCTAGGAAAGAAACGGCATAATTCGACATACAAAAGAACAGCAAATCCTATCAGGTAGTTCTCAATGATCATGATAAAAGTCATAATTATAAATCAGATACACAATTAAATCCGATGGGATTTCATATCATATTTATCGTCAGCTTAGTATAGCTCAGAATAAAACTGTTGTGCAGCATTTTTTTGGTATCAGGATGCCTGATGTTGAATTCACTAGAAAACATTACCTTTTTAATACACGCTATATGTCTTCGTTCTTGTTTTCTCACTTTATCGAAGCTTTCAATACCAATGTTAATGTCAACAATAATTCAAACAGACAATATGTTATAATCTAGCTTCTTCAGCTTCAAATGTTTTCGAAGACTATTTCTATTTGTAAAGATGCTCTAATGGGATTTCACGTAACACTATCATAGAACACAGAAAATGTTTCGTTATTACTTCTTGTACATCTACAAGTTGTCTATCCTTTGCACAGAAGTCTTAGAACAGTAGATCAAGTAACAAACTTCCATTTTTCAAAAACTTTAAGTCATTTGCATAAAGAAATACGCTGAAATATGACACAACTGTTCTGCGATTTGCATACTTCTGTTTTCTGATGCTTCCGTTCTAATACGAAGTATGTTAACTAAACAGAATAAAAACGTTCTAGCATTAAGTTATTGTCTCGACAGAATTTATTTCAAAAACGCTAGTGCATTTCTAATAAAATATTTCTTTTCTTACAGAATGCAGGGCTGCTTTTGAAGTGTACGACACCACCGGAGGCGGAAAAATTGACGCCATTTATTTGGGATCTTTGTTGAGGGCGTTAGATTTGTCCGTCACTGAAGAAGCTGTAGCCAAGGCTGGAGGAACCAAGAAAGAAGGTAAAATATTATCAAGTTAAGATAAATTCGTCATGGTGTATTTTCTATGACCTTTAATTCTGACTCATTCTCAAATTTTAAACATGGAGATGTAGAAGTACCTTTTTATGAATTCGTTAGAAACTGAAGCTGAACTATGTTTGTTTTTTTATTAATCTAACGAGTATTAGTTTTTTCTACTGCTTTAATAATTCGGAGCTAAACCCTTGATATCTCATTAATCAGCAGCACATATATCAGTTCATATATATTGCATTACATAAGAGGAACTTTATGCTGATTGCAGTTTCATTGGATTTTCAACCAGCTCTTACAATATGTTATAATCTAGCTTCTTCAGCTTCAAATATTTTCGAAGACTATTTCTATTTGTAAAGATGCTCTAATGGGATTTCACGTAACACTATCATACAACACAGAAAATGTTTCGTTATTAATTCTTGTATATCTGCAAGTTGTCTATCCTTTGCACAGAAGTCTTAGAACAGTAGATCAAATAACAAACTTGCATTTTTCAGAAACTTGAAATCATTTGCATAAAGAAATACGCTGAAATATGACACAACTGTTCTGCGATTTGCATACTTCTTTTTTCTGATGCTTCCGTTCTAATACGAAGTATGTTAACCAAGCAGAATAAAAACGTTCTAGCATTAAGTTATTGTATTGTACTCAAAGCAGTCATTTGAAATGAAACTGCATTTCAGAAAATGGCGAGAAAGCTCTCTGTTTTATTTTGCGGATCTTTTCTTTCATCAAATACCCTAATTTCCCCCTCAATGACTCAAGTTTTCCTAAATGAGAGCATTAACCACAATATTTCGCTAAAGATGGAATGAGTTTAAAAAATACTGAATAAATCATAAATATTAATAAAAATTTCAGTTAAAGAAGTGAAGTTAAATTTTTCTGCGAACTACTCATTTATTCTTTAATTATTAAACTAAATAAGCTGTCACTCAGTTTTGTAAGAGTAATAACTCTATTTTAATCTTCAAGAAACCATGAAGTTTTAGTAACAACTCAAAGTCTTCTTTAATATCAGTCGTCTCAATTATAAACTGAATCGCTAGAATCAGAGCTGAGGGATAAAATACATATTATAATCATCACATATTTCAATGAAAATAATGTAATCTATAAGCCTATAGAAGAATTAAATTAAAAAACTTTGAACTAATCGAACAGGTTATTTTGAGTAATAAAATTCTTTTAAGTTTGAAATAATTATAAAACTTTATAATAATAAAACTGATTAAGACATTAATATGTGAATAACTGATAGAAATCAAAACAAAATCGTCTGTTTAAAGGGTTTTAGCGTTAAAATGTTATTTTATAATAAACTAGCCGCTGCGCGGCCAGCCTTCGTCTGGCTTTTAAGTGTACCAGAAAAATGCCTAAAGAGAACACCAAACATTAAATTTGAAAACTGCACAGAATTTTACTCTGCAGAACAATTTTATCGAAAAAGAAACAAACAACAACAGAAAAAAAATTCAGTTAAAAATGCATTACATATAAAAAGCATACAACGAAATAAGCAATATCCCTTAATACAAATATTAATTATCCTAATAAATAAATAAAATAAATTAAACTTCCCTCTGCAAAATCTTAAGAACTCAAATGATATAAACAGATTAAGAACTTAAGATTAAACAGATTAAAAAATTTCATGCAAAACTTTTTTATAATTAAAATTATATATAATTAAAACATAATATTACAATGAAATAAGCAATATCCCTTGATACAAATGTTAATTATCCTAATAAAATAATTAAACAATTTACGGTTGCAAAAAGAAACAACTTTTTAATTTCTTAAACTTTTCAGTCTCTTAAAAACAGTAACATAAGAAATACGATGAAAAATTGTTGCCAAACCGAAATTTTTAAAAGAATGAAACTATTCAAAATGATGCAATTTCATCAAAAATCTATCAACAACAATAAGAAAGGAAAATTGTTGCCAAAACTACATTTTAAAATATCTGAGATGTGAGAAGTGTATTCGGAAGCTTCATTTAAAAAATTTTTTAAAAATACAAAATATTATTATTTTTCCAAAATTCTTTTTTTAAAAGGAGTCGAAAGGATTAAAGTTCAACGTGTCCAAAAATCAAAGGAAAATAAACAGCACATTTTTTAAAATAAGTTTTTTTTAAAAAAATTCCGCTGAAAAGGTGTTAAGCTCACCTTCCTAAATAAATTCGTATTTAATCGATTTATTGAAATACGAAATTTATTTTAAGTTCGTAAAATAGCTAAGTGTCTACGCTTCACGACGATGTAAAAATGAAATGTATAGAGCGAAATCTCGCTTTCCCGTAGCCCATTATGTCTCAAAATGACGCGATTTGGTCACAAAACATAAAATAAAAAAATTCTAATTCGAATTTCGAAAAAATCGCTTCGAAGTGCACTGGCTCTTGTGTAGATACACCTATGTACCAAATTTCGTGGCCCTGGGTCAATTAGCTGACTCTCAACACGAACGAAAGACACACACACACAGACTCTTTGTTTTATTATATGTAGAGATTTGAATGCCAGAAACATTAAAAACTCCTTTAGACAACTAAAATGACCATGATTTTTGAACGTATCTTTTGCATCATTTCAAAACCAATGAGAAAGTTTAGATATGTTTGAGCTTATTTTTGAACTTACAGGACTGCTGTTGTTGCAGAAATAACTTTATACAATACGTAAATTAACATGTTTCTATATAAAATAGTGGAAAGTAAAATTTGAGTCTGATGAAATTTATTTAAATGGAATACAGTTAAATTTAAATAATCAATTTTTAAATTTAAATATTGATTTTTAAATTTAAATAATCCAAAAGTGACTGCTTTGATGTAAGAAGTTCAATGATATAACAGTTTAATATGCTTAAGTGCTTCTCGTCGAATATTATTTACTTAGTATACAATAAAAAAAGTTATTTTAAATGGCTAAAAGTTCTTGTTTATAGTTCTATCTATGTTTCATGTTTTCTATTACGGCTACGTGTCTGAATCATACAGTACTGCTAATAGAAATTTCCCAAAACTCGTCTTAGGTGAGAAAATGATAGATTTTGAAGAATTCCTACCCATCTTCAGTGATGCCAAAAAATCCAAAGATATGGGCCAAATTGAAGATTTACTAGAAGGTTTGAAAGTATATGACAAGAACGAAAACGGAACCATGATGGCGGCTGAATTGGCTCACGTACTTCTTTCTCTTGGTAAGTGCAAACATTAATAATAAAAAAAATAACCGCATTAAAGTAGAGATCTGTACCACTAACTAGGTTCGGATTTGCACATAAACTAAAAGAACTTGGTCAAATATAAATATCTAAAGTCGCAATTTTATTGTTATAAAGTATTTGTCTCGCTCTTCTCAGCATACCTTTGTGGTGTAATAGTCAGCACGCTCGGCTCGTATTCGAGAGGTACGAGGATCGAGTCTCGGCGAGGGCATTGCTCATTTCTCCAATTCCTTACATTGAAAAAATCCTAATGACTCTTCAATGTGAACACATTTTGGAAAAACAAATTCTCTTTTTATAGTTAACAAATAATTAATTTAAATAATGTCACTCCACATCTACTTTTAGATCCACGATTTGTTCATTACTATATTGTAAATGTAAGAAAATGATAAAGTATACAATTGAGTTGAGAAATGTGATGAGAATTTTAATTAAATCCTTTATCGAATTTTGCTCATTTGGGTTGAAACTAAATTATATTTATCCATTTATTTTACTTTCAGTATGCATGTGAGTCGTATTTGCTGCTAAAAATTATTTTTAAGCCAAATGATACTTCCATTTTTAATTTGATTAGACTTCAACATTTACTCAATGTATACAGGGTGTACCAGCACTGCGGTGACAAACTTTCAGGAGAGTACATCTGGACGATGGGAAATCACATAGCAATGCATGGCCAGAAACGCTTTTCTGGTGCTGTAGTGACGACACAAAACACAAAAAAGTAAGGACACAAACAGTGAGACAAAACGTTTTTTATTATGTTTAGTACAGGAAAAACCTACAAATAAGAACAAAAACAAGTAACGATCGTCATTAAAGAAGGGGTTTAAAATTAAGACTCCGGACCATGACTCAGGCCTCACTTCTCTGGATCATGGAAGATCTGCATCACGAATGGAAATTCGCATGGAACATGATGCACGATTCCTGCATCACAATCCGCGTTGTAATTTCGAAAGCCTTCTTTGATACTGATCGGTGTCTCTTTATGTTGTTTTTCTTTGTCTTCGTTGTATTCCAAATAATAGGCATGTTTTCTCACTCCGTTGGTGTCCTTTCTTTTTGACTTTTGTGTCGTCACGATCGCGCTAGGAAAGCGTTTCCGACCATGCATTCCTATGTAATTTCCCATCATCTAGGTGTGCTCTCTCTCTCTCTTGAAAGTTTGTCACCTCTGTACTGATACACCCTGTATAAATATATATATACAGTAAATCCTTGTTAACAAGAATTCCAGGGGACCGAAAAATGAAGAACTCGTGTTGAAAAAATTTTCATGTTAAGTGGGGACGCAAGCTTTATTTTTGAAGAATAGTTTTTCTACATATTAGCCATTTACAGTATATATGTATATACATATTGCAGTATATAATGTAAGTCCTTACAGAAAATACAACAATATTACATTAATTACTGTACTGGAACTTAAATTTAACAGACCTTTTTGGTGTCTGGGAGAGTGCAATATGCAGAAAAAATTTCTATACATTGCCCTGTCGTAGAGGAGAACGCAAATGCCTGCTAACTTCACGTTCAAATGTACTCATAGCTTCCGTAAAACTAGCAGTCAATTCGGAAGCTGCAGCAAAACATTCTAAAGTGTCCGAGTTATGTAACACTTTCTAGTGGGTGGGCAGAATGGCATTGTCCTTCCCACTCTATTGTAATAACATTTCTTGCCCTTTAGACACAACTGCCTGTACATCACATTCCACTGCATCACACACGACAAAACCGTCATTTTCATTAACAGGCTCCTCAAAACTAACATCATGGTTCGCAACATCTTGTAGAATATTCCATTCGTCAGACGAAGTGGTATCATTGTCACCATCTCATTTGTCAACAGAATTAAGGCGTTTATGTCTCCAGACTCTGCTAAAACAGTTTGTTGCATACACGGATTTCAAGGATGCCTCGGAGACAGCTTTTATTTCCCCAAGCATACTGCAAGTTGGCGTTTCGATACCCTTCCAAGAATGCAAATGCCACCTCTTACAAGTCGTATGTTTAAAACCTCTCCATAAGAGCAATAATGCCTTTATCCAAAAAGCTGAAGACGACTTCGTGAATTTTTTGGGGCGGAGTGAATCTTTGCATAAGTTACCTTCAGATCATACATGTTACGGCTGTACCCCCATCCTATGTCATAAGAACAAGCATATTATAAGCCACCATTTAATTACTAAAACGAGAAAGCCACATACGAAAAATGCTGAGGCATCGATCCAAATTTTGGGACTTATGGATCACCTAAAGACTGTTTGCCGTTGCCGTCTGCATTACATGCAAGGACAACAGTTAAACGTTCTTTAACAACATGCTCCACAATGGCACTTTTTACCTTTTATTCGAAGGGTACAGTATGGGAAAGGATTGTAAAAAGCCTAGTTTCTTCCATATTATAGACATCACTCGAGGCATACTTTTCTCTCAGTCAGATTCACGCAGCCAGTTGTTTGCTCCTTGAAATTTTGACTATAAATTTTGTGTCGTCTCATTTGCTTTTGGCTGAATTGCAGGTCCACTTGAAAGTAGACTGAAAGCATGCAATGGTTGAACATTCTAGAAATAAAGTTTCGGCAGCTCCGAAGTCGCTTAGATATGTTCCCGGAACCCGATACGGAAGCATATTAAAAATCTTTTCACGATCTTTCAGTATTGTGGTTATGGTAGATTTAATATTTTCCTACTTTTCTTCAATTATACTGGGAATGGGACATTCGAATTCTCTGATCTCCGAATCCTACAAATTTTGAAAACGATTAGGGATACGAAAGCTGGTATTTCCCCTTCTTTATCTTCATTCCATTTTTTTTCGAATTCTAACCTAGAAACGTTAAACAGTTTAACTTAAATTTTGAAAAGATTAGTTTTGCTGACGCCTTGTACAAGCATCATTCATTAAAAGAAAAGCACGTATTTGTTGCGATTTCAGTGGATCTAAATCACAAATATTACATCGTAGCAGCTCTGTGTACCAAGAGTGTTTTCTTTCCGAAGACAATTTAATGTTTCCCTATTTAATGCTTAATGTTCGTTAGCTGCGCAAATAATTCTCTGCCGTCCAACCAAAATAGTGGATAGCGCCGCTGACTGCCGTACCGAAAGCAAAGAATATGTACTGTTAAGAAGGAAAACTTCGCAGAAGTGGTTCCCTTCCAACTAAAAGGGAAACAACTGCGCATGCGTGAAATATCTGTCGCCAAAAAGCGCCAAAGCTCGAAGCTGAATGTCGAAGTTCGTTTGGACAGGTTCGACCGTTACGTATAGCAAGAGTTTAAACAAAGAATAAGTTCTTTGGTTTCAAGTAGCGATATGGACAATTTAAGTTCAACAGCCAGTGAAAGTGAAACTTCACCTAATATTTCATCGTTTCCGTCAAAGAACGATTCATCTTAACCCGTGTTCCTCAATTTCCTATACACGTCGCGGAGGGGGAGAATGTCGGCTAGGTATCAAAGAACCGGCATATCACAGAGGGGAAATTCTCGCCAACAAATTCCGTCGCCAAATCCCTTGGCGAATGTTCCCTTTTCTTTGTAGCGGCGTTGCAGACAAAGTGGTTTACATTACGTCTATGGAGCCTTTCCTTCTTTACATAGAGGTTCTTTGCCGAAAGGCCCAGGTTTGAATCCCGAAGAAGACATGGGTGTTTGTAAATGTTTGTAGTGTCTGTGCGGCATGGGAGCACTCTAAATATGCGTCGGACCAAAACTCCCCTCCAGAGGTTGGTGGTAGGAAAAGAGGAGTGGGAGATCCTCGAACCCTTCCCCCGAGATGTTCTCCATAAAAATTGGAGACTGAACTGAGCGAAGTCGTACTGTCATCTGTACAGTGATCAAAGCTTTTACCGACGACAGGCTCACAGTCTTGCACTCCTTGCCACGAGGAATTTCGTGGGCTTGTTCTTAAGTTAATGTCAGACAAATGAGATAAGTCACAAGAACAATAATTTTTTATTCTATATGTTTGCTTATTTAAAAAGATTCTGGGAAAAGGCAGACGTTTTAAATTGTTAGTCAAATATTTATTATTAAATTAGATCGAGAAAATTAATCTTAAGGTCAAGAGTTTTAATTGTATACTTCATTTATTAAATTTCATTTACATCTTTCCCATTTTTAGCAAATGAATATCCTAGCGTAGCTTCCTAGGTAGATAGTTTTAGCTTTTAACAAAGAGCTAAATAAGTGCGAAAGAACACAGGCATTCGAATGTTTTTTTTTTTTTTTTTTTTTTTTTTTTTTTATTTTTTGTAGAGACAGACTGGAATAGTAACGCATCTGGGTGCACTTATCGAGACGAAAACGATCGTTTTGGGGGATTAAGCGCTGCACTGTTTATTTTAGAATTCTAAGAAAATGTAGTTTAGAATTTTTCAGCTGTTTCCATCTCTTTAGTCAGCTAAGGGTAAAAAAAATCTCTAGAAGAAACTTTCCATAGAGCATATGCTGTAGACATAACTTGAGTTATTTTTAGAAAAGTACAAATTATATTACCTTGAAGTGACTCGTGGAAGGAAGCAAGTGCAATATTTTTGTTACTGTTATATTTATCTTTTTTTTTTCTGGTTCTTATTCTGAAAATTTATTAATTTAGGTGAGAAGTTAAATGACAGAGAAGTCGACGACATCTTCACAGCTTGTTGTCCACCTGAAGATGAAGATGGATACATCAAATACGAAAGTAAGTTATTTGATGCTTGAATGAAGTAAAGGATTTTTACTCCTGTCTTAGATTTAATAAATTGAAAATAAAATTTTCTTCAGATGAGTTGTGCAAAATTTTTAAAATGTTCACTCTGTGAATAAATATAATTTTTTTAATCTAACGATAATTAACTTCTTTTAATTAATTTAGGTTTTACTAAATATAAAATTTAAAGATTATACAGATAGTAGTTAATAGTCTATGTAAAAAAATATTTTAAATCTTTAGCCAAACGTAACTCAATATTTTATCAATTTCTCCACATTTTCATTCGTCTTTGAAAGTTAACGTAACATTATAATAAGGCTAAATTTAAACACAATTTAATGGTTTTACATTATAGTTATCACAAAATCAAAGTATTATCTTAATAGAAATATTTTACAACAAACATTTTACCATTTTATGTTATAAAATGTTTGCTTGTATTTTCCAGTTGTTTCAGCCCTCTTATGTTTTAAGCATAGACAAAGGAAATACATTATTTTAAAAAGCTTAAAATTAATATTTATAACAATGTATTATTATTAGTAGCGTTTAATTTATTGTTATCGTTACTAAGTAGGATAATTTTTCACTGGTCCGTTTCGGTCGAACCAGTGCAAGCAATTTTAAGTCTAAGGTATCCGTAAATCGAGGTTTGAAGGTTTTTCGATTAAAATTATTCGAAATACTTTTGACTAAGGGCGACGTTTTGTATTACTTGAATTGCAATGAATCCTTAGTAATTAAGTAAGCGTCTCTATAACCACTGTTGCTTAGGCAATAATGATTGCATTGAATTGTAATGAACACACAAAAGTAAATTAAGAATTAAATAGAATAATCTTACAGTAAATTACTGTTCAATAAGTCATTGTTGAAATCATTACTTACTATGATATCTAATTTAAGCAAAAAGAAAAACAAAACAAAAAAATGAGAGGAAGAAGGACGCCAGGTAAATTTGCCAGAAATCTCTTAAATACCAGTGATACTATAGCTTGATACTGATTGATTATTCTTCATCAGACGATAACGCTCCTTCATTTTTAAAGTTCTTCTTAGTGGACTCCAAATTCCATAAACTGAAACTGACTTTTTCTATAATTAATGTATTAATATACTTTCGAAAGAAATTATTTTATACATACAATATTAATAAAATTTTGGCTTTTCATATGTAAGACGAAATTAATGTTTTTATAAGTGCCATTTGAAAAAGAAAAAAAAAGGAAACTTTAGAAAGTTGAAAAAAAATTATTATCATATTTTTGTTTAGCCTCACATTATTTTAAACGATTATTATTTAGAAGCTTAGTATTAAAAAGCTTCACTTTCCTGCTATTTTTAAAATAACTCTTTATAGTATTAAAAAGTCTTAACACTTTCAGCATAAATTAAATAATGCACCTGAAGAAGAAGTTTTTTTTAAATTTAAATGCATGTGAAAAAGAATGTTCTATATTTAAACCTTTCAAACTAGGCCTGCAAATTTATGAATATTAGGCTGATTCTTGTTGACTTAAGCACCTCCAATTGCAATATTTTCAAAAACAATTTTTGGAAATAGTTATAAAATAACAATTTGTTCAAGAAAAGGTAAAATATTTAAAGTGATTGCTGTTCATATAAATGGGTGTTAAAGAAATAAATTAAAAAATATGCACTTCTAAATAATTGTTGCAAAATAAAAGGTACACAATCCTTAATTATGTAAAAATTAGGTTTTTCCAGCAAGTAATGTTCAAGATTACATGCTGTTGGGTTGTTGAAAAGTCATGCTTACTCACTAATTATTAATATGAATTAGGATTAATATTTAATAAGAATTGAATTTGCGATATTTAGATAGAAACTTAAGTTTTCGTACATATTTAATTAATGAAATTGTTTTATGCTTATGTTTAAATATTTTGTTCTTATAGCGTTTGTATTGCTTCTGCATTTGCTTTAAAACAGCATAAAAAAATATTAAATTTGGCTTCACTTTGCGAAATTTTTTCCTTCTAGTGTAGTTTTTTTCCTTTTTTTCATGCTCATACGCAAGCTGTAGAATATTTTTGCTTTTACGCCTTAATAAATTTTGCTTTGGAGCTTTTTTTTGCTAAATATCTGAAAACGTTAACGGAAACCACGGGAAGCATTGTTAATCATATGTTTTATCTTGGCCTCATTACACTATTAATCGAATAAAATTACTTGTCAACATCCATTCAAAATTTACTGAAAGAAATTAGAATTTAATAAAAATATTTATAATAAAATTGCATATTTGCAATAAAATTGCATATAAAATTGCATGACATAATTTTCTGGCAAAATTCAAATTTCCAGGTATATTTTGTACCTTGCATCGAATTTCTAAAAATAGTTTATAACAAAAACATAATAAACAAGAACGGTATATTTAATTTGACATTCATATATTACCTCAGTGAAGGGTTTGCTGAAGGAAATGTCAACAGAATGCTGCAAATTAAAAGCCATATTTTAAATCACGGAATAATATAAAAGCTCTAAGATTAATTGCATATAATGTGTAAATACAATGTATATTAATATGTTTAATGACACGTTTATTTTTTACACATTTTGCATGAGGACATATATCTGCATAGGAATAAGGAAAGAATTATCATTATAAAATGTGCATTTTACTATAATTTTTGAAAAAGGAAATTGAAAGAAAAGTCATTGATTTATAAATAACAACTTCACTTGAATGCGAAGGTGTTATACGCTGCTACATCTGTAGATTTTGCAAGCACAAAGTAGTATATAATTTTTTTTTTTTTTTGCTTCCACCTTATTCATGTAGCATAAATTACACTTGCTTTGAAAATTAAACTTGCTATATGTTTGCATCTTCATAGCATGTGCTTATAGCTTATTGTTGAAGCTTAGATGATCATAGAACATTTACGGGAACAAATCGCTTTTATAGAGCAAAGGTAATGAATATTTGCGCTTTACAGCTAAGTGGATGAATATTTGTTACATTTCAAAGCTTTCAGCCCGCTGCTTCAGAGCTTTCTGCGACAGCATACGCTTCGCTTCTGCCTCAACTAACCCTTTATTCTTTTACAACCCTCTTTTAATATTCTGTCATTTTTCTATAAAATTCTTCTAGCATTCGTAAAGACCATCCTTGCTGGACCACATCCTGAGAGCAAATAATAAATTAAGTCTCAAAAACTTGGGAAATGATCTGTTTCCTCGGATGCCAAAGATGGTGGAGATCCTACCTAATCTTCAACTATGCCACACCGTCCTCATTCCTACCTCTTACCTAATCTTCATCAAATCATAAATGTTGATATTAACAGTGAATTCATCTTTATTACCTTCTTCCAGTTAATAGATCTGAACTGAACTGAACTGTATTAGCCTGTAACATGAAGCCACTTTTTCTATATAGAGACACTCACGTCACTTTGCTTCTTTTGGTGAAAATGCAGTCCAGTTTTATTTTTCTACAAAAATTTCTGAGGCAGAGGAAATTATATCAACCTTTGTTTTTTTTTCCAAATGAAATATGATTTATTGTTTTTACAATGTTTGTAGTACTGAATACTCTCAAAATTCTTCATCGCAAGATCTGAGATGAACATTAAATCTATCATTTTTCATAAATTACACTTTTCTCTTTTCTCGCAAAAATTATCACTGCTCATTATTTATTATTATTTACATTTGAAAGGAGGCAATTTTAAGGCAAAATTTTCGATCAAAAAAGATTTATTAAAAAATTGTTTTTTTGATATTTATTTATAATGACACGGGTTTTAGTTTTTAGTAAGAGCATCCTGCCTAAAAGTTGGTAGCCATCGTGTTACTTTACTGAATAAAGTAAAGGGCAAATAAAAATGAATTTATTAATATTTTTACATGAATAATTACTGGAATCAAATTCTGATTGAAAAACTGACGATTCGTTTTTTTCTCTGAAGTAATTTGAAATAGATCTAAGCGATATTATTCAGACTAAGTTCCTATGAAACCTACGTATTTTAACTTTGTTTGTTTAAATTTTAAAGTATTTTTCATTGGCTCGAAATAAAATTAATATTCATCTGTCAAAATAAGGAAGTTTATAAACTATTACTATCCACAATAAAAGTCTCTAAGCTTAGATTTAAAGCACTTTTTTCAAGAAATGACCAAGTAAATAATTTTTACTTACAAGAAGTTTGTTTTTGACCATACATAAGTATAACTCCTAATCAATATATATAGTATATCTACTTCAGGTAATAAAATGCAATAATAGAGAGCTAGATTAACCATTAAGCAAAAGAAGCATATGCTCAGGGCACCAAGGAAAAGGGCACCACAAAAAGGTAATTAGAGACTCAAGAAAGACCCACAAAAATTTCCCCTTGCCGGTTTTACCATAGAATGTACGGTGCAGCTAGATCAAGATCGAGCGAGAAATAAAATATGTGTCATTAGGTTACTAAAACTCTTAATCCATCCTGTAATAATAACTTAAGAAAATGATGATGAAAAATACAGTTTTTAATATTAAAACAAAATTTGGTACATTAAAACAATGTGAAAATAATGCTAACAAATACGTACACGTTTCGTAAATTACTCAATGAATGCACATGAATTATTAATTTGAAGCATTCTTCCTGTATTGGTAAGTACCATATGTTTACTTTTTTTTGTAAGCTCTTAAACAATATTTTAAAGTTAAATAAGCACATTGTTTCATTGTTTTTATTTTTCTTATAAAAATATGCATTTTTGGCCAAAGAATAAATTAAATTTTTAAAGAAATTTTTATTAACTATGTTTAAGTACTTTTATTCCAAAGTAAAATTAATTTTTCACCATGCTTTACATTTATTCATAAATATTTTAAATTAATAAAATTGCCCCAGTCTTGTTTATACAGAATAATAAATTTGAGTAAAATATAATCTTTAGGTTTATTAATTGAGTTTTTGTGATTGAGATGCAATTGCTTCTTTTCTATATTATTTTAAATTTATTAGCATAAATTATTAGTTAAAATACATTTATCTGTTTTTAAAGTTTAAAATGATAATAGATTCAATAATATAGAGAATTATTTTCTGTTTACTTCATTCTATTTATCTAACACGTTATTTGTTATTTCAGCTTTCTTGAAAGCTGTTTTCGCTGGTCCATTCCCTGAAGAGAAAGGCGCCAAGTAAAAAATATGTACGCCTTATAGCCATCATTTGACAACTTTCAAATTCAGTTTTGTATACAATCTAAAAATAGCTTAAAAAACAATATTACCAAACTCATATTCCTTTGAAGAGATGCATAACCTGGATCTGAAACTTACGAAAAAAGGGCAGTGTTGTTAACACCTTCATGCCTTTTAAATACAATATTATTTTTAGAGGGAACACTTTTATGCGAATTTAAAAATCTAATATTGTATTTATTATGTGAAACTGTTCAATCCAGCAAATAAAAATTCATGATTTTTTAGTTTATAGTCTACATTTTTATTTATAAAATACTCAACACAAATCATTTATATTGCTCATTAATATAAATTAACTGTGACTTAAAAAGTGTAACAATTTTTCCGGAATTAAAATGAAAATAATTACTTAACTTCCGAATTGAAAGCAGAAAGTATTCTACATTATATATAAAATATTTTTTTCTTGTTCTAATATTAATCATTATTAACTGAATTTTCATTGTATAAGTAATAAATCAATACAGAAAATAAAAACTTTGTAACAGGTATTCAAACAAAAAATCTGCTTTTCTGAGAGAGAAGTTACTCAATAATATTCATATCTGATGACTGGCTATTTTAGGAAGACTGTACAAAATAACGGCACAAAATATTGAAATATTTTTAAAGCAAATATAACTTTAGAATTTAAAATCAAGAAGATATGAAGTTATCATTAAAAATGAAAACTGCTAATTAATACTGTAAACGTTTTGTAAAAGATATTTAGCTTAATTTCATAAAATTTTCAACCGATCTACTTTTTAAATGTATCAGATTTAGTGTCAATGATTGTAATTTTATTGCTGTAGTAAAATTTCAGTTATTACTCCAACAAAGCTGAAAAAGGCTATTTCCATAAAATTTTAAAATTTATCCCAATCACATGGCAACACTACAGGCTTTATTCTTAACAATTATTTAAATGGAAACAGAATTCTACTTTTTAAAAATATTTTCTCAATAATAGTTTTAAATTTATAATTTAACAACGCCTCTTAGAGTAAAAGCACTATATCCATATCAGTTATAAACTGATTCATATAAATAAAACCATTGAATGAAAAAAATATAAAAATAAAACCATTGAAATGGCATTCAGCAAGATTTGCTGGTGAACTGTTACGTAGATATTAACTTAAATAGATATTATCTTTACAGATGATTTCTATTTCATTGCTTTTTTAATATAGTCAACTTTTAATTTTATTTAAGCATAACTTGAAAAATGTTTTATAAAGAGATTCTTGATTAAATTCCTTTTCGATCGTGTTTTACTTAAGTATGAATATATTTTAAATTTCGCAATTTAATTACATTTTTTTTTTCGCTGAAAAACTGTTGAAACGTAATTAAAATCTAGAAAATCCAACTTTATAGTCAAATATTTGAAATAGGAAGAAGTGGTACGTAAAATGGCAGAGGCACAGAAATGTGAGGACGTATCGCAGCTTCCTCATGAAAGCGACACTGAAGGTTAATAAGATGTTTATGTTGTATATGACACATTTTTTTTCCTTTTTCGACAGGCAAAAATTTTGCAGAAGCATTGTAAATAGCACAACTAAGCGGTTTAAATATTGAATTTTTATATGAAGTATATTAAAATTTTTTAAAACAAAAGTAATATATATATATTATAAAAAGAAAACTCTTCATATTACATCTCCAAGCAACGGAAATTCAATTTAAAAACATCATTGAAAAGGTATTTTTCAGAATTTAAAAAAAATTATAGAATTTTCAGTCCTCCTTGCTTTAAAAACAGTTAAGGAAAAACTAAATCGCAAAAATGCCAAAATCAAAAGTAAACTTGTTAAGTATTGAAAAACCAGCTATTGTTATTGACAGCAGATTAATCGACTTATCAAGGGGATAAACCAATCTACCATCAATAAACAGTAACTAAAATAAGAGAGAGTGTTTCATCTTACTTCCAAGTAAGCATCAAATTATTTGCTAGATTAAAATCATAAATCTAATTGATTCTCAATCAAAATAAAGATATTAGTACTAAACCAAAAGAATCCTCTTAAAAAGCAAATAATCTTTCAATAAGAACAAAATTAATCTGATCGAGATGCTTACTTTAGAAGACATATCCCATAATCAGCATAGTCAAGATTCCTATTGATTCCAGAAGTGCAGGTACGTATATGCTTTATTTCATTTAAATGTCATACAAGAATAATATCCCAAAATAAAAGTTAAAAACTGTAGTAAAAAAATTTAAAAAATCAAACTAGTAAGCAAAAATTAACCAATTTGCCTTCGAAATTTTAAAAACCGAATGACTGGAATGCAAGTACGTATTTAGAGATGGAAGCAAAAGGGTTGTAGTAATAAGTAGTTTTCTATTGAAGAAAGTTTAGCCTAAATTGGCGACAAAACTACAAAGTTTCTTGGAGATATAATACACAGAGAGCAGGCTGTTATTAAAATAGCGCTAAAGCTGCTATTAGTTTGAATTAATATTCATAATGAAAGTAATTAAAAGTAAATTAATAAGCCCAAAACTTGCGCTAAAGCTGCAAAGTAATAAAGCAATAATTCACTATAAATTATAAAAAGAAAACTTCATATTACATCTCCAAGCAACGGAAATTCAATTTAAAAACATCATTGAAAAGGTATTTTTCAGAATTTAAAAAAAATTGTAGAATTTTCAGTCCTCCTTGCTTTAAACTCAGTTAAGGGAAAACTAAATCGCAAAAGTGCCAAAATCAAAAGTAAACTTGTTAAGTATTGAAAAACCAGCTATTGTTATTGATAGCAGATTAATCGACTTATCAAGGTGATAAACCAATCTACCATCAATAAACAGTAACTAAAATAAGAGTTTCATCTTACTGCCAAGTAAGCATCAAATTATTTGCAAGATTCAAATCACTAATTGATACTCAATCAAAATAAAGATATTAGTCACTAAACCAAAAGAATCCTACGTGGGAATTCCAAAATATTTTTCAGATATTTCATATAAGAATAATAAATGGAAGAAAAAGTTTTACTTGTATTTCTGCTTTTAATTAATGCAAACTTCAAAACTACTTTGAATCCAAAATAACTTTGAGAATTTTTTTTAAAATATACTAATTAAGAATATATAAATAACATTTAATGAATGGAGTACCTAATTAAAATTCTTAAAACATGATATTAATTTTCTCATCAGAATTTGATGAAGAATATTTGAGAAACAGTTCAAATTCTTTACATTTTCACACAGTCGCTTCAAATCAAGACAAGTGTAGAGAAGGAATTGTTCTAAGTGTTAATGCAGATAAAGAATAAGCATGGAATGTTAAATTCTTTTCGAAAAATTTAGAATGTGATTGTTAGAACTGCTACGAGGTCTTTGACGGTGGTGATTAAGTTTCACTAAAATTGAAACAATCGTTTTCCTTTTTTCTTTTCTTCTTTATTTTTACCTCCTTGCCATTTGGCAATAAGCATGGAATGTTAAATTCTTTTCGAAAAATTTAGAATGTGATCGTTAGAACTGCTACGAGGTCTTTGACGGTTGTGAGTAAGTTTCACTAAACCATTCGTTTTCCTTTTTTTCCCCCTTCTTTATGTTTACCTGCGTCTTCTTCATTTCAAATGTGTTGCCATTTGGGAAACTGTAAGATTTATCTTTCAAACTAGATCCGTCTTCTGTGGATTAACAAACTAAGCTCTTCGAAAGCGAATTGAGAATATTCGTTTTTTATTTTTGAATAGAAGAGATTCGGATAACAAAAATCCATTTAATTCATGATCTACATAGTTAAAAATATTCAGTATTTTCACAGAATAACGTTATATATTTGAAATTGTGTAAAACTTTAAAGAAATTTTGATTAACAAACACGACAACTTGAAGGCGAGCAGTGGCAACACTACGGAATAAATACTTTTATCTTTAGAGCTCGAGACTGTCTAGCGGAAATTCTAGAGATGTGCTGTTTTTAAATATTTTGTGATTTTGGTCTTGCACTGAATTTTATGTGACGTAATTGCAAAGAACATGATATTTAATACATAAAGTTAACACACAAAACGTTAGTAATAATAATAATAAAAAAAGGTTTTGTAAGCCAACGTACTAAGAAAATTGAAGATTGATATGTTAAACTAAGAAAAGACTGAGAAAAAATAGAAGACATTCAAAAAGCAAGCTAATTAAAATAAATAAAGCTCTTATCATTATTTTCAGATATTAAATCTATATCAATATTATTAAAGATATTCAGTCTTTGCTAATCAGATGCTGATCTTTTCATCAGATTTTCCCTTGAGCTGCATTTATTGAGCAGCTTTGCGCAATCTTTGAGAGCAATTTGTTTATAACTCTATAGGATGGAATGCAAAAGACAATAATTTATAATATTATGTGGAACTCAAAAGCTTCCACCATACATGTGAAACTGTGATAAGCTAATTCTAGATAGTTTTTCCTATTTAATTTCAGTATCTAATTTCAAAGTTTTTCAAAAAATAAATTCTCTTTGGACAGACTCAGAAAGATCCCCCTTCTCACTTCTAGCCTAGATATATTTCAAATTCAAGTATCGTTGATTTTAAGTTGGAGTTTAATAATACTCTCAGCTTAAGAAATAGGTTTGTAGAGACATTAGGTTGTTTCGAAACAACCTTCTTCGGGAATCGAACCACGGACCTCTCGGTTACGTGTCGAGCGTGCCGATCACTATACCACGAAGGCATGCGCATAAGGCAGAAGAAATGCCTTATATGTTCATATATGATTTTTGACAGGCTTTATTATTTTGAGCAGGACATGATTAAGCTGTCTAAGTCCATAAGCAAATGCTCTTTTGAAAGGTTTCGACTGTTTTTCAGTGCCCACTTTCTTTACTTTTGTAAGATAAAAAAGAGGACTTTTGGAAAAATATATGACAATTCTGAGACCCTCAAAGCCTAAGAGCCTCCTACGCCTGGGCCTTATCCTATGCCTTATCCTAAGCCTTTCTCCTAAGCCTGGGGCTTATAGGCCTAGATGGTGATCAAGCCCTTTTTGGAGTAGGTTGTGCGTTACTGTTAATACTTATTTTTAAAATTAAACATGAACTCCAAATTATTGATCAGATTTGAACAGAAGCTAAAATAAAGTGATTGAAACGTGGAGCTAAAATAAGGTGAGTTTGTAAGGTTTTAGTTTAAACTAACAAAGTTTTATGTTAATTTTCTCTTTCCTGTAAGTTCTTATTTCAACTTCCCGTTAGAATGAGCGCGCGTTTCAGCTTTATGCTAATTTGAAGTGGAGCCAAGTTTGTATTTAAAAGGTTAGCAATGAACTTCTCAGTGTGAGAGAGCTTTTAGTCTCAGATTACTGCGGCTCTGTTCTACGTTCACCTGACTAGCTAGTATTTAAATTCTAAGCCTTAGTGCTGTTACGCTATTACTTACTGAAGTAATCTAAGTGCGTTAGTACTAGCTAAATCTTGCTAAGCACTCTTGATAGTTTAGCATAGAGGCCAACCTCGCGTTTATAGCTCTGAGAGCAACGACGAATTTTGGTTTTCTATTTAACTTTATTTTAAATTATTTGATTGTTCAGTTTAGACCCAAGTGCGGTCATT
>KK116443.1:0-13308 GCA_000611955.2 Stegodyphus mimosarum
CTTTGAAAGCAGTTGTATTTAAATCAAAATTAGAAATTTAAAGGGGTATTGCCAATTAAGTTTGTAATTTGTTAATAATTTTCCTTTATATTTTTATATATATTTAAATTTGGATTATTTTTTAATGTGAATTATAAATAAATTAAAGAAAAAAGTATAGGAAATGTTGATAAATATTAAAATTTGAATATAAGAAATTTTACACATTCATAAACTAAAACTAAATATTTAACAGATAAATAAAAAACTGAACGCATTTCCGTCAAGAGAGAGATTCCTTTTTGATTGAGAATCCCTGAACTATAGCTTCTTTTTTCCACTCACCGAAGATCGAAGCTAATAAGAATATTGAGGATTTTGCAGGGAAAAACCGCTATATTTACACAATGTTATTGCGAAAAATCAGTTTGATCGGCAACGGTTTGTTTGTCGCACATGAGCAGATCGATAATTTTTTGTCTTCTGCCAATGTAGAAATGCACTAAATTCACTTTCTGGGCAAGAACGCTACAGAACACTACTAATATTTAACCGAGTAAGACTCAAGAATCTTTTATTTAATATATGGTTGATATGTATTGTTGACAGGGATTCCGCAAAGATTTGAAATGAATTGCTAAGACACAAATCTTAGATTAATCTGAAAATAAATACGAAATCTTAGATTTTGCTTTTTGATATGTACTCTAATTTTAATGAAGGTATAATTGCTATACCCCGCAACCTCTTTCCTTACAGGAAAGCAACCCATTCAGAAATTCAACATATGTGTCCTGTCTGTTACAGAGATTGCTAATAATTATATCATTCAAACTCATATTTTTAAAGAAGGTGTATAAAATTTACGATAAATTTGATTCAGCATCTCTTCCTGATTATACAGTTCAGCCCAATTTACGGCTAAAAGCATGTGAATGTACGCGTATTTTCTTCAAATTAGAAGTTCAGTTAAATGTATCTAAAGTACTGCCGCTATGTTTAGCTTAGCTTTATTGAAAAAATTTGATGTGTACACCACATGAGTTCCTTGTACGGAATATTAAATTATACGCATTTTGCATTCATTTCATTTAAACTTATTGGATTGAATTAAATCTACTTCGTCGATAGCGCATAAACCGCAATAGAATAAATACATTCTTTAAAGTTCACTATTTTTGTTTGCCATAGCGACACTCTGGCGCTAGGTTCATATAACAACGTTACATTTCAATCATTTTATAACTCAGAAGGCACAAAAATTATGCATATCATCTGAAGAATTATCTAATCTTTGCCACATGTTCCATTCAAATACTATGATAAATGTAAAAAGATGTATAAAAGGAATTAAACAAACAAACAAAAAGAAACAGGCTGTCACAGACGATTCAGTATTTCTCATTCAACGAATTGAGATCTCCCTTCGCGATAATGGAAAAAAATACGTAAAAACTGAAAATATCTGTGTTAAAAATTACGAAGTAAATCTTAAACACTTATTTACTCGAACAAATTCCAGAATGGATTAAGCATGATTTAATTCGCAATAATAAAAGAAGGCGTTATCTTTGTTGTTGCGAAGCTTAGTTTCTCAAGATTGGCAACAAATCCACTATTCTGCTAAGTTTCAAATATAAATAAATATGGCTGCTCAGGCCAAAATAAATACTCTTAGCCGTACTTAAGGAACTTTTAAATTGTTGATAATCCTGCAATTATAACATGCAGGTTAACGAAAGGCATAAAAACCTTAACTGGAAGATAAGAACAGCATAATTCAATCATTTTTAAAGCAAAAAACACACAACTTACAACAAAAACTGAAAGTTCACTTTCGGTCTCACTCGGCAAAAAGACACTGAAGGCGTAGAAACTGATTTAATTTAATTTGTTGTGGACACTATGCTGAGTCAATATATGGGATAATTTAATAACTTAAATGATAATTCCAACATGGATTAAGCATAATTTAATTCGCAATAATAAAAGAAGATGTTACTTTGTTGTTGCGAATCTTCGTTTCGCTAGATTGACAACAAATCCCCTATTCTGCTAAGTTTCAAGTGTAAGCAAATATGGCTGCTATGGTAAAAAAATAAGGCTTAGCCCCACTTAACGAACTTTTAAATTACTGATAATTCGACTAATATTGCATGCAGGTTAACTAAAGGCATAAAAACCTTATCCGGAAGATAAGAACAACATAATTCAATCACTTTTAAAGCACAAAATATAAGAAACATATAAGAATAAAGAAACTGAACTCACTGAGCCGAGAAACACAGTGGATATATATATGTATATATACATATATTTATATACGTTTGGTGTATCCGATTGCAATCAAAAATAGATGTGCACATCTACATGTTATAGCAGTCCCACATACAAAATTTCAACATTCTGAGGCTATTCGTTTTGAGTTATGCGAGATCTTTTCTGAATCCATTTTAAATCAGTTTTATAATTCGTTTGGGGAATTTAAATTATTTAGATTCAGATCCTGTACCACACAAAGTTGCAGAATATCGATTCATTGAAGGTGACAAGATGTGGCTATGGAATCGGATTCGACGGAAGAATTTTCTCCTAAACTACGGTCATCCTGGGAAATCGTTCATTATGGCAGGGTACCTCCTACTTTGCAATGGTACTTAGTACCCATCCTGTATGTGATGTGAACGGTGTATTAAGAACAAGGTCCTATTTGTACGTAAATTTGTAAGTTTATTGAAATTATTATTTTAATATTGCATTGATTTTCCATAGTTGTAAGTATGGTTCCTTTTTCAGGGATTGTGTTTATGGAAACGGACAGTCCTAGAGAAGGGGGCGGTGTTATGAAATTTTGCATAATGTAACATGAACGGATTTAAGAAAAACAAAGCTTTACCGGAAAAATAAGATTACAGGGGTGGTAAATGGCTATCTCCTAATTTGGTGAGATATTGCTAAGATGGCCACGTTTTTGGCGACTAATTTTTATCACCAAATTTGGTGAGAAATCGCCAGAAGTCACCAAACTTGGCGACGTTTTGGTCCGATACTGTATAATTGTAATTTATTTTGTAATTGATCCCTATATGTAACTAAAAGAGCGTTCGGCAGTAGAGGACGAACTTCGAACGAAGTTCCAACGAAGACTTCATCCGTGGCCGATAGATGGCGCCTCGCCTGATCAACTTCTGAAGACTTCGCACTTTTATTATAAGTGCACAGAAATTTTCCATTTTTATGGAATTTAACGAACCTTTACAGGTCCTTATGACAAACATGTAGCGGTAAAGGCCTTCGGGTCGAACACCACTTAACGAATGATGATCTCCGATCTCCGATTATGGTGCTTTGCTGCTGCAAAAAAGTGTTGCCACTGCTCGATTTCAAATAGTAGAGTTTGTTAATAAAAAATCTGTAACTATTACAAAATATGAAATAAAAATAGCATTGCCAAACTTTAAACATATTATACAAGGTCATAGTCTGACGTGGAAGAAAGCATGCGACTTCATTTTATGTCGAAAATGTTTCATTAATGTCAGTATTTTAAATAAACAGCTGTTGTTAGGAACCTTTTTGTTTCAAGTTAGTATAATCGACGCTATATATTAATGCCACATTAATTCTTTTATTTATATTGAGAAAATGTTGTTATATTTCATTAAATTTAAATCATGACGTCATACGTATTAACCTGAAGTGTCAATAGTTTTTGTTTCCTGGTTTGGCAATGAAAAATTATTTACGAATTGGTTGTTGCTTGGAAAGAATGAATTTATTTCATTCATACTGAAATGCTTTTATACATTTGCTTTTCAAGGTACATAGAACTTATAAATTTTTATTTGGCTGCACCTCGCTCATCTAGGGAGCTTGCCCGCTTATAATTATAATAAATTCTGTACTCTCAATCTATCATCTATGCCTATACCTATACCTATAAAGAAAAAAGTCTGTTTGTTTGTCCTCTAATGACTCAGTCACTACTATAGCTATCGTTACCAAACGTTCTATAGTTCTTTTCTGGGTCTTGGAAAAGGTCGATGTCCACTTTAAAAAAAAAAAAAGTAGCTAAAATCAGAGGTATTAATTAAAAATAATGATAAAAATCTGAAAGATTTCAGATTTTAAATTACGTCCAACGGCGCGTTTTTTTAACGTTTCGTGTGCTACCTTTTTTTATTAAATATCATGTACTACGTACTCAAACCATAAAATTCAGTTCAAAATCAATATCGCAAAATCATTTTAAAATGAACATATCTTTAGAATTTCCGTAAGTCTCGTGCGCTGGAGATAAAAATGTTTTTTTTTCCGTCGTGTGTTGCCATTGCTCGCTTTGAAATCATTTAGTTTGTTAATCAGAAATTCGTTGAAATGTTACAAAACATAAAATCGATAATAAAGCAAATTTCAAATTCAAAATTAGGGCTTCCAGATGCCCATATTCGCAGTAGGATTACGTCATTCAAAATTCGATGGCAAGATTTTCATTTTTTAAAATTTAATGCAAAGCGATAACATTTAGTGGCAACAATTTGAAAAGTGAAACGGGCATTCAGAGTGAATCAACGCAAAATCGCAAAACGAAAGTAATAGTCCTTCGGGACTAAATCCCTTTGGACTAAAAACTCGGAAAAACGATAATTTTCGCCCTCATTTTTCCGAGTGGCAACAGTCTCGCAAGCATTGGTCATAGGTCATCAGGATACAATAGGCATTTAGCATTTAAAATATGCTTTTACCTATATTTAAAGTTTTTGGCCGAAGGCGCTGACTTTATTTAAATGTTTAAAAGCACAGGAGTGCTCATGCTCACGCCGTAAAGGCGAATCCATGGACGAGTGCCGCCATTAGCGGCTAAAAGAGTCTTTTGAGCTGCTGTATGGGGAATTGGAAGATTTAAGCTTGAGAAGCAATTAAAAATTTACCTTTTAGATTGTGATGAATGGTTTTTGGCCTTTTGACAGTATGTTCAATAGTTGGATCACAGTTTACAAGTTCTCTGATATGGTGGTGTTCTGAATTTTGCATTTTCTGGAAAAGGTTATGGCAAGTTCGTCATGTATAGAATCGATCTTCATTTCTTTGAGTATTTACTTGTTCCGAACATACCATGGGGCGTTTAATCCTCCTTAGTAATTTATTTTGAAAAACTTCTAATCTTTTAAGATAGGTTTTTAGCAACGGTGCTCCAGGCAGGTATACCGTATAGTAAAATGAGTCTTGAACCAATGATCAGTGATGTTAAATGCGAACTTTAGATTGTCAATAGCGAGTTGTGATTTTAAAGACTTCGTAAGAACGACAGAAGCATCAGCATATTTAGCGATTTTTGCATTTAATGACTGTGGCATGTCATTTGTAAAGATGATAATAGGATCGGCGCTAAAAAGCTTCCTTGAGGGACACCACTTTTAATTATCTCTCTATTGGAGAGAGATTTTCCAATTCGTACTTGAAAAGTACGATTTTTTAAATAGGAGTATATTAATTTGATGAGATTGATAGCGATAAGCGCATTTTGCATTTTGAAGACAAAGCCGGCGTGCCATACTCTGTCGAATGCCTTTTCTATGTCTAAAAAGCATGCAGCAACAGTATTTTTCTTAATAAAAGCGTCGAATCGCAAGCTGGAGATGAAAATCTGCTTTATTTCGAAAGTTGTTGCCACTGTTCGCTTTCAAATAGTAGAGTTTGTTAATAGAATATTTCTAAATTTTACGATGAAATAAAAATAGCATTGCCAAACATTAAATGCATTATTCCCGATTCCAAAAATTAGTGGGAAGCCATTTCGACTGTTCCTATTTTCGCACCACTTTAATCAGTCGAAATATTAATTAAAAACTCTGAAACTCTCATTTTTCCGAGTGGAGACAGTTTCGCGCTTTGAATATAAAAATGCTTTATTTCGAAAAATGTTACTACTGTTCGCTTTCAAAACGTAGACTTTGTTAATCAAAAAAATTGTAAATATTACAAAATCTATATATATAAAGAAAAGTGTGATTTTGTGCCTTTGTTTGTTTGTTCGCGTTATTGATTTCTGATCAATTACGAGCAATGTTTTGCCACGTTTAATCGACTAAAATTGTATATAGGTGAAATATTGGATGGAACTTGAGCTTTTACGACCATTTGATTAGAAAGACGAAAATCGCTAAAAACTGCGTGCCATTGCTGCTGATATAATGAGAGAGAATTAGCTTATTTTTCTAACAAAATTTTTTATATGGGTTCCATATCGCATCCGACTGAAAAATGTATGACTATGAATCGTATTTTTTGCATCGCTATTAGAGAGGATTACTGCGGTATTGTTCTCTCTGTTGTTAGATGCATTACTCTCAATCTAACTTAACTGGCATCGGGTGCTTCAGCTAGTGAATAAGTAAGGAGTACTTTTCATTATATTTCTTTCAAATTTACCTCTTCAAAAATTTTTTTCTATTTTTCTGGCGAAATTAAATTATTTCATGCCTCAGCCATGGAAGAACTCTAATTCATTATGCCGGTGTCTGTGTATAGAAGATTCCACTGGTTCAAAGTTTAGGCATTTCTATGACGAAATCTAGACCCATATCTTGTCCTTGTGATAGAGTGCGGTTACAAATTTGCTTAAATGGAGGAAGTTCTTCCTGAACTCTTTTTTTCTTCTTCTCCCCCTTTTATGATATATTTTTCTATCTGTAATAGGAATAAAAATGTGGTTTCCTTCTTGTAATACATCATCTAAAATATTTTTTAATAGGTATACAGTAAGTTCATAGTCGGAGTTTATTCCTATTTTTAAATTTTTATTTCGGTGTATATAATCTACCTTCGAATATTACAGTTAGATTACAGAGTCTGGTTTCAATAAATTCAGATTTCGATAAACTCATGATCATGTTTTAAACCAAGATGATTCAAAATATCGAGAGACAAATTCAGAATAATAATATATGATTAGAAATACGTTTCACACCTATGTGTCGTTCTGAAATTACTTCGCAACAACTGGTGTATTTATAAGATTTTTAAGTGTAACAAGCCAGTTGGCCTTTATTACGTAATATTCCCTGCTTCAACGAAAGCGATTTTTTTTGAAAAATAGTTGAATCAGGGAACATTCAGCCTTCCTTCAGTAAGGGTATTGCTAAGCGGAATGAGAAAAAGCAGAGGATAAAACGGGAAAGATTGTATTAGAAGAGGTTATTGATAACGGGAACGGGGGATGGCAGCGAAAAAAATAGCACGACTTTGACCGCAGAAAGGACGAAACAGGAAATCCCCTTTTCCCCCTGAAAATTTTCTGCGGATTACATGTGTAGGACAGTTTATGAAAATTAATTTCAGTGATAAGAAAGCCAAGTACATATATGTTACACAAGCCTTCATGATAAATAAAATTACGGAAATTATGCAGTATTGATAAGAAAATATTCAAGATGTTGACTGTATACTTTCTGCAAAGATTTCTACTTTGAAGATGATGTGTATGGCTAGGATTCTTGTTTTTATTCCGTTCTTGTATATTTTTCATTAAATGATTTTTTCATTAGAGAATTTCTGTTGATTTTTATATGCTCATAAAATCGCTATATAAATATTTGGAATTCCGTTTTAAATTTAAATATTCTTGACACCTGTAATCGACTTCTTTCTAAAGATGAATATTTTTCATATTTGAAAAAAGTCCTTTATACTAGAGTTGATGTATTTAGAACTGAAACTGATTAATTAGACGCAGAATCACTCTCATTTTAAAGTGTTTGATATTTCTTAATTCCGGCCAAACCTTATATAGTCCCCCTTTTAAAGGGCGACTGGGGATTAGAGAATCCATTCTACAGATCCTGGTGATGACGAATTACCGTCCACCACCTTTTAGCTCGGGCGACACTTGTAGAGCCATTTCGAATTTTTTGATCTCAGGAAACTGAAGAAATCCTCAATGAGCTATCTTGTTTAGCACAAACTGAAATTTCAAAATGAGCGGTTTATCTTTGGAAGCAGGATACAGTGTTTTCTTTCAAATAAGTTTGCTTAAACAAGAATTTCTTTTTCGTATTTAAAGATTGTCATATCGATTTACATTTATTTAGTTTACAGAAATCACATTTTTAATAAAAAGTCCAGGAATTTGTCTGAAAAAAATGACAAATAAAAAAGCTGCTCTATTTTTCTATGTATTCTCATTATAGTGATCTTTTTATGCACAGAGAAATTTATAATGAGAAGAAATTATATAGCCTGTATTTTATTCATAGGGAAATTTAAGAATTTTTTAAATACGCTCCTAAAACTTGTCTTGTCATGTTTTTGATTATTTAGAAACAGGTTTAAATGCTTATCATGAAAAAAATCAGGTAATTGAGTTGTTAGCAAAGAAAGTTTTGAGCATTTGCATCTGTCATATGAAGTCATAATTGGATTCCGTGTCTATATTAGGAAACCTGTATTTAACATAGCATGGTTATAAATACTAAAAAGGCTAATTGTAGAGATAGCTCTGAATTCAGTATCTGGTTTGAAAATCATAAGCTCGAATGTTGTGAAAATTTCACAGGAACATCTAATTCGATGAAAATAGCTGCTTGCGGAGATTGTGTGAACATATGGCTACATATGGCTTGAGAGAAGTCAATATTCGTTTTGATGGCGATGCAAAAATTTATCATACTTTATCAGAACTAAATATTTGTGGTCATGATATAAACAATTCAAAAGAGGAATACATCAACTTTGTTTCGAAATGATTAGGCACTGGATTTTATATTTAAGTTAAACAGTAAGTATGACTATTAGTGATCCTGATCAGAATAGTCTGAAAGAAGATACAATTTTAAAATTGACGAACTTTTATGGGAAAGCAATAAAATGTGCAAAATATGAAGACTGCACTTTATGGAACTTTGTTTCATTCTTCCTCTCCGAATAAATGGCTAAGACATAATAAATACATAAGAGGTGTCACATTAAGTGTTTTCAGTGATGAAAACTAAGTTAACGGAGGGTGTTTCGTCAAAAATATTTCCAGTGTGCAAAAGACTAATTAGTAATGAACTGTTATGAGCAAGATATCTGGAAAAAGACAAAATATTAGTAAGAGTTTGCATAATGTCATTTGGAAGAACTGCCCCAACGAAGTATTTGTAACAAAAAAAGATTTTCCAAATGGCTGGTGTTACAGCAATTAGCAACTTTAATACTGGATGCTCAAACTCGTATGTATAGAACAAAAAGAAATAAATCTATGTTCAGTATCCTTTACACAGAGCCGAGATAGATGTTGCAATGACTAAAGGTAAAAGAAGGTTTGAATGATTGGAAAAAAGAAAAAGAATTACCCCCTTCACCTCAAAAAGTGTGTAAAAGCTAAGGAAATACAAAAAAAGAAGGCTAAACTAATGGTGCTGGAGGCTTTTAAGAGCCATCTGGAGTTTAAAAAGAAATATTTAGTTAAATTTACCCAAAATGTTCGAGAAAATTTCTAAAATGGTAATAAAATATTTCTTACCGTTATGCTATTTTATTAATAAAAAAAATTAAGCGTAAATTAAATAACATTCAAATATTTGATTTTAAACCAAAATATGCATTCAAAGGTTACTGAAAAGTAAGTATTAAAAGTAAGCATAAATCTGATAATGGGTTTTCCCAAAATGAAATTTTTGTGATTCTTCGAAATATTCCATGTGGTTTGGATTTTATTCAAAATTATTATAATTTTAAGTCTAGATTCGTGTTTCTACGTTAACAAAATGTAAATAGTACGCGATTTTTAGAATGAGAATTCATAAAAGTGATAAATGACTTAAAGTATCATAAAAGAGATAAACGACTCAAAAGTGCAAAATTCTGTTCAAAACTTCAGCATGTGTAAAAGATATATTTATTAGGAATTTATATTTCATGCAATTCAAAAATTAATATGAAGTTCTGTTTACAATGTATTTTTCAGTGAAAATAAAGCAGAAGAAAGAAGAAATGTAACAAATTAAAACGCACTAAGTGTTATTTTTTTTTTTAAATTAAAAACTTTTAAGAAAAAGTTAAATTCACAATTAGTCTGAATTTTTTTCCCCTATTTGATACATTTATCATAAACTAAACATGCATGCAATATTCTATATGTTTGTGACAATAATTAAAAAAATACGTTGTTTTTCATTTACACATACATACAAGTTTCGAGAGCATTTGGACTAATGCAGCTTTGGGTTAGTTAGAATTTCCGATAGGCAGTCAAGTGCGCTGGAGATAAAAATATTTTATTCCATACAGTATGTTGCCACTGATTTTTTTTATATCGTTGAATTTCTTAATAAAACAAAACAAATTCGAAATTCAACATTTGGGCTTCCAGTGCCCATATTCAGATGGAGGACTACGTTATTCAAAATTTGATGTCTCTAGGTACAGTTGTTTTTTTACAGTGAGAGAAACGTACATACGTTCCTGAAGATTCTTTATTATTTAATTTCTTTAAATATAATATAGGGCGATAATATTTGGTGGCAACAATTTGAAAACTGATACAGCCGTTTATACTAATTCAGTGTAAAATGCCATTTCGAGACTAACAGCCCTTCTGGGCTAAAGCCCCTTTGGGTTAATGTCTAAAGCTTCTGGGCTAAAGATGATTTGAACATTCTTCTTATTAAAAACAGGGTCGTTGTTAATTAAATATTGTTATTTAAAAACAATATTATATACCATTCAGAATAGAAGCCTTGTTATTGAAGAAAGTTTTTAGACATTATTTTTAGGGTAATATAGTGTGTTCCTTAGGCAGGCAATACTTTGGGATTTTGTTTAGTTTATATCAGTAAAATGGTTATTAGGCAGTTTTAAAAATGAAGATTTTACCAATAAATTTTTTAAAAATTATAGAGCTTTTTTGCATAAAAAATTACGGCCAATTTCTAACATTTATCATCAATAAAGTTATAATGCAAGTCATAGCAATTTTTTTATCAATAAAATTTAAAAAAACTGAAAATTTTCGATTTTTTACTAATTAACTATAAATTGAAGTCAGTAACAGTTTCGAAGTGTTACTCATTTATTAAATCATACGTTTTGTCGAGTATACGTATATTCGTTAATAGATAAAAAACGCTTCCATGAAAGTTCCAAAGTCTTAATGACGCATGTTTAGGCTGTCATTCTTTAGCTAGAAGTAAGTTTCTGGTAAGTTAAAGCATATTATTCTCATTAAATGCCAAACGAGAAGAAAATGGTTTAAGTCATTAAAAATTGTTATAATTTCATGTCTGAAAATTTATGGATGAAATTAATGGTAGAAGTATTTCCTTGAATTTAATTTTTATTTTCAGAGCTGGTACTTTAACAAAATATAGTTTGTTGCAAATATATTACATTTTCTCAACGCCTGTGTAACTCAACGGAGTGATTTTGTATAAAGCATTCTAATGCATTAAACATAAGGCAAGCAATTTATGAGAGGGACAAATATGCAAAAGAAATTAAATTAGACAGTGCAGTTTTCGCATTAATATGCTCTTTCTCATTAATTTAACAGTTCTCTGTATCAGACGATTTATCGCATCAAAAGCAAAAATAATAATAATAAAAAAGTATTTTCGTGCAGTAATCATCAGCGATATATTTGTCGCCACTCTGAAATGCAACTGGAGATTCCAAAGAGTGCGCAGACGTTTTACCCCTCTCTGAGAACGAAGACTTTTGGCAACAAGTACTAGCATTGTTATGCAAAAATGATTTGAAGCATTCAAAAGAAAACCGGTAGACGGCAAAAATTGTTTCTTTCGCTCTCACGATTCATTAACGCAATAGAATAATATGTTGGTCGGAGTAGTAACAAAAAGAAGCGAAAGAGTTATTGGCTATCCTCTCGTGAATGTTATTGGCCTTTGCTGAAGATAAGCTGTTCTTTCAATTGGAAGTAGAATGATTTTTTATTTTTGCAAACTACAGATAATAAACAATGGCTTAATGAATAGGAATCGTTTTCTTAAAATATTAACGTTAGATTTTAAATTTTACAATCCATATTGTTGATATACGAAATTTAAATCTATACTGAATATTTATATTGATTTCTAGTTACTTTTGAAACAGTTTTTGGATTTTCAATTAAAAATCTGAGAATATTCAGTCCGCGTATCAAACTCGAAGGAAAGATTTTAGATATGTGTTAATTGTTTTCCTTTAGCACATTTTATGTCCAAACAAAATAAGACGTTGACACTTGAGGGAAATATTTGTTGCAGGTCTCATACGAAATCGTTCAGTGAAATAAAAAGTTTGTGTTAAATAAATCTCCATATGGTGTTGCTTTACGATGAAATAATGTCGTAGCAAATATTTTGCTACCATTTGGCTGTGCTATTTTGAACAGTTCTCTTCAAATGTTATGTTTTATGCGCTAATTCTTTAATTATAAAGCATATTATAATTCCTGAACTTAAAATTGTTTCAGATGTTAAATTTGAATGCAAAGGTTGTAGTTCTGTAAGTTTAATCCGTAATAATTAATTTTATACTCTTTAGATTTTTAATAGTTCTTAAACTTTTTAAAATTTTAACTGTAAGCTATACGATGTGTTAAACTGTAATCTGAAGTTTACAGATCGTATGTTTTCTTTAATTATTTCCTTGTATGAAGAAGCACTTTAGATGCCGAACATTTCGGGAATCATATTTTAAAGGAAATAACTATTTCAACCGTTCCTGAATCCATTTTGACTATTTTTTTGCATGATGTCTGTACTTACGGGCAAAATAAAGGACTCCTCATTCTAAAACAGATTGCAACATAGATTAAAAATGGATTTTTGTTTTCGTGACGTCTGTATCTTTGTGTCTCGCATAACTCAAGAACGATTAGTCGTACAACATCGAAATTTTGCATATCGGACTGCTATAACATCTAGCTGTACACCTCCTTTTTTATTGCAATCGGCAGTACCAAAAGTATATATATATAGATAATTAATAAAATTTAAAAAAAAAGTCGAAACAGTATGATAGATTACAATTTTTTCCCTATGAAGATCCTAACTAATTTTTCCTCAATAAAAGTCGCAACTCAAAAGGAGATATAAAAAATTAACTTCAAATACGTAATAAAACAATATAGAACAAAAAACTATGTATTAACTCCTTTGTTCAATGCTTCAAACAGAACTTGTCAAGAGAAAGTTTTTTGAAGCCCTAAACCAAGTTGATTATTGAGTTCCGAATACATGTTTCGTTTCTCTGAATCATTTGAGACTCAAAATCGCTATATTCGAATCATGCCTTTACTGTAAAACAACATTTTAGTGGCTCTCAAATGTTCAGACCTTTTCCCTA
>KK116443.1:19826-76083 GCA_000611955.2 Stegodyphus mimosarum
AGATAGTGCTTTGCCGTGAAGCTATCTTTACAGTATAGCTTGAAAGTGGATTGGTGATTGTTCCACGGTGTTCATTAGAAGTTTAGTGTTGCCGTGAAGCTACCTGTACAGTTACAGCCTGAAGCTGTGTTGCTGATCGTTTCAGCGTATTTATTGTAGATTTTCGACGCTTTTAAAGCTAATTTTGGAACTGTGCTGTAAATAGTGATTCCTGTAAATAAATTGTGCTTTTTATTGTTCTGCATCGTGTTTTCATCGGATACTCTCAAATCTACGAACCCGTAAAAACGCAACAATATGAAATTTAGTAATTTGTTTTTAATACTGAAAGTTAATTGAAAATGATTCTAAAGAAGTTATTGCTTTGTTACTTGAACTTACGTACAGTTAAATTTAAAGTTTTTTAATATTTATCTAAGAATTTGTTTTTCAGAACAGGCTAGAAAATTAAAAATTGCACTTTTGCAAAAAATATTTGCCAATTAAATATGCAGGATCTTCTTTAAGTGATTTATTTCATTCTGAAAAATGGAAACAGTTTTTCTACTAGTTTCTAAATTTGAACTTCCGAAGTATTTAAAAAAAATCGCTGAAAGTAATGTAAAAAGCTCGGGAATAAAATTTTTCTTTCTAAAAATTTATTTCTGTTATTAAATGTCAATGCAGTTGGTATAAAAATTCTAAAGTAAAATTTTATTATAAAATCATGTATTCATACAACAAAAAAGTACTGAAAGAAGTATGAAAAGTTTTGAAGTAAAGTTTTATCTTATGTTATTATATATGACATTACTTATTCCATGCATATGAATACTATTATTATTCCATATTTCTAAGTATATGCGGTCTAAATATATTCTTAGTGACCTTGGGTTATAGAGAATTCACTCTATGGTATTGAACGTTTCATCACCCGAGAAATAATTTTGTAATTATGTAACTTTTAACTACTTCGCAAAACTGAAAATTTACCCATCGTATATTAGGCGAAATCTTTGAATATTTGTAAAATATCCAAATTTTCTTCTGAAATCTGAACGAATTAAGTGAAATTTCGTGTTTCCCTTCAGGCGGAGAATCTCAGAAACTTATGTCTTCATACTAAGAGAGCTTCCATAAGCATGTTCAGTTTTAAATCAAATAATACAACTTTAACTGGAATTGCGGCTACCTATGTTCTGGAAATTCAGTTATTAATTTTCTAATTTAAAGAGAATTTTGAGGGGGAAATGCCTGAGGATGTTTCTACGAAAAGAGAAAGAATAATGGTCTTGTTCGGAGTATTTTCGTAAATGATATTTCGTGACTTTTACCTGAAGTGTTCGGTGAAGATTCAGAATGCCTACTATTTGTAAAGATATGGTTATTAATAATACCCCTACTAAAATAGTTCCTATTAATTTTCTGCATTTCAAGGAAAATTAGGTAGTGGAATTTCCTATGGCTACGGTAATTCCTCTTTTCAGCATTACACATCAGCATTAATTATAAGCTCCGCTGTTTTGGCATGTTTTCACTTTTTTAATTTCTCAGTACCTCATATATCTTATTTAGTAACAATTGATTACCTGTTACAGGAGGCAGATAAGAAATTATTCAAATCTGTATATTCACAACATAGATTCTAATATTCGTGGTGCAATACTAATACAATTAATGTTAAAGGAGAATTTTGATGAATATTATGAATTTTAAAACTGTGCTTACTGAAACGTTTAAAGCTTAACTGTGTGTGAAACTCACCATGTTTGTTTTTTGCTTGCTGAATCGATTACGAACTCGATCCTAATTAAAATAATCCTTGTTGGCTTTGCCTAAATCAAATAACTTAATCGGATGTGGCAAAGCTTGCGAGAGTTATATGTTTAAGGGGGTTTCCTTAAGAGGTTTCATAACCCTTGTTGTAGGGGTTAGGGAAACCAGGGTATCCTAACTCCTGTGTTGTGTTTCGTCTGATACTCAAACTTCAGTACTACAACACTAACAGATAAATAGCAAGTTACTGCAGTGTCTGAAATAGTACGATAAAGTACAACAATGACAGTTATACGACAATTAAACATTTTTAAGTCCAAAAGAGGTAATTTGCCCAGAAAGGATATTAATGTCATTTTGCTATTTTGCGTTGGTTCACTATAAACGGCGTTTAAAGTTTCAAATTGTTGCCACCGCATATTAGAGCACTGCAGTATATTTAAAGAAATTAAATAATGAAGAATCTGCATGAGTGGTTGCATGGTTCTTGTACTGTGAAAAAACAGAGGTAAGTAGAGACATCCAATTTTGAATAACGTCACCCTCCACTAGAATATGGGCATCTGGAAGTTCAAATTTGGAATTTGAGATTTGTTTCATTATCTATTTCATATTTTATAAAACTTTAACGAATTTTTGATTAACAAATTCAACGATTTCAAAGCGAGCAATGGCAACACTGTAAAAAAAAAAATCTCCAAGGCGCGAGACCGTGGCCGGCCGTGGCGAGACTGTGCATCGGAAATTCTAAAGATATACTCTTTTTAAATTATTTTGTGATATTAAATTTTATGGTTTAAGTGGGAAGAACATGATATTTAATAAATAATCATAATAAACCACATAAATCTCAGTTGTTAATTAACAACTGAGATGTTATGATGATGATAACTCAACTGAGATGTTGAGTAACAACAACTTTATGGGATATTCTCGATTTTGTGCACCAGTCTTCAGTTATTGGCATCAACTCTTGGAGCTTTCGGATCGTTTGCGTTTGCTGATTTGATTGCAAAGGCAGTAAATTCAAAATAGATTTTAAACGGGCTTTTTATAGCTTTTTCACAAGTATTTCGAAAGCGGTCGAGAAATCGAACAAAATGGATTGTGGTTTTTCAGAAGCCAATTTTCGAAAAAAGACATAACCGATAACAAGGCAAGTGCCAGTTCTTACTAAAACTGTTTAATAGCGTAGTGTCAGCTTTACACGTTTCTACAGTTTGGGTCGAGCTTGATAAAATTTTGCACAATTTGCCTTAATAAATAATTTGCCTTAACTAAAATAAGAGAAAAATAACTGTGCAACTGAGATTTCAAAAGAATTATCCCTATTTCCCTAAATAAAACCTCTTCACTTTGTGTAAAGCCAGGATAACACCGGGTATTTCCGAAATAAAAGAGGTAGCATTTAAAAAAAGTGAAGTGAAGTGTTTCCCAATGGAAAGTGAAAAAGAGGTAGCATTTAAGCATATAATAATGAGCTAAGACAACTATGAACTGTTACAGAAGATTTCGGACGTCTGTAGATGTAGTCTCTTTAAAGAGGTCAGGTTCAATACCGATATTTATAAACTTAGAATTGCCGGTTATTTTAATAGCTGATCGCTTAGGGTGTTGGTCGTCACGAGCGGATACACAGCATATGTTTCTTATTTTTCTCATCTGCTTTCCATCTGCTGCTTTTTTTCTTTTGTGTTTCTTGCGTGGATACTTTTTAAAGTTAACAACAGCTGACTCCTCGACAGAACTACGATAGTTTGGATGAGATGTGTAGCATCGTTCCCTTCATTTTCATCCCGAGGTTTACACGTGTCCTGACCAATGAGGAGGATACACACAGAAGCACATTGCACCAGACACCGAATTGCAAAATGCACTTTCTTAATTACTTCACTGTCAGTACGAGCTCTCAAGACGAATAGGTAGGCTAGTATATCTGTTGGATCGTTGTCTCAACAGCTGTGGAGAATGTGTTTTATAAAAACCAATTCTGGAATCACAGTGTTTGAAGTCCACTTATTTATCAAACAACTCGTATAATTTTTATCATTTTCATTTATACGTCTTGGGTTATTAAAATATCGACTTCTTCACCTCGTTAGTTTCTTTAATACAGCTAATTCTGGATGGGTAAACACCCTGCATTTCAGTGAAGGTTATAATACTAAAATTTCTTTTGTCCTTTACAGGACAGATTATTGTTTCGAGCTAGATATCATCTGCTGCATGCAGGATGCAGCTAGATATCATTTGCTGCATCCAAAATTTCGTATCTTTTGACAGCATCCGGGATCCACTTCTGATCTGAGGACTGTAGCGGATGTGAATAACGTACTTAATATATTGGCCCTGATGATAGAAGCTTTTGCATTTTAATTCCAATATGAATCATGTTCTCTTCAAATATTCGGAATTCAAAATGTTCCATTAAGGTGATTCTGAAGGTCTGGGGAAAATGGTAATCGAACGGTGCCAGATTAGAGTATGCCTGATGGGTCACGATTTCCCAATAAAAGTTTTAACTTTTGCCTGTTTTCTCTTGAAGCGTGAGGTGATGCGTTATCATGATAAAAAACTTCCTTTTTGTTAGTTAATGCAGCTATAGTTTCACTAATAACTTCCTTTAACCGTGTGACTTGTTCACAATATTACTTAATTTTCAGGAAACAGCTCATAAACCAGCCCATTTAGTACATTCTTCCAAATGCATGCAATTTCTTCCGAGGAAGGTCTAATTTCTGTAATACAGATAGTGATGTCGTGTTTTCATTCATAGTATATTATATTTTACGTTTTGCATTACCTTCTTGTAACGTTTTGTGTTGTATCATAGGTAACTATTTGATTGGGTAATGCTTTTTGCTAATTTGGGACATGGAAAAGTGCACATTTTCATTCTTTGTTTCAATTTCGTATTTGATAATTTAGGCAGAATCCTGTTGACCCAGTTTACGAATTTACTCTTTAGCTTCTAAATGCCTTTGGACTACTGAATGGATTGGTTAGACAGATCATCCGTAGCTAAACTGCGATTTTGCTCTGTCAGTTCGGTATTACTTAGAAGATTTTCCTTTAAAATTAAGAACAGTTCTTAGACTTGTAGTTTCCAGTACGCGTTACTTAGTAATGTTGTGATAAAGGAACATAGCACAGTTTTGCTTAACGTAAAGTAACTCAAGAAATGAAAATATTAGGCGATAAAACTTTCTATGTCTCAGTCGTAAATGGCTTTCAGATTATTTCGTTTTGAGGTTTAGATTATTCTGTATTCTGTAATCAAAAACAGATGTTATGTTTATCAACCCAAATCTATGTACAGCATTGAGTTTTATTGTATGTGTCTTTCTTACATTTCATTCGAATGTTTAACCCCAGTTAAATGTTTGTTCTGCAGTTTAATAAATTGAATTTGAATGTTTAACTGCAGTTAAATGTATTTCCTTCATACCTCGTTTCGCCAGGTACTCGCACAATCTAGTAGTTTATGCAGATTTTGTTGGCAAGCTGGGTAATTTAATTGAAAGGAAGGATCATGCGAGTATGAGTTGCAGTAGACAGGGTGTTGCTTCGACAGCCGAACATGCCTTGCATCAGAAGCCGTTGCTTTATTAACAATTGTCGCTTTGGTAAATGCCTTTTAATTTAAAGTGAGTTTCCCGACTCAAGTGTTTTTGCAGTTTTCAATAAGAGCATTGATATTGCAGCCAACTAAATTGTTGTACGTTCCAGCACTTGCCGAGTTTTATATTTTGTCCCTACAAGTATTATTTTAATATGAGTTCCAGAGTAGTGATGAAATAAGGTTAGAATTTTAGTGTTGCTTTTACAGTCAGTTTAGGCAAAGGAAACAACAGTAAAGTATTATTACTCGCACAGTAAAGTATTATTTCAGAGATGAATGTTTGGTATAGGTATTTAGTAGGTTATAAGTAACTGCTGTTCGTGTATTTATTGCGAACGCTCCAGAATGGCAATTTTTACAAAAAAATTCTAAAAGAAACTTCAAGTAAGATGCAACTTCAGATAAAATACAGAAAATAGCTAAAATACTATTTGTTTTATTTATTATGTGCTCCGACATTAGGCACTACACGAAAAGGGTGGGATGCCCCGTGGAAGACTCTTTAAGGGAAACTAGCCCTTATCCACGTCATAATAAGGAAAGCCACGAAAACGCTCATGCAGCCAGCCCGTTCGCTGGGACTCGAGCCTGGATCGAATTACCAGTGTTCAACGGCTTTTGGCGCTCGTCCGCTGGTGGGCATCTAAAATACTTTGCAAACAGAAATATTCAAGTGGAAAGCTTTTTACTGTGCCTGAATATCATTGGAGATGCAATAAAAACTGCTTGTAATAAACAGAAATAAAGCATCCGAAATTTCGAATTTGCGAATTCCGCGAACTTTGAAAAACAAAAAAGATTCGAAAAACCTAATTTGAGCTTTTATCAATTCTCGAAACCTAAGTCGTGAAATTTTCAAACATTTTAACTCAAAATTTTAGAAAGTTAGCTTTACTGAAGTTGAAAAGAAAAAATCATTTAACAATGACGCGATTGTTACCAATTGCATTGTTATCGGGATGACTAGGATAAAAAAAATCATTAAACAAGGACGCGCTTGTTACAATTAATTGTTATCGGGATCCCTAGGATCAGTCTCATGGATGTCCTGAAGTTCCACACCGCAAATATGCTTTCATGCGCATTATTGCTCAGTGGCTGAACGAGTACATAAGCAGTTCGACCCGAATTCAAAGTCCAATGAAGAAGCTGGCTGCATGTGGGTGTGTAACGGCTCCATCAGCGGCCAAGCGGTAAAGTTGCTGAGCACTGGTAATTCGATCCGAGGTTCGAATTCCGCGAACGAGCTGACTGCATGGGCGTTTTCATGGTTTTCCCCACGTGTAATATGTATACGAGCCAGTTTTAATTAGAAAGTCCTCCACGAAGGCATCCCTCCTCCTAGGCAGATAGCTTTCGAGTGCTTTGCCATAATCAAAATAAACCGAACCAAACCAAACCCCAATGAGTAACACGATTGGGAGTCAATTTCTCTTAAAATGACTCCACGAAGGTATCCTTAAATAGATAGCCCTCCTGAGCTTTGGTGTAATCCAATCCAATGAAATCCAGCTTTCATAAATGCTTAAAATAAACAAGGTCTTTTCTAAAAACTTTTCGGGAGAGAATTTAGAGACGGATGTTTAACGTTTATCTACGATAACTCCTTCTCTCTACACTTGCTTTGATTTAGAGGCAATTTAGAAATATAATATGAACCGCTATTCAAATTAAAAATATGAACCGTTATTCAAATTATGTTAAGAAAGTGAAAAACTTTCAAGCTTTTAAAATTTGCTTTTCAGCTACAAAATTTGTTTTTCATACAAATACAGATTACAAATTTAGTTCAGTTAAATGTTTAATATTAAGTAAAGTCCTCCCCCGTCATTGTTAATCTTCTTGTAATTATTCTTCTATGAAAGATTCGTGAGTCTTTTAAGATTCAAATTCGGATTCAAGAGAATTTAGGATTCATGCTATCTCTAGTAATAATCAAATACAAAATGATTTTAAGTTGCAAACTAAACACTTTAACAAGTGAAAATACCGACATTTTACGCAAAGTCACCCAGTCGTAAGGTAGCTAATACATATAATTACCTACAATTCTGGTGATATGAGACAGTTCTTTCAAAATTTTATTCTTCCATTTCTTTCAGCACGTGAGAAAACGCAAAATGATACGGTGTTATCGGTATTTGTAGATGGGAAAAACTGGCGCATTCCGATGCGTCTGCTAGCATTTTTATGTTCGTTTTAAAAGTTCAGTAGTCCGCTGAACTGACAAAAGAATTCGTGACTTCAAAAACTGTTATTGTCTTACGTCACATACCGCAGACACTCTTGGCGCCAAAACACTCTTGGGAAAAAACAGTGCAAGGGACCATTTTTTTGCTTGATGGTCCGTTTCTAATTGACCTCCGAACAGACCCTCTCTGGTCCTTGGAAATCATTAGGACTATACCTTCTTGTCGAGATGTAACGGATCACGAAGGAAAGAGGGAGCAACTGAACAAGGATCGTTAAATATTCTATGAAAACGACACAGACATTGACCTTTCTAGCAGGCAGGGGCTAATTGGTGAAGCCCTGCACGAAAAAACTATAAAAGAAAACAGTTTATTATCGCGAGAACTAGTTATACAGGATATACCGAAGACTAATATTATGGACAAATAAAATTACTTAATTGTTTTATGAATCGTAAGATTTTATATACGTCAATATAACTTATTAACATAAGCATGAGAAATAAATTCTACATTTCGAGAGTGGTTAATGAAATGTATAAAATAATCTTCCTATATTACACGGTTTTAATCAAGCGCAACAAAGAGCAAAAATAATTTTTTTAGCTGTCATGATACTTTTGATCCCGTAAAATCGTCCGGCTAATATATAATATATAATGGCAGGCATTAAGGTATTAACAGTATTTTAAAGAGAAGAGAAAGCATAGCTAAAAAATGACATGTATCAAAGCGATTACATTTAATTCATTTTGATTTAAAATCTGGCATATTTAGCAGCGACACGATTTTACGTTTAGTCACATATTACCAAATTATTCTGATAGCTAAAATTGTTGATTTTTTGGTGTATAAAGCCGTGTAATTTTGGGAAGTCATTTTACATGTTTTATTTTATACTTTTTTTTTTCAATAGAATGCAGAAAAGTAATAAAAATAAGAAAAACACTGCCTCTAAATGTAGGAAAATTATTCTTTCCAATCTGGCATAATCACATTTCTGCTTGATTTAGAAATTTGATCTTATCATCATTCCTATTGAAATTTCTAGAAAATTCTAAAAACTGAAATTAATTCCTAAAAATATTCCTATTGAATACTGCAATGTCATCACAAATATAAATGTTTTGAACATCTAGCGAAATCGGATTGGTAGAAAGATATCCTCATGGTCATTCTTTAACTATAGGGCTTAAAGCTAAATATCTAATCATTCTTTAACTGCAGAATTTAAAGCTAAATAGTAATTAGTTAGCTGGAAGATAAAATGTCATAAACATTTCTTTTTAACAACTACCTAATGACTAACTAGTCTGCAAGTAACCTCCCACATAGGTAAAATTGAACTGAATTAAATTTATTTGTTACGATTTATAGGTTAAAATAAACAAAATTTATCCACCGCTACTTTCGAATTTCAAAATAATTAAGATTGAAACCGGTAAGCACATAAATTAAATTTCGCCCAAGAAATTCAGCCCAAGGAATTAGATTTTCCTCTTCCTATAGTTTCCTCTTTCCTAGCAGGCGAACGAGCTGTTTTCGAGGTTTTCCTCATGTGTAACGTGCATGCGAGACAGTTTCCTTTGGAAAGTCCTCCACGATGGCCCCCCTCCTTGCAGATAGCCCTCGAGTGCTTTGCCATAATCACATAAACCAAATCAAATCTTACTTCTTAGTTCTTTCCCAGAAGAAAAAAAAAGTCGTTCACCACTTTATTGAGCGGTTATACGGCGTTTAAGATATATTTCAGAAATTCCCAACCCTTTTCTTACATCGACCCTTTTTAAAAGAACAGTTTTTTCATCAATCTTCTTATATTTTATGGTATAATATACAACATAACACAGAAACATAATCTTAGTAGAAATAATTAGACATAAATAACTTAAACAATTAGCCTAAAAACAAGAACTAAAATTTTGGAAAAATAAAAGGTTAATTAAACTTGTGTTTTTATATTTTTGTATTGTTATATTTTTTAATTTTATAAGTATAAAAATATTTTGAGCATAGTTTTTAATATTTGGTATAAAACTGCTTAATACTTAAATTACCTCATTCAATATTTAAGCTGTTTCTTGCTTTCTGTGGTAAATTTGTAGGGTTTATATTTATTTTAACTAACATTTATTTTAAGTTCAAGTCATCTTTCCTCTTTAGCCTTCATTTCCCCCTAGAAATGCCCTTGCCAGAGTATGTAAATTGTAGTAGCACGCGCAGTTTATTCAAATTTAGCGGAAGCTAGTTGAATTAATTAGTAGACGAAAACCGAGTTTGAGAGTCTTGCTTTGAAGTTACGCTAGTGAGATTCCTCAGTAGAATTTAGATCAGCGCATGTCGGCCTGTGTGCCTAGCTTTGCAGAAGTGCTAATTTTCAACTGTTTAATCAGTAACCTTACTGAATCTCAGCGGTAATTAAAAACGCGATTAGTTTAGGATCTCAGAGCCTCGTCGGTAGTGTTTTGATATTTGTCACCTAGTTATTACTTTCAGTTTTTCGTTTTGTTTTAGTTTACCGCCGGGTTGGCGCAGTTTGTGAACGTCAAGTAGACGTATTTGTCATTTTAAAGATAAAATAAAAAGGGTTCTAACCCCTTCTTACGTTTCTGTCTAAATTCACACATAGTTGCAAGCACTACCCCAGTTTCTGACAAGTTGGGCCAGCGAGATCTTACAAATTCATTGGCTTGATTAAAGCCTGCTTCCACTAGGTAAGAAGAGGGAAAATAATGTTGATTCGGTAACAGCTTTTATTTTTGAATATATTTCTCGGATGACTTTTACATTGCCAAACTTAGCGTACCTAGGTGATTTGAATAAGATTTATGCTTGAACAGCCTGCTTCAATACAATCAACTTTTGCATCACAATATTTTTTTATTGCAAAGGCCATTGATTATACACCATAGGCCCCCCATGCATCAGAGATGCATGAGATTGGAGCATGAAAAAAAATAGAAATACAGAAAGACAAAACAGTAATTAACCTTATTACAATAATAATAACCACATCAAAACTGGGAGATGAAGTAATAAATGACAACATTAAGCATTAATAATAATAATAATAATAATAATAATAATAATAATAAAAATTAGTCTCTGGATATCAACTGCATCAACTCTCTAGCCCTCCAATATCGACTGCATAGGTCCTTCAACGAGGAACATTTTAGCAAATGATCTCTGTCCATCTCAAAATTCTGGTTGCACAAAGTACACAAGGGATTGTCATATCTGCCAATGCGGTGCAGATGTTTAGCGAGACAATCATGTTCGGTCTCCAAATGAAACGCCGCAACTGCGATGGATCTGGGAGAGTCTGGGATATTATTATTCGAATCCCCCCACTTCTTATTCTTAATATCTTTGAGTAATTCAAAATTTTTCCTCAGGATATTTTTTACTACTCTTTTCATTGATGTAAAAGATACCCCATACCATAATAACAAATTCAGATATATCGAAGTTCAGGGTTCTATGATTCATGCTGGAACATTTCCATTTTCAGTGTCTTGGGAGCGAATATTAAAAGCTTATTTTAAGTTTTGCAAGTAATTTATATACAACAATATATCGCCTGAGCAAAAACAGTCTTTTTCAATAACAGATAATCGTCACGTCACATTCATTAGTTTTATGTTCTTTATATATTTCTGGTTGTGTTTTTACGTTACCCTCCTTTTTACTTTTTTGTATTGCGTTTACTGCTAAATTATATGTACTTAAATATATTTTATGTATTTATATGCTTAAAATATCATTGAATTTAAAATATGTTAAATAATTCTGGTGTATTTTCTCGTTATATTTATTTTATATGATTTCTTCCTTACTGCATGCTATAGCTTTATATCAAACATAATTATCAATTTTGCTAATACTTTTTTTTGTAATCAGTGGGAACTTAAATTAAGCAAATTGATTACTAGTGGATATTCTGCTACATAACCGACCTACTGATCATCATTGACCCTTTAAAATTTCATAGAGTCTCAGGGAATAAATATCCATCCAGCTCTAAAAGGCACAGTTTTATTCGCCGTTCAAGGTTCATTTATATTCTGGTGATGGTCGAAAGCAAAACAGAGGCTGCAGAAAACTAAAACTTAAAATATTATTTTAACTAAAATAAATTTTACACAGTCTCAATACTACATGCGCAATAAAAATACAGAATATTTTCCACACTTCCATTCACAAATAAAGTTTTTTTGTCAGTTTTTTTTCTGATATCAGTCCATTAAGTCCTAGGAATGCAGCCAAGCGTATCAGTCTTTTCTTGATAGGCCTGCTCTCGGTCATCAAACTTCAGTTAAATGCACAAGCGATTAGCAACTTAAATTTGTTCACGCGCTAAAGCATATAACCGTATTCTATTGAAACTTAAAAAAGGTTTATATTTAATTTCATAAAAGTTCTGTGCATTATCGGATTATCTAACTGAAGTATTTAAGGATGAGAGTACGCAACTGAGCGCTTTTGCTCCCAATAATATTTCTATTTATCATACTGAAATTTTACTTCATATGGATTGAAATATTTGTTTCATTTTGCATTTATCCGAATAAAAAAAAGCCAGTACATGCCGATGTTAAAAGGTTTGAAAATACCGTCTACAAATATTTGCACTTAAACTGAAAATTTTCTTTTTCTTTTAAATGAAAAAATTTCTTTATTGCATGCGTTTAAAGTCTAAAAATGCAAAGAAATCATATTACACTCTTTTTTGTACTCTTCATTAACTAATTAATCACCGTTTAATGAATAATTACCCCCCGCCTGAAGTTTGGAATGCCTTCAAAATTTCACTGGATAAAAAATGAATTGAATATATTTATTACTATTATTATTATCATTTTAATATGCCAATTAAGTTATGATTTATAAAAAGGAAAAAAAATCTGAATAGTTTTACTAAACTGTTGATTAGAACCTTTGATTCATTCCGTAAATTAGCTTCAGAAGTGTGAAAAGGGAAGCGGTAAAAGTTGGAGAAATAAAATTCAGCTGCTAATTTTAAATGCATTAATTTAATTTAAGTGTTATTATTTTCTTATTTTAATTTTAATTTAATGAAAATGTTTCATTTCAAGAGAAGGTTTGTTCTTTTTATCAAATGTCACCAAAACATTATACAACGAGAGTTGCATAACCCCAAAATTCTACACTTTGTTAGGCTGAATTCCTTTTTAAAATATTTCTTTAATGGAAAATATGGACGAAAAACGTTATAACTTTGAAACAAATATCAGAATCTCTGGCTTTAAATACATTCAAGTGATTAAAAAAATACTTTTATTTTTCTCTAGTAAAAGTGTATTTCTAGTTTGCTTTGTTTGTTGTAGCCCTTTTATGTTTCACGTAGTATTTCTTTTAGGCTGTGTAAGAGGATTCTTCGGATGAATAGAGTTCTAAGCTGAATTCTTAAAAAATACTGATAAGTATTAATTTTCTAACTAGTAAGTAGCTTTTTACCTCATCGTAAAGTGCCAAAGTTATTGAACCTTAAAATTAGGCATAACTGAAAGTGCGTTGATCCAGGTTGAAATCCTCCAGAGCGATAAATAGCAGCTTTCTCGATTGGTTGGTGTCAAAAATGTTCAATTAGTTTTCCCGATTGTAGCTTTTTGTACCCTGCTTGACCGAGGGTTGTTGGGTGCCGCGGCTTACGTGACCCTTACCACGAAACTTGTTCTTGGCTTTTTGGCTGCCAAATAGCTCAAGCACTATATTGAAATTCGAGATGAGTGCAACATATACTTCTGGGAAAACGATATCCGCGCCTTCTTCAGTGCGCAGGTGTGGTAATTACCGATGCCTTTTCCGTAATATGCATTATAGTTCTACATATCGCCTAAGACTGTTATTACTTTACCTTTTCCCTCCGAAGCATATGAATTATGATTTAAGGAAAGTTTTATTTGCGCTTAGATAGATTAACTATAAAAGTTCGTCCTCATAAACATGCACGCAGGAAGTGATCATTCGTTAAAACGTAAAAGTAAAATGGCAAATGAGTCAGGAATTACTACTCAACGCTCTTCTGTTGGTTATTTAAGATGCGAGATAGAGCCTGTTTATAGCTACTTCAAAACTGGAATTAAAAAACGTAAAAACGTTGAAAATCTTCAAATCTCCTTTCATATTTATATCCCGTTCCGTACTTAAATTTTAATTAAAAAGAATGAAAAAGCGGAATCATAAATGGGGATAAATAAAACTTAATTTGGAATTCTAAAGAAACATTATCAAATATCTGTAATTTTAATGAACCTATCACTGTTGAAGTATAGGCCACTCAACCGGTATAGTGGTTAGAGTCTCTGACTGCCGTGCCGAAGGGCGCGAGATTGAATCCAGGAGAAGGCATGGATGTTTGTAAATGTATAGTGTCCGTGAGACGCGGCGGGCCGAAAATCTTCTCGAGAGGTTGTTGGTAGGGGGAAGAGGGGTGGGATACCTTCGGACCCGCCCCCCAGTGCGCTCTCCCTCAAAACTGGGGGAGGGGCGGAACTGAGTTAAATCGCACTGTCCCCTGTAAGGGGCTCAGAGCTGTTGCCAACGGCAGACGTAATCTTGCGCGCCTTGCCACAAGGAATTTCGCGGGCTTGAACTGATTATACGTCGGACAAGTGAGCATTAGTCAACAACTGTTGATGCGTACAAACATTTAATATTGCATTAGAAACGTAAAAAAATAAATTCATGTAACGAAAGCGATATTTTCAAGAATTCACTTCCGAATCAAAACCCCTCTAGGTCTTTAAAAGCCTCAAATTCATTTCGTGAAATTTTTTAAAATTTCATTTTATAGCTTCACATGATTAAACGCCTATAAACAAGTGAATTTCGTGGCAAAGTAAAATAAATAGTTTATCTTGAAGGAAATATTTGTGCAACCCAGAGCAATTACTGCACAGCTATATTTTGAATAATTAAGTGTTTTTTTAATAAATAATAGAACAAATTTCCTCTATGCGTTAATTTACAGAATTGTTTGAATTTTTTTTTAATGTGAAGAGAAAATTCGGTTGAAACATGAAGCCTTTCTGATTTGTTTAAAAAAATTCTCAAACGAAATTGTAGGAAAGGAGTTGACAAAACTAGAGAAAAAATGTATATTAAATAAAGCATTCATCTGAATTTCACATGTTTAAAAAATTCTAGCATTACTGAAAGTTGATGTTATTACTTAGCATTTTGCTTTTTTTTTACTTACGATTTGTAAGCCTCGTGTGTTACTTTGTGGTGCACGAGGATTTCTCTTTCTTTAAATAAAAATAATAAAAAATTAAATATGCAATTTTGCCTTCGAAAATTGCTCATTTGAATAATAAGTTTTCATGCTGCAGATCATTATGAATTTTGTAACTACCTCTTGCTTATATTTTAATTTAATGCCTTATTTTCTACTTTAAACTCAGTGCAAGACAAGGCAGTTTTGGTGACTGAAGAATTAATTCTTGTCGCTCAATCTTAAGATTTTAAACAATTAAAATGCTTAGATTTTTTCCCCAGGTTGTTTGTTACATGCTCCAGAGAAATGAACCACCACACGGTTCTGAACTTTTTTTTGATTTTCTGTGAGAGTGATTATCTCAGAGAATACGATTATCGCCGTTTAAAATAATAATGTTATTTATGGTTTGAAAATTTTTTTCCACTTTTAGAAGTGGTCGCCATGAGAGGTTTCGCTCAAATCATCACTCAAAAATATACAGTATTCTTGAAATCGTAATTAATAAACAAGGTTCCATTATTAGTGCCAGAGATTTGAAAACATCTGGTTGTTTTGATTGTGGGGAAAATCTCGCTCCATTTCGATCAATTCCTATTTTATGTTCAAATAATTGTCTAAATTTGTAAGGTCTGATTCAGTTTTTCACCAGATATTTTATGTTAATGAACTTGCCTATCTTTCTCACTTCCATTTCCCTGCCAGAATGCAAATTTCTAGCTCTCGTGACATTCAAATGAGGCAGAAAGTAGAGAGTATTTAAAGTAAGGTTTTTAGAGGGTAGCGTTGCATTATTCTCGTCATTAGGCTTGTCACTCCAACCTTTAAGTCAGAGCCAACTTGCGCGTTACTTGAACTGTGTAGCTGTTAGGCTAACCTACTTTACTTAGTTAAGCAAATTCATATCTGATTTAAGCTATAACTGCCAAGAACGAGTGGTGCCTTCTGTTAACTTTTGTTTGAGCTAATCAGTGTGGTACGCTGTGGTACTTTGCAAAACATAGTGCTAATTCACTTCTCATGTTCAGACGTTTCGCACACGTTATAGTAACGCCTTTACTTTGAATAGAATCATATCACACACACACAAAAAAAAAAAAAAAAAAAAAAAAAAAAAAAAAATTTAGCTTGCACCCTCAAGTTCTGCCGGCTACAGCTAATTACATGGAATGATTTGGATTTATTAGCGATACTATAAGGGCTGAAATGAAACTTGCAGTCGCTGTCGGCGGAAAAATCCCAGTACTCAACATTACTGAACAGTTGAATTCCCATCTTCTTACTGTATCCAGTGCCAGAGGTACAAAAAGTCACTACTGCAACTGTCGCACTTGGAGGCTAGGCTTCCACTCGGTGTAAGTGCATTGGAAAGTTTGTGTTAGGTGAGTCTGGGAGCGATACACACACATTTTAAAATTTCTCATCGAAGCGTTATCCATTGGGAAAGATAGGGCCAAATTTGAGTCGGAGCTATTTAGCAAATTCCAATTCAAAGTCGAAAATTTAACAGATTTTATTTTACGGAAAGTTCAAATTTTTAATTTGTTGTACGGCAAGAGATCGGATGCAGAAATTTTTCAAATTATTTTGCTTAGGTTACTGCCCCAAATACAAGATTATTGTATTGAAAGTCTTTTTGAATTAGCAACTAAGTTTAAAAACCGACACGTGGCAGGAAAAACACGCATACAGTGTATGGCGAGACTACATTTTGTGGTTACTAATATTGTTTTGTGAAATGATAAGGAGAAATTTTACTGGAATTTCATTTCGTGATTAATACTACAAACTTTAATTTCCTTTGTAGGAAAAAATAAGAATAAAAAATCATACCTTCACCAATATAGTTTATACAAAATGTTTGTTGATATGTTTTAGAAGGATTCATTGTTTATAAGTCTCATAAAATATCTAGCACAACATGAATATAATATATAAGCATATTGTTTATATAAGCATTTTATTTTCTAAGATATTAATTAATTTATTAAAAATGAAATTAAAGTAATTACAAAAATTATTTGAATAAAAAACTAAACCTTTCTGTACCAAGTACGTAATATAGGGCACTGAAAACCCCTTTAAGTAACTACAATAACACTGCATGTATTTTAATTTGTATCAATTCTATGAAAATAAAATAAACATCTGAACTGTTAAAATACGTATTTACTATTTTTAAATCGGTCACTTTATTAAAAAAATGTGAGATTAATTACATCTGAAAGGAAACTCAAACATCAAATACAGTTACATCAAAGAGATTTAGAATTAGCCAAATTAGAATACTATAAGAATTAGTAGTTAAGCGCGATGCCGCGTGAAAGATGGATTAGAGAACTTTATACTTCGTGTAATGTTAATAACAAGGGAAGGAAATGATATGTTTATGTTAGATGACATAAATTAATGCAATGTTCTAAAAGTCCTGAAGAAAACTCGTCAAGGATTTACTAACATTAAAAATCAAGTTCATATATTTTTGAACGAAACGTCTTTTAAAGTAAATGAATAAATAGCAACAAACTTTGATATAAATTACGGGTATCTGTATTATAACAAAAGAGAAAATTTTGAAACATGCAAAAATTTTGACATCCAATATTTTGGCAAAAATATGCATTTTAATTACACTTGAACTAGATTTAATTACGTTTTATTGAGGTTTCCGGGAATAAAATTAGTAACAGCACTTAACTAAGTATTTAAAATATTATATTTATTTGTTGTTATTATTATAAATATACATATTTGAAATCTATTAATTTAAGTTGTTTAAGCCTAATTTTCTGAAATACTGAAAAATTCTAATTCTATTAAAGTCAATGAACTTGTTGATGTGTCTCCTCGTACAGCAAATCCTTTGACACAGCAAATCCTTTGGTACAGCAAATTCCTGTTTCCTCACAGACTATTTATTACATGTAGGTCTAAATCATTTTATTTCGGTAACTTTCACGAAAAATTCTTAGCTGAATTTTATATTATTAAAAATTATAAGTCTGTCGTTAACATAGTATTGTGATTTATTATAAAATGTTTATACTTTACTAGTAGAAATAAATAATATGTGTGATACTGAATTATTGAGTTACAGCAGCAGATAGAATGTTTCTCTATGAAAGGATCTGTTGTACTCTTAGATTCATGATATATATATTGTAAAATAAAAAAAAGGAATATCTTTTCTTTTCTCTTTCGCTTTATCTAATCTTCGCTCTTCTCGCGAAAATAAAAAAAAATTATGTTAACCTCTAAACTTTTCATTCGCCTGTAGTTTCTACAAGGTTTTTTTAGCCCAAAAAAGCGTTAGTGTATCACTTCTTAAATTGTTGCCACTAAATATTATCGCCCTGTATTATATTTAAAGAAATTAAATAATGAAGAATCTGAATATATGTGTCTCGCACAGTAAACAAAATTACGGTACCAGAACCATCAAATTTTGAATAACATGATCCACCATCCGAAAACGGCACTTGGAATTTCGAATATCTCTTTCATATTTTGTAAAGCTTTAATAACGAATTTTTTATTAACAAACTTGTTGATTCAAAAATGAGCAATGGCAACACGGTACGAAAAAAAGCGTTTTCATCTCCAGAGCACGAGACTGTCTATCGGAATTCTAAAGGTATGCTGTTTTTAAATATTTTGTGATATTGCTGTCGAATTGAATTTTATGTGATTTTAGTGAGAAGAACATGGTATTTAATAAGTAAAGGTAAGACACAAAATGTTAAAAAAAACTTCCCTTTGAGCGTAATATAAAATCTGAAAGTTTTCAGAACTTTTTTATTCAGGAAATTAAAAAAAAAAGGTTTTTTTCATTTTGATAATATTTTCTCCAGCTCTACAAATCTCCTCCTATAACCCTTCACTGTTCACTCTCCTTAACTACCTTATTTATGATCTCAGTAGGTGGTTGCGAAATTTCTTTATTGAAATGATGCAATGACAGTTACAATCATCAGCGCTCTAGAATGTAAAGAAAAGAATAATGAGATGATGACCGACAAATGAGAAGTTAAGGCCATAATTACAGTAGAAGCTCCTTCAAAAAAAGTTTAAAAAAATTCTCTTCATTTCTGCTTTCAAATTCATAATGCCGCATCAAATGCTTATTACTATTTTTTTGTGTGTGTTTCTTTACTTCCGATATAAATGTAGTTGAAAGAAATTTATAAATAAAATTAAATTTTTTAATACTGCATTAGAAAACATTTTCAAACTTTCAGATTGTATCGAATAGGACTTTTCTCTCTGAATTCTTATCAAAGGATTTACGAATTGTAATGATGGTTCTAGAAATTACCGAATTTAAAATTCCAATTCCTAGGAAAAAATAGAGCCTTTGTAAAACATTTTGAGAATTTGTTTTAAGAATCTGATTTTTTTTGTTGTTGTCGTGTCCATTATCACATGGAACAATGGTTGCCAGAGCCTACTCCGAAGAGAGGTTGGACTTCTATTCCCCCCCCCCATTTTTGAGGGAGAGCCTCCCTCTCCTCTCCCACCAATCCTCACGAGAGGACTTTCGGCTCGCCGCATATTTTGAGTGCCGTCATGCCGCACCGACACTATAATACTACATTTATAAACATCCATGTCTTCTCCGGGATTCGAACCCGGGCCCTTCCGTACCGTAGTAGGCTCCCCTAACCGCTATACCGTCTGGGTGGAATCCATACGTCTGGGGGTATCTTCTCCGAAATTCGAACCCGGGCCCTTCGGTACCGTAGTAGGCTGTCCTAGCCACTACACCGTCTGGACAACAACAATCTGATTTTATCTTTGAAATTATTTTTCTTTTAGGAAGGAAAATCAGAGGTTTTCTTTTAGGTTTGGAAATATCTCAGTTCACAAATACTATCATCCTAATCCATTCACTAATGCAGACCTGCTAGCAGCTTGAAATTAACATATTTTGGTAGAAGACTTTATATTGAAGAAAAATTCTTCGAATTTATTCGTAATTTTTAACCGTTAAATTCTATTCGGAATAAAAGCTCATAATCTAAAGTGCCTCTTTCATCTCGAATTTGAATCTAAGGTCACATACCCAGTTATGCTGCTCTCATTTTATCCACTTGACTACAGAAGCTACTTGACGATTTCTGATAATTTCCTCCTAAAGACGAAAAATAGTTCTATACTGCTTTGACAAGATTAGATTATCTCCTCAAAATTCGACTACTTCAGTGATAGCTTTTATAAAATTTCGTAATTTTGCAAGTCTCTTCTTTTTCAATTTAGATAGTTTTTTCGTATTTCTCCTTACAGACCCAAATTTAAAATTAACCGCCAAACTGCTAAAAACTAACAAGAATAAACTAATGATAACTAGAAAAAGTAAATTTATTGCAACTTGGCAACACTATAACATTCATAAATGACGGTAATGAATAACATGGACTGCGATTTGAAGGCTACTTTCGAAGTACTGCCAATTTCATAGTTTGGAGAGAAGGTAAAGCAAATCATTTATGCATTCTTCACTCCAAAATTTTTTTCAAATGATTCATCGGAGAAACACTACGCAGAGAACATGATTAACAAACGATTAATGCGGTAAAGCGTAGTTCTGAGAAAGATGAATACAGGAATAAATAACATTTAAATGGATCGGGCCCCAAAAAAGGGCAGATATTAATGTCTGTTATTAAATATTAAAGAAGAATCCGTGCATATGTTTGTATGTATGTGTGTATATTCCTATGATTGTGGGAAAGCGGCGTCACCTACAGCTACAAAATTTTAAATACGCGTAATCATCTACCCAAATATGTGTATCTCGAAATTCGAATTTTGAATTTCGAATGCGTTTTTTGTTTACTATATATTTTGCTGAAACTTAATAAAATTAACATTTAAGTCTTATTTTAACCAGAAAATTCAGCGGTTTGTGAAAACGTGTTGCTAGTGGATAAAGTGTAAGATATTTGTCTTAAAGTGTAATAAACAAACTTTGGTTTAAACAGAGACTTAAAATAAAAGAAATGTATCTCAATAAAATACTTTTTTCTTCGATGCGCTAGTGTGTTGCTGTTCGGCAAAGCATAAGATATTTACTTTTTCTTTTAAACTGAATCTATCTTTTACTGATTAACGAACTAAATAATTTAAAAGCAATAAACGTAGTTCTTCGTCTCTGTTTTTATTAATTACTAACACCAACAGTAAAATTTCACCAGCTGGATTCATTAAAAAATCATTAAATATTTTTTCTTCTTTACAATAATTATTTTGTGCGAGAAAAAGATCGTAGGGGAGACGATAGAGCAAGCTTCTGTGTATATCATGTCAAAAGCTATCAACATCGACGTGCTGCAAAATAAGTAGGAGGTAAATGCAGAGATTATTTTTATGAATTAAAATTTCGAAACTTTTGAAGTAGATGACATTATTTAAATAAAAAGTATTTTTCATCAGTCTAATGGATTCTCTTGTTATCGTCAGCATAACGAGAATTTGAAATTCAAGCTAAGCATGCAGATGATTGTATCATTGTAACCAAGTGAACGTGACATTTTAGGAAATCAGCTATTTCGAAAGAAATCGTATTGACCAAAACACAATGACGTCAAAGTGATGGAGAAGTATTTAAATGAGTAATCGTTGCTGAATGCATGCAATGACAGAAATTTCGCTTTTTGTTCCCCTCGATGAATGGAGTGTGAATTCTAAAATTCTGCAATAGCCATTGAACGAAAGTGCAAAAATTCAAACTGATTCCATTACTGAAATTTAAGGATAATATTTTAAGCCTTTTAAGCTTAAATTATTATACGATCGTCTTGTACAGAGCTAAGTGGTGATTAAAAACTAGCCGACAAGTAGAGGCAGCAAAAGGCGCTGATGAGCGCTAGATAAACGCGTTCTGCTGACGTGATCGTCATTTGGAACGGTATGCATCGCTACACGATCGCGAAGTTTGCAGACGTTTATCTATGAGGATGACATTCTCATACCTATGACATTTTATCTATGAGGTTATAAGATATTTCTCCCGACTTCTTAACATGCCTTCGAGGTGTAGTGGTCAACATGCTCGGCGCGTGTTCGGGAGGTCCGTGGATAGAGCTCTGGTGAAAGCATTGCTCATTTTTCACATCTTCTGCTTTCAAAATAACCTAATGTCTCTATGGTGGTGCCCTAACTAAAAGGTGGTGGATGATGACTCTCCACCACCAGGATTTGGCGATTGGGTACTCTGAACTCCAGTCGTCTTTTAAAAGGGGGAGTATATAAGGTATTTCTCCCGCCTTCTTAGCATGCTTTCGTGGTGTAGTGCTCAGTACGCTCGGCATGTATTCGAGAGGCCCGTGGTTCGAGTCCCGGCAAGGGCATTGCTCTTTTTTAACGTCTCCCGCTTTCAAAAATACCTAGTGTCTCTAGGAGGTGCAACTAAAATGGAGCAGCTACTCAAATGACGTACAGAGACAATAATTTCTGAATACTGAGTAGTCGCTCTGTTTTGGTCCGCAGCTCTGTAGATAAAGATTAACAAATGCCAAATCCTTAACATACGAGCAAAACATGGCTTAGACGACTTAAAATGCAACATGAATTTGGTTATAGCATCTGAACAATAGCTAATCTGATCTTAAAATAAAGTGCACATTCATATTCAAGAGAAAAATTTTAGGAAGGAAAAGCTTATTTCGTCCTTGTTACAAAAAAAATTAATTTTTAAAATAGTATAATTTTTAGAAGTTTCTAAAAGGCACATGCTGTTTCTGTGCTTCAACCAAGCAAGCACCAGAAAACTCCAAATTTTTTGTGCAAATTAAACTATCAGTAGGTTAGACCATCGTCAGATATCCCAAATTTGAAGTATATCCTCTAGAGAAATTCGGAAAACTTGAAAGACATAACTGCTCTAAAAAGAGCCTATTCCTGACAATATATATAAATGAAAAGGTTTGTTACTCAACCAGGCTAATTTCAATAGATGCATGCAGATAAGTAATAGGTTCGTTTAGGAAACAGATTTAGCTTTAATCGGTACAGTGATTAGCGATGCTGGTTGCAGTATCGTTACGCTCGGGTTTGAATCCCGAAGAAGGTTTGGACGATTGTAAGTGTGTATTGTCTTCCAATTAAAATACACGGCGAGCGAAAAGTAATCTCGAGAGGTTTAGTGATAGGAGAGGAAGAGTAGAAATTTCTTGGATCCCCCACCCAGGAATTTCTTCAAAATTTAAGAGAGTTTGGGCAAAATCGTCCAACGTGCCATGCAATGACAAAAGCAACCATACACTGTGCCACGGTAAAATTCGTGGGCCTTCTCTGATGTTAATGTAAGACAAGTGAGATAAGACGCAACAATATCATTAAGAATCTCGAATTTCTTTCCTGTTTTTTTTCTCGGGGAATGTCTGGAAGACAGTACAAAAATGCAACTAAAAACGTCCGGAAGTTTATAATAATGTCCTATTTCAACGGTCTCAAACTCAAATTGCGTGCGGGCCGTAAGCAACTGGTGGGCCGCATGCATAATCTAAAACCAGCTGGGGGAAGCAGATTTTTTAGACTAAATTTCAGAGAATTAAGAGAATTAGTTTTATATTTCAGTTGCTAAATATGTATCACAGCACACATAAACAAATCAAAATTAGGTAAATGGAAAAAATTCAAATTTACCTGTTTATTTTTTTATCTGTAAGAAATTCTGTTGGTTAGATTTCGTATGTACTAGCCACTAAATGTTGAATTTTTGGATTGTCACTTAATTTAAAATACACTAATATGTTTACGTTATCACTAAATATTGAATTTTTGAATTGCCACTTAATTTCAAATACACTAATGCTATGTTTACTTTACCACTAAATAACATCACTGTTATACCACTAAATAATTTACTTTTAGCATAAACTTCAAATAAACAAATTCTGAAAACTTACCAGATTTTCATAGAAAACTTCCAGTGGAACAAAACCTGAGAATAAACATATTCTAAAACCTGAGAATAAACATTCTAAAACCTGAGAATAAACGTATTCTAAAACCTGAGAATAAACATATTCTAAAACCTGAGAATAAACAGAATTTGCTCTCTTTTGCTTTTTTTTATCGGTACATGCAGAAAAAATATGTATGATTCATATAAAATAAATATCTAAATAATTATTCATTTCTCTATTTTTTATTACGGTTCGACACCTGATGGCGTTTTGAGTTTGATAACGCTTGTAATCTTAAAAGAAAAATTACTAGAAACTATCTTCATCCCGGATTCTAGATGCTCATCTGTCAATTCGGCCTTTTTGTTATACTTACTAATTTTCAACCAACTAGTGACTGACCCAATGAAAGTAAAAGTATTAACTGATTGGAGAGGTAGGAGGCTAAAGTGACTACACGTCCTGATTTTGGCGGGACAGTCCCGCTTTTTGAAGGGCTGTCCCGCCGATTTTTAAAAATGTCCCGCTTTTTAGAAAATATCTGCATTTCTTATTTTAAATGTACTGTAAAAATATATTACCTATAATTTATTAATTATTATAGTGAATATGAAGAAATAAAAAATACATAAATAAAGAACAGATAAAATGCATGCAGAGTAAACTAAATTAAAATGTAGCGAGTTAGATTTACTCGGTGGTGTTTAATCATTGTCGTTACGTTTCGTCAAAGAATATGTACTGTTAAGAAACTTCGCCAAAGCGGGTGTGGCTTCATCACATTGTAGAGGGAAGCAGTTGTGAATGCGCGAAATAGCTGTCGAAGCAAATTCAATCTTAATACCATTTTGCGCATGTGCGAAATAGTTGTCGAACCGGTGTCAAAGGTCGAAGGTCACGTTTATGAAGAATTCATACTTCTGTGACAACATTTTTTTAAAAAATGTTTTCCGTCTGTATTGAAGTAAATCATATCCGCGTTGGTCTCGTCTTAATGCAGATAAGTGCGAACAGCCGTTAAACAGTGCGGTTTGTTGTTTTTATCTTGATGTTCGACTCATTATTTGATTGACGAAGGAAGGGCAGTAGTCGCCGCAGTGTAATGGTCGATAATGTAAAATTTAGTACTCTTGTTTAGCCTTTGTAGTAAATTATTTATTTATAGTATTTACCCATAAAATAAAAGATGAGTAAAAAAAAGAGAATGCAAATTTATTGACGAGCTAAGCAGAGAATTTCGATTTGTTAAAAAAAAAAAATACACTATATGGTATGGTGTGATAAATGATTTCATAACTAAATTATAATTCTTATTTCATCCCATTTGTCCCGCTTTGCCTCAATGAAAATGTGGTCAGTTGAGGTAGGATACCCTAGAATATAAAACTTTTACCAGCTCTTCGGCTGCGGAATAAATTTATAGATTGTTTTGACGTTTTACCTTATTCTAGTCATACAGCTTAGCATGCAAGCGTACGAAGTCCGTAAATTTTTCATTTAACTGATATCGTAAATCTACCCATTCTATTTCATTTTCATTCAATACCACTCTTTCATATAAATGCAATCTGTTTTTTTCTACTGTTGTTCATATTTATATTTTAAATCGTCATTTCCCGAGATGCGTTGATTAACGTTCTTTTTTATCTTAAACTTCTTTTTCGAGTCGGGTCAGAACTTTGTTATATATGCGTTGCTTATGCAGTTTTGGCTGTGTGCCAGCGCTAGCCTCGAACTCAGTTGGAATAGAATAGCTGCTGAAATGTTTACTAGTGCTTTTCTGATTTCTAAATAAACACTGCTTTGCAATCCACTGTCAATAAATTTATTCTATATCGAAATTTATGCATACTGTATTAAAACAAATACATAATTGAAATGTATTGGCAGTCCGCACAAAATTGCTTCGGGGGCTGCATGCGACCCACGGGCCACCGTGAGAAGTTAATGTTGAATATGACGCCGCCCAGCCGGTATAGTAGTTAGTGAACCCTGACTACCGTAGCGATGGGCCCGGGTTCGAATCCCGGAGAAGCCATGGTTTTAACTGTCCGTTCCTTCGTATAATATGCAACGGTGGCCACGTATTAGGTGCTTCCATAATGAAATGGCCATCACTTCTGGCCTTTGTAGCGGCGCAAGTCTAATGGCTATTGAATAAAGCTCCCGGTCATTAAAAAATATTGATATATGAATAGTAGAAATATTAGCACTTAGATTAGTTGGTTGATTATTTGAACATCGCAGAGCACGTAAGGGCTATATCCCTAATGGGAGGGATGCCTTCCTGGAGGTCTTTCTAAGGGAAACTTATTCATATTCACCTCACACATGGCGAAGCCTCGAAAACTGAACATGCAGCCAGCCCGTTCACTACGGTTCGAACCCAGCACGAACTAACAGTATTCAGTAGTCATTACTGCTCTGCTACTGGTGGGGCAATAATATTTAAGAAATAAAATACAAATTAAAAATTTTAAATTATTGTATGATTTAGTTGTTATTAGTTTAGGGGTTTGAAAAGAATCTGGAAATAATTCTAGAAAAGCCAGAAAGAATTCTTAAATATTTTAAAATTCAAGTGATCGATGAATGACAGTAGCAGATTTATAAAGAGTTAAGCGTTTTTTGATTCTGTGTTTACCACGTTATCTTTGTTGGCGCTACCATAATTAGTCAAGTAACGCAATTAATTTCGAAGGTTTGGTTTGATTGACTTTGATTACGGGAAAGAAAGTATCTGCCTATGGAAAGACATGCCTTTGTGGAAGAGTTTTGAAGAGAAATTAGCTCGTATATATGTTACGCACGCCGAAAATCACGAAAACGTCCATGCAATTAGCCCGTTTGTTTGTTTCTCAAGTCGAACTCAGATCAAATTATCAGTTTTCAGCGACTTTACCACAAGGCTGGTAATGGGGCTATAATTAAAAAAAAAAGGGTAAATGTAACTTCCTCCCAGTTATCCTGTATATTATGCAATTACCATTTACAGCGGCTTTAAACATGATAGGATTCGCATAATCCTATGCTCTTGAAGATGGAGTTTGAAGATTGAACTTTTGACGAGAAGATATTCTAATACTAAACTTTGATGATACGACGTTCAAAGATGAATTTGCAAAACGTTCGGAAAACGCCAGAATTGCAAAAAGTTCCAAGGATATTCTGTATTAGTTTTCACATATCGAAGTCCTGAGTTTCTACGAACATATAGTGATTTAGAAGGCTATTATTAAAATTATTATTTTTATTAAAATTATGTATTTATTTCTGCAGTGTTAAAAAAATTTATATTATTTTGCTCAAAAGCTGCTTTACGGCCAGGGGACGAGGAAGGGAGACCGCCCAGACAGCTAAATGCAGAAGAGTGCAGCATCGAGTCATCCAGATTTTTTACAGCAAAACATATTTTGTGAAACGTTCAATCACAATTTCGCTATTTACTATTATTTTCGCAATGGGTTTACATTGTAAGACGCCGAAAAACTTCTTACCCTTCTTACCTAAATGCAATAATGCCTTTGTTGGTTTTGCTGTTTTTGTATTTGTGGTATTGAAGCAAATTTAGTTCCGCACGCAAAGGAAGCAAATATTATAAGGTATATCTCCCACATTCTTAGCGTTCCTTCGTGGTGTAATGGTCAGCACACTGAGCCGCTATTTCAGAGGTCCGTGGTTCGATTCCCGGCGAAGGAATTGCATAATTTTCACCTCTCTGGTTCCCCCCAAAAAAATACCTAATGTCTCTACAATATAATTAAGCTGAGAAAGGCTGTCCGTACAATTTGATTACCATTTTTACTTTAACTGACAGTAAAATAGTTATTTTAGTGGAGCAGAGTACTGTAGCACAGCAAATGATCCCACCACTCCTAGTGAAGCTCGAAATCGCATAAATAACTTAAATCCTAAAAAGGCTAGTGGATGTGACCAAATCTCTAATCTCTAATTCTACAATCAAAAGTTTCCCTAAAAAGGCATAATTTTACTCACAAATATTTTCAGTGTCTGTCTTAGGAAAAGTCATATACCTAAACTATGGAAACATGCTCTTATAATAGTTATTAAGGAAGCAGTAAAAGATGGGAAAACTCTCACTAACTACAGACCCACTAGCCTTCTCCCTGCAATTTCTAAACTGTTTGAAAGAATTATTCAGGAGCGGATTAGTACATTTGAACAGCAAAACAACATCATATCTCCTACTCAATTTTGAGGATCATATCTCCTACTCAATTTGGAGGATGATATCTCCTACTCAGTTTTGAGGATCACATCTCCTCAAGGATATTCTACCACATATCGAGTTGCCCGAATTGTGGAAAAGATCGGTGCAAGTTTTAACAGAAAAGAAACTGTAGCTGCTATTTGCCTCAATGTGGAAAAAGCATTCGATAAAGTCTGGCGTACTGGTTTGATTTTTAAACTAATTAATTATGCATTCACACCTGGTCTAATTGTCTTAATCAGCAATTATCTTCAGGACAAGATTTTAAATTTGAGTACTTCAGGACAAGTAAAAATTCAAGACTACTTCAGGACAAGTAAAAATGAATGACTCCTATTCTTACAATAGAAATAGTTGTACTGGCGTACCCAGGGAGGAATTTCAGTGCCTTATCATTTCATTATCTACATTAACGATTTGTCTATTACCCCTGCATAGATATTGCACAATATGCAGATAATACTGCTTTATTCTCAACTTATTCAAATACTATACAAATTATATTATTATACAAATTCACAGCATGCACAAAATAAGCTGCAAGATGCCATGGACCTCATTTTTCCCTGGCTTATCAAATGGAAAATTAAAATCAACTCTCAGAAAAGCATATATATCATTTCTAGAAGAACCACCAGAAAACCCATTCAAAATCATCTCTTATCTCTTCGGCCAAATTGTCCCTCGCGAAAGTTGTGTAAAATATCTATGTATCCTCTTAGACAGTAAACTCAACTTCAAGACTCATCTACAAAAAGTTAAAACATTTCAGGCTCTCATGAGCGTATATTCCTTTTTAAATAAACACTCCTTTTTAGACATCAATACTAAAAGCGTTATCTATCTACAGATGATTAGACCCATCATGCTGCTGCTCGCACAAACAGAGAAAAACTGCAAAAACTTCAAAACAAAGCTATTCGCATTATGCCGGGGGCACCATGGTTTGTCAGAAACTTGTTGTTACATAGAGACTTAAAGATCGCTACCTTGATCAAGAAATCTTATGTGCTGTCCACAAATTTTATCAAAATTGTTCTAAACACAAATGGACAATTATACAAAACATAAGCAATTATGATTTCCTTGTAGGTCAGTCATATAAAAGGTTACGTACCGTCCACTATAAGCACGTTGGTTATGTTATAACGTATTTTTCCCACCTTCTTCGCATGCCTTCGTGGTGTAGTGGTCAGCATGTTCGACGCGTATTCGAGAGGTCTGTGGTTCGAGTCCCGGCGAGGGCGTTGCTGATTTTCACATCTCTTGCTTACGAAACTCCTAATGACTAGACAGGGTAACTACAGCAATGCGTTTTCCTCATATTTAATCAAGATTACTTACTTGCATTTGTTTCATTTTACTCTACATAGAGGGCGCCACCTCTGTTTACACTAATATTTGTCTTTTGACACTGAACTTCTATTTTGTATTAAATTGTTCCCCTTCTGGGATTTACATTCACTTCACTAAAACAAAGCGCTATTGGGAAATTTTTATGACACAAGTTCTGTCCTTTCATTAGGAGGGCACTTTATTTAAAGAATATGATCTGACCTGGAAAGTGCAGCTCATTGGGTGCACAAAGGCATAATCTGCCACCCAATCGAGATAGTGGTTAGTGACTTTGACTGCCGTACAGAAGAGCATGGGTTCGAATCCCTGACAAAGCATGGAATGTTTGTGAATGTGTAAAGGTCTGTGTGGCATGCCACAATGGCAATGTTAAGAACGATGCCAAAATACGATCTGTATCATGTTATTGAATCGTTAACAAAACATATAAAATTGTAAATCACCATGAAGGACTTTATTTTGGGAAAATAAAATATGGAGTATTTAGAATCATTTAATTCTGAATTTAAAAAAAATGAGTCCGAAAGCTTTTGACTCAGTCTACGTATGTTCGTACGTAAAATACACGTATTAACACATGCGCTAAGTTCATGCATCCGGTTCTCTTATTATTCCACACTGAACGATCCTGGGAGGTAAATGATCGGAACAATGTTTCTATCCAACTATTTATGTACTTTAAGGGTGTCACAGGCATTAAAGAGAAAGAGATGTACCAATAAATCTAATATCCAATAATAAGAGACTAATAGCTCCAATTCTGAACGATCCTAATCTGTTTTAATTCGAATCACGTAACAAGGGGAAGGGATAAGAAGGCACTGGCTTGATCAACCCGGACGTCGCCGGAAAATTAATGTTATTCATATCAGCAGAAATGCATAGGTGTTACAGATTTCCTTTTACATCTATCAAGCATACATTAATCTACGAGAAGATGCTTGAGAGTAATTTGACTGCAGTCAAGAGAAAAGAAAAGTATTCCATACTCTAACAATTCAATGGCAATTCTCTTTTCGTTTAAAAAAGCAAAGACATACTTGAATGGTTAGTAATTAGCATCTGATGGAGTAAATGGTAGCAATTTTAGATGCTTATATACAAACATTTCTTTTTCAGTCGTCATTTGTTTTTGAAACTTCGGTTTCAGTAGCAGAAGCATATGTATGTTTATAGGTTTCCTCTTTTTTCTTTATTCTACGCATGAATCGTTGACTCAGTGGTATCGTTTCGACTGTAGAAATGTCATTGCCAGAAGAAAGAAATAACAAAAGTTTTGCTTACAATGCAATAACGATACAAAAGACAAAAATAATAAACACTGGTTGAAGTGCAGTTTTTTTTTAATTTTTTTAGAATGAGGATTAGCAATATATTTATTTAACTTTACTTTCTGAACAAAGTAATCTGATATTTATGTGTGTAGGGGCAATGTCTTTTTTCTTGGAACTGATAATCGAAACTTGATTTAAGAAAATATTATTGATAAAAATACCTTGTTTGTTACGTAACAATAAAAAGCCAGTTAACAGAGTTACAGCAAGGCCGCATTAAGAGGGTTTATAGTTCGCTTTATTTTCTGGTAACCTAGAATTTGCAAAATCTTATACAGTATTAAACATCGATTTCCGATGTTACGGTTTGAAAAAAAAAAATATTACTATTTGACACTTTTTGAAAGTTATTTGCTTCAGAACTGTATTATAAATATTTAACAAAGAAAGGTAAGTAAGATGAAGTTGTTTCAAATTTGTTAACTGCATCCGGTTAATATCATATACTTCAATAGAACATTGTAACTAATGGATTATAGTTTGATCGCTATTATTCTCTTGTGGTAAGAATTAAGGTAATATTAATATTAACGAACAAATGTGCTTCTTTAACTACTGTGTTTTAATATTTTACTTAAAACGAAAATAAAATATAGCGCAGTCGCTGTCGAACTTTGTGCAGTTCACAAAGTAAATCAACGTAGAACACAGCATAAATCAGTTGCGGAATTCTTATATCTTTTTCGCCACTTGGACAGGTTTCTTTTCTGTCAAGGGCTAAAAAAACCACTGAGATATTTGTCATTCAGAGTTTGATATAGCAAAAGCATAAATGCTTCGGTGACAAAAGCGATTATTTTGACTAGGGTATTCTTCCTTCTGTTAAGGTTTTACGCATGTGAAGATATTATTCATCAATCGGGCATTTCGAATGCACAAACCGAAAAATTCATAAAATTTACACCCCATAGAAAGGTCATTTTTTTCGTCGGAAATATTGATAGAAGATATAAAATATTTATGGATTCTATTAAATTGCGTTTACCAGAAAAATCTGTTTAAAATTTCTACCAGAAGAAAAAATAGCTTTTCAGTGAACTTTTGTAATTGAAATTCCTGATATCAAAGTTTTTAAATACTGCATTTCTTCTAAGAGGTCACCCTTTTAATTTCAGTATCACTAATAGAAAAAGAAGGTTTTAATTCTATGCAAAGAAAACAGATAAAATAAAGCATCAACCAAATATTTTTTTAATAAACGATCTTAATTAATTAGCAACAATAGTATATCCTTTCAAATCAATGTTTTGTATGAAATAATGGCTACAAAAAATTAGTAATTAGGAATAGTGCACTTCTGCCACCGATTCTAAGATGCAATCCGTTTAAAGCGACGTCTGTATGATTAAAAACAAAGTACGTCTTAGATTCGAAGATACAGGCAACTATTAATTTGTGGAAGACAATGAATTTCTCACCTTTTGCAATAATTGCGTATTTCATAATATATACAAGACCAATATCCAATTAAAATGGCTTTAAATAAAATAAACACTTAAGAAGTGCCAGAGATTAACTCCGGTTGAAATAAGGTATTAACAGATAAATTATCCTCCTGCGTGGAAGACTAGACAATGGTAAGACTTTGTGTTCATTCTCTTTAGCTACTTTAATTTCTCTTATCAGTCACCAGATGGCACTTTTGTAACTTAAAGGATTCGCAAACTGAATAAAGTAAAGTTAAATTTTCTTCAAAAGAAAGCTTTGAACTAACTTTTGAACAAGAATATTTTAAACACTGACAGCATATATTGATACATAATGTGCTAACACATTGTTTTAAAAAAAACACAGAATTTCAAAATGAGCTACAACAACAAGTTTTTCGGAAAATGTGGCTGTAGGCTTATTTCTTAAATACTATTATTGTTCCAAGTATGTGCTTCAAATTTTGAAATTTCTTAAAGTAACATAGAACATTTTATGAAATTGGTTTCAGCTCAGAGAGCTGAAAAATTTAAAAGTGAATTTTGAAAATGGCTGCAGTAAAATAAAAAATTGCAGTTAATAAAATGTTCAGTATACTTTCAAAGTTACAGACAAGACGTTTCATACCTTTTTCGTATAAAATTCGCCCAAATATGGAAGAATGAATATACTGATTTATATCACTTTTTATCTGGAATCATTGAACAAATCTGAATATTTTTGCCAAATTTAGGTTTAAAAACTGCATGCGAAGTAAATATTGCTAGATTTGATGATTAGCAGTTTTAATGTGAAATGAAAAAGAGTTCGTTATTTGTAGTTGCCTGCATGAAGCTATTAATTAAAATTATCTCTCCGAAATTTGCATAGAAATGTATGGAACATTTCGTATTTCCGTACATCAGGAAGTGCATAATGAAGTTGATCGTATAGTCCATAATATTCGATTTACTATTGATTCCTATCGAAATATAAGTGTATTTCACTTGTCTTTCTGTTTCGAAAAACATTGGTGAAAGATTGGTCTTTCGGTTTCGAAGAATGTTCCTGCTTTGAATACTGATTAAATTTGCATATCAAATGAACGTATTTCTAAATTAAGCTGATTAAAAGTTGCCAACTGCATTTTCCTGTTATGATAGTTTAACATGAGTTATTTAGCCAGTTAATTGAGAGTCTATTGTATACTTTTTGCTTCATATAAAAATTAAAATTTTATATTTGCAATGCTATTCTACCACCAGTTCTGTAACTACTTTCATAATATTCCCCAGATATTTCTCTACTAAATTTTGTAATTAGGAGAATTTGATGCCACAGGTTTTTATAAAGAACTCTTCGATATCATCTTAGTACTTAAATAGGTGTAAAAATCGTTTCTTTCTAATGTAAAACTTGCAAGCCTAATAAACGGACTCAGTTTAAGGATAAACGTGTACATACGCGAGATATGTAAAGCACGAATTGAAATTTGTTCAAATACAAGCTAACAAGATTATACATGCATGATTTTATATGAAATGTAAAACCAAAGAGAAATAAGGAAGTTTTTTCTAATCTTTTTAACAAAAAGTAATACCAACAGTTGCATTCTAATTAGATCCGGTCTTTATCACTAAAAACGGCAGTGAAGAAATATGTAGAACTACGTAATGCAAATAAATTGTTCAAGAATTTCCTTAGTATCACTTAGTTAGTGATATTAATAAAAGTAGGTACACCGTAAAAGTAGAGAAATTTACAGAGGTGCAAAATATAGAGTGTTAGCTACATAAAAATATTCTAGTGGTATAAATGTTGCATCATACTTATTGTCAATTATTATTTATACTGTTATTAAGAATTCATTGCTATTAAAATTATTATTAATAATTCACCTTATGGGGAGGGACAATGATGTATAATCACGTGCCTTTTAAATTAAAAAAAAAACTTATGGGGAAATGCGATGCTATTTTTTTATCAATAGTTAAATTTATTGCCATAATTATCCTTTTGTTGTAAAAGAAAACTGAAGTATTAAAAAATTACGTATAATAATTAAATATGTATTGTTTTATAGTTGCTATGTTAATGCTATAAAAAAGCTTGCTATGTTAATGCGATAAGAAAAGCATTACTGTAATGTGCAAGATTAATGAAAGGTCTTATGCCACGTGGAATGTAAGAGTATTTTTATTCTGCCAAAACCAAATTTTGTTGCGCTATGAGAATACTAACACTTGAAGCAGATATTTCTAATGTGGATACTTACATATTGATGAACCGATTAATAGGTAAATAATAGGAATATATTTATGCTAATCTGGCATGCGAATATCTAAGACATGAATTGCACACTAGGAAGCAATACTTTGCTTTAGGAGAAATGTTTCGATGGGGTCTACTGGACAAATCTTCAATAATGTAACTAAAATCCATGGAAAAATAGCATTCGGAATGAATTCTTTTCTGCAACCTCTAATTTCTACTAGAAAGCGAGACCCATGATATTTTCTACGGAAAACATATATTACTTTTAGTAGTGCAATTTTCTTTCCATTTTGACAATCCGTCTTGATTTTTTCAGTAAAAGCTTCAGTGAAAAAATATTTTTTTTGTTGAAGCTTTCAATGAAAGGAAGAGTGATAAAGTATATGACAAAGAAAGCTCTTTTTATCGCAGAAATCCAGTTATCTTGTGAAACGTTGCGTGCTCTGAATGAGAGGAAATAGACTGAAGCAACTAGCAGTCAGTTATCATTCATTCTTTGTTTCTCTATCAAACAAATTTGCTACTTTTGATATAAAAATTTATCTGCTTTCCCTTACGGTGTCATTATTTATAGCTGTCTTTATTACACGTAGACATTAATAGCTCTCTTAAGTGTTACTCAGTATGAAGTATGTGACTTGCTATATAAATTAACCAAGTGGCATCAGCATGTACAGACATGTTATAGGAAAGCTACAACAGAACCTCACTCGTCTGCACCAAGCTTTTACCTAGACTGCCCAAACACGAAAAATGGCTGTGACATTTTATATTTAAATCTGAAACTCGAAATAATGATCTTAATGATCTGATTTGTTGGAAATACGTAATTTGCTGGACTAAGTATGGTCGTGGTACAAAACGTCGTGGTACAAAACATCGTGGGAGAAAATAAAGCGGTTCAAAAACTTCGCAGTTTAAAAACATCGCAGTTGAAACTATCGTGTTAAAAATAAAGTACCTACAAATCATCGCATGACGATAACATTGCAGACATGAGTTTTTCAGTCTTTAATGATTGTAAAATTTAATGACTGTTTAATAATTGTAAAAACTCGCATAATGATTTGTGACCACAAGAGGGAAGGAAGGATAATTTTTGCTTTCATATTTTTTTATTAACTAATATATTTACTGAAAATGTAAAATGGAAACTTAAGCATAGAAAATTAACGCAAATTATAGCACTTAATTTTAAACTGACATAGTTAACCAACAAAGGTTATTAATAAATTATTTTTTTATAAAGTTTTACTGGTAATTTTTCATGAAAAGTATAATCTAAAAAAGAATAGAAAAAGAAACATAAGTAACTGCATGACCTTATCTATAAAAAATTGCTAAGTTAATTATGATATTATTTTCTTCACTTTTGTTAACCTGATACTCTTATAGTGAAAATTATTTCTTGTTTTGTTTAAATTTCTTGTTTTTTAAAAATTTGTTAGTTATTAAAAATAGCAAAGTAAAAATTATCCTTCTTTTCCACCTTGCTCTCATAAATCATTATGCGAACATCCATTTACAATTATTAAAGCCTTAAAAAACGCATGTGTGCGATGTTACCGTCATGCGATGATTTGTAGGTATTTTATTTTTTACCACGATATTTTTAAACTGCGAAGTTTTTGAACCGCTTTATTTTCGACGACAATATTTTGTACTACGATGTTTTAAAACTGTAATGTTTTCTTTTTGCTGCATTTTCTGTCACGATGTTTTGTACCACAACGGGTTTTCGCCTTGCGTTGTTTTCTCCGCTACGTTTTTGTCCGCGATGTTTTCAGCTGAAACCGTCTCATTGAATTGTAAGCTGACTTCATCTATTATTAATAGCAATTTTTATTGCCGTTTTAATTGATAAAATGTCCGCCTGAAAAACTGCATTTTCTAGGCACGGATGTCCTTTCCTTCAGGGTATTTTTTGATTTCTGTCTTTTTTGGAAAAAAAAAAAAACAGGCCAATCCTATTTCCTCTTCTGTTTCAGATCCATCTGTAAATGTTGTTGGATATGTACTGATATTTATAAGCTTTTCAAAATAAATTTTTATGTTAGGTAAATTATCAGGTGCACAAGAATATGCAGAGTCTGGAAATTCAATGTTATTCGGATTGTAAGTTATCCATATATGAAAGCTTAATTCCTAAGCCGGAATATCAATATTTTGGTTTTAAACGCTTTTAGCTCCGATAGAAGATATAAAGAAGGTATTCTAGACAACACGCACAATGCAGCGTTAGAAGTAGTGCTGAGAGATTTTGTAACGTTGGAAGGGAAAAGGAGGAATAGTCGTTGAGTGGGGTGGAGCTGTTGCTTCCTTCCTTTTTGTCTTAAGGTTAGCCAGAAGGTTGGTTTTCTTTATCTGAAAGCCATCTAAGCCTGCGCTTTTACGCTAAAGACAATATGAAACTCCTTGGCCAAACTTCTTCTTGTCTAGCTTTCTAATTACTCCATTCCATAAAGTGAACTAAATGTTTTAGTGACCATTTCGTTGCTTGCAGTGTAAAATAATACGTACGAAATGCCTGTAACAAACATACTCAGTGAACCTGAAGAGAATCCTTGAATTTTATCGTTTATGCATTATGGCATCGCCTCTGAAGTTATGATTAAAAAACCCAAATCTGCACCAGATTTCTATTGAAGATTTAGTTATGCAAATTTCCCTTTTTCTTTGGAGATATAACCTTGAAAAGTAATGTATCTGATAACATTTTGTCGCTAGTGTGCATTTGTTTCATTGATGTATGTAATTCCTTTGCCACGTTATAGATTTTAAAATTAATTGATTATGGCAAAGTAAATTTAAGCTTATCTGACTTAGAAAGTCGTAAAAACTTTTGTAGGAGATCTGTCGTATTAAAGTCATACATGGGGGTATACACGAAAACTCAAGCAGCCAGCTGATATGAGTCCTGAATGAATTATCACTGTTCAACAGTTTTATAGAAGGTCTTATTGTTTAAGAAAAGTTATGCATATAATCGTTCACAGTTTGTTAATAGCTCGAGTAAAATTAATGGTACTGTAGTTAGAATTTCTCGAATTTTATGAAAAAAATCGGATCACTTGGCAAAATATTGGAAGATTTTACAGACTGTTTTGAAGCTTTTCGAATATTCCAGTTTTGATCTATGTAATAAATAGCATTTTAGTTACATAAATTTATAGATCTGCTTCTGAGCAATTATTCTGCATATGAAAGTACACTGCGAGTCTTAGCATTCTTTCTTAAAGTCATACATGAATTATAAAATAATCAAAAGAAAAGTGTTAATTACCGTATTAGTTACCAATTAAAAATATTGTATTCAGAGACAGAGCCTGTACCTTATAATTTATGATTTCAGTGCAACTTTTACCACTCTCCGGTAATTATTGCATATTTACGGTGGGTTTGCTCGACAAGTACTTTACTTATGGTGTGCATTTTGGAGTAGAAAATTATACATTTGTTCTTATTTTCCAGGTTTATATTTAAATGTTAATTAAAAAAAGAGTTTTCTGGCCCTCCCTTCTGCACACATAATAATAACGAATGTAGCATTTCAAAGCTTCAGTTAAGGTGCAGGTTTTTTGCGTGATGAGAATAGATTAGGCTATTCGGAGTCGTGAGGTTGTTTGTAAAGCAATGAAGGGCTACATGCCTTAGGATAGTGAGGAAAAAGTATTAACTTTTTACAAATAAGAAATAGATCATCGAAGTAAATCATCGGCACTCGCTTTCTAATTTAGAAATACGCCTTTATAACTAGTAGCGGGATCCATGTTTAATAGTTTCTATAAAAATATTTGAGAAGTCATTATCTGTAGCGCATCCAGTCAACCTTATCTCTTCTGATATTATCGTTAAGCCTCTATCTTGTTATTTTTCGATCTGCTCTGAGAAAGATTCACCAAGTTTCGTTGCTTAGTTGGAGGAAAACAGGATTTTACTAAAAAAAAAATTCCTTAGTATATATTAAAAATAAATGATTGATACAGAACGACTATTGTTCGCCTATAATCACACCGTTCGAAATAACTACGAAGCTAAAGAAATGAAAACAATAGGTATTTTAATTAACACCTGTACTACCAGTATATACTGAAAAACATAATAACATATGAAATATAATATAAATATAGTTGAAAGGATCCAAGGAAAAAGAATAAATTGATCCATATCTCATTTCGCATATTTAGTTTCTAAATAATAAGGTGATTTATGAACTAACTATAAAGTATATAAAAATTTCTAAATATAAAATGTATAGGTAAAAATATTTCTTGTGCCTTCTAGCGTTCACAAATCATCATGCGAATATACATTTATAACTTTTAAAGCTTGAAAAACACATGTCGGCGATGCTATGTTATGCCATGATATGTAGGTGCTTTATATTTTACAATGGTATTTTAAAACTGCGATGTTTTTGTTTCATTTTCAAACACGATGTTTTATATGGCGATGGTTTCTTTGCTTCCTTTTCTCCCACTTTAGTACGACGATGTTTTCGCCTTGTGTTGTTTCCTCAGTAACGTTTTTGTCCTCGATGTTTTTGGGGGATAACGTAGATGCCATGGACGTAAGAAAGGAAGGAGGGGCCAACCCCGCACTACGAGTGAAGCACTGCTCCGAGGCTTCGGTCTCCAGATTGGGTGTTTTTTGTTTACATTCAGAAGCCCCCTTGATAGCGCTTTGATAGTATTTCGACACACGACAGTTCCATACAAAACGAAAAACGGGACACTTCTGCATAAAAGAAACATTCATTGTTGGATGGATAATAGCAATTTGTATAGTTTAGTGACATTTACGCAAAAATCACATCTTGGTTATTTTTCGATAACTAACAATAGCGATTTTGATTATGAATTTGTTTTATAAAATTCTAAGTTGTTGAACTCCAAAAAATTCTAAGTTGTTGAACTCCAAAAAATTCTAAGTTGTTGAACTCCAAAAATATAGATTTTAGCAAAAGTGTTACGCTAAAGAATGAAAAATATCTTACGGTACCTTTAAAATTGTGTACGTCTTTCGATACCCTTGATAGAGTATTCACTACTTTTATTTCATGTTCCAAACGTCAAAATGTTTTAAATAAAATATTTTTTTTTGTCATCCACGTATTATTGTAACATGTACTTTTAAAAAATTTTTAGAGAAGAGGCTTTATAGTTGCTAATTTTAAACCCATCATTTTATTTTTATATAACTTAAAAATAATCACAAAATGTATCCTAAAACGTGTTTTAAGCCAAAAGTTTGAAATTTGATGGCTAAATGTAAATATAAAATTATGCATATTAAAATATTTGTAATTAGGCACATAAGGTTAAGTTTTTGTTAAACAGAGAAGGTATTGCAAAAGCTATTTGCCTAAAGGGAGAGATGCCATCGTGAAGGAATTTCGAAGAAAAAATGACCTTTGAGTAGGAATTAAAAATAAAGCATGTAATTTTAAATTATATTTATACATATTTATGTAGAAATTTCGGGTATATGCTAAATTATTGTAAATTACTTTACTCGAAAAATATAGTGAATGCACAGAAATTAAAGATTTGTACATGCCGTAGAAAAGAAATAATGCATAATTTTAATAATAATACAAAAAACTTTTATCTTAATTTTTGTAATCCTCAACCGAATAAAATCGAATTACCTTAAATTTTTTTTTCTAATGTAATTAACGAAAACTTGTGAAAATATTTCCTTCAAATTAAACCGTTCTGAGCAAACTGTTCTGTGAAAAGTAAGGTTCCTTTAATTCCGTTCAGGATGAAATATTGTTTAAAAATGTCTGATTTTCACATTAAAATAAATCTTTATATCTTAAACTAATTATAATATATCAAATGGCTTTGTCCCATCAGGAAATTAGTAACTCGCAATTTAATAAATAAATGAATGTTTACCTGATAGGTCTGGTTCTGAATCGCCGGCGTTGTCTTGAATCATCAGCTTCAATCCTTTAGACACGAACACTTTATTGACGATATTTACAAACACTTGAAGATTTATACGAATAACTGCATGATTATAATATTATTAATAACAGCTATCTTTACAATAGAACATTAGCTGCTCAACGATGAAAGTCTCAAAGTCTCAATAAAATACCATTTAGGTAGAATCCTTTCATCTCTCTGCCAACTGTCTGCAACAGCGATGGTGTCGTAGCTGTCTGTCACAGCGCCACCTCTAATGGCGCCATCGGAGATTTCCCATCAGTCATCGGAGTTTCCACATCCTCCGGCCCAGAAAGACAAGATTGTCTTTTATCTTCAGAATCAAGTTCCAAGGGATACAGATGTTGTACAGCTCTTTTTAAGAACGTCCCATTGTGTAATCTCACAGTGCAAGCTCGGATGCTGCCATCACGGCCTGTATGTGTCTCGGTTACTAAGCCACATTTCCATAACAGTCTTGGTTGGTTATCATCATGGATCAATACAAAGGTGTTTTTGCTGATCTGCTGGGGCAAATTGCTCGTAGCACATTTATGAGCAGATTTCAAATCCATTAAATATAGCAGTTTCCATTTCTTCCAAAAATTGTTCAACAAGTTCAATCTATATTTATATCTCTTTTCCAGGTCTGACTTCGTAGAAGAGATTGCAAATATCTTTTCAGGTGGTAAAGCGGTTATTCTTTTTCCAATTAGAAAATGTCCTGGACATAATGGACTCGGCTCATTTGTTTCACTATAAACATAAGTCATCGGTCGGGAGTTGATGATGGCTTCCACTTCAGTTAAAGTTGTTTCAAGTTCTTGGTACTGTAAACAAGCTCTCCAAAGGATCTTTTTGAGACAGGTCTTAATAGATCGGACAAGCCTCTCCCAGAAACCTCCCCACCAAGCTGCTCTCTCGACTATAAATTTCCACTGGATCCTGTTTTCACTAAAAAAGTCCTGGACATCTCTATCCTTTATTAAGTTAAACATTCTTTGAATGTCTTTATCTGTTCTTTTGAATGTTTTAGCGTTGTCCGAGTAAATAATTTTACAAATTCCACGTCTTGAAATAAATCTTCTTAACGCTAGCATAAATTCTGCAGCAGATAAGTCATTCACAAGTTCAAGGTGCACAGCTCGTATTACGGCACAAGTAAACAATGCAACATACACCTTTTTCTCATTTTTTGTATATAGTGGTCCTAGAAAGTCTATGCCGCAAACTTCAAATGGTAAAGCTTCTCTGATTCTGTCTGGAGGTAGAGGAGACACATTTTGAGAGTAAGGCTTTGCTCTCAAACGTTGACAAATGAAACAGTTCTGCAAAATACTTTTCACCCTTTGTCTTCCTCTGAGAATCCACATTTTTTCTCTAAGCTGAGCAAGGGTTTCAGCAATTCCAGCATGAGCCAGTTTCTCATGAGCATATTTGATCTGCAAGTCCGAAAAATGATTCGAATTAGGCAAAATAATAGGATGAACTTCTGCAAAGGTCAAATTTGAATTCTGAAGTCTTCCGCCTATTCTCATTATTCCATCTTCATCCAAAAATGGGTTAAAACTCGCAATCCTAGATTTACTAGAAATTAGTTTCTTTTTCTGCAAGCATTCTATTTCTTCTGGAAAATGAGCATCTTGAGTTCTTTTAATCCAATATTTCTCAGATAATAGTATTTCTTCTGCTTCAAGTGGTTTCAAATTCTTTGTAGAAGTTTTCGTATTGTTAATAAATCTAAAAATCCAGGCTGTTATTCGTAATAATCTGGATAATTTGCTATATTTCTCTATATCCAAAAGGTCTTGCTTCAAATTTACTACACAGCTGGCTTGGACCGTTTCATCTTTCTTCAATGAGGATCTTCTTTCTTCTTCTGCAGCATCAATTTCATGTTGTATCTTCTTCTGGCCAAGTAGTTTCCTCTTGTCTCAGCCATTTTGGACCCTGTAGCCAATCTCCACCTTTAAATGACAATTCTGAAGTTTTTCCTCTTGTTTGTAAATCTGCAGGATTATCAACACCAGGACAATGTGACCATTGATCTACATTTGTTTTCTCTTGAATTTCACGAACTCTATTTTGAACAAATGGCTTCCATGAATAGGCATTTCCTCTAATCCAATGTAAAACCACCTTGGAGTCTGTCCAAAATCGTACACTGATGTCTAAGTTCTTGAATACATTATTCACCACGTAGTTACTCAGTCTTGTTCCAATAACTGCAGCTAGGAGTTCTAAACGTGGTAAAGTTACTCTTTTCAAGGGTGCTACTCGAACTTTAGCAATGACAAAGTTTGTGAACACTTGCTGATTATTTGTTTGGTATCTAACGTAAATTACAGATCCAAACGCCTTTCCACTAGCATCAGTGAAACAATGAAGTTGAATATTGTATATCTGAAGTTTAGAATTATCTCTAAATAAATGTCTAGGCAACTTAAAATGTTCCAAGGTTTCAATCCGCCTACACCAATTAATCCATTTTTTATTAAGTTCTTTATTTAATTTATCATCCCAGTTTAAGCCAGTCTTCCAAATTTCTTGCATAAGAATTCTTCCTATCACTGTGAATGGATTCAAATAGCCTAATGGATCATAAATACGACTTATTAACTGTAACGCTTCCCTTTTAGTTATGCATTCATTTGTTTTCCGATTTTGATTTAAAATACCTTGAAATTCTACCCTTAAATTATCCTCCTTTGTATTCCATTTATATCCTAAGACTTTAGATTCTATAGGGCTTCGATATTCAGGATTCTCATTTGAGTTGAAATGATTTTGAAGATCAATAGAATTTGTCGACCATTTCCGCATATTAAAACTAGCCTCGTTTAAAATTTCTTTTACTCCTGCATAAATTTCTAATCCTTCGTTTACGTTATCTACTCCAGCTATTAAATCATCGACGTACAAACAATCGTTTAAAACATTAAATATTTCTGGAAATTCTGTTTTATATTTATTAATGTGGTATTTAATTGTTGCAGATAACAAGAAAGGGCTTGGTTTTGCACCAAAGAGTACTCTAGTCATTCTCAAAATTTTCAGATTAAAATCCTGGTTTGAAACTGGAAGATCATTAATCCATAAAAATCTAACAGCGTCCCTATCTTCCCGATTAAGGCTAATTTGAAGAAAGGCTTGTTCTATATCGCCACTGAAAGCTATCTTATTTAATCTAAAACGAAGTAAAATCATTAACAAATCGGGATTTAAATTTGGCCCAGAATGCAAACAATCGTTCAAAGAGATAGAATCATTCAAATGAGATGACGCATCAAAAACAACTCGAAATTTTGTGGTAGTCTTATCTTCACGTATTACTGCTTGATGTGGCATGTAATATAATTTAGAACCCGCCTCCGTATCTATTGTTTCAGCTATTCCCATTTCGAGATAATTATCTAGCACCTGTTTATATTTCTGGTAAGTCTCGGGTGCCCCTTTAAATTTACGCGTTAAACTATTTAGCCTTTTAAACGCCAAACCATAATTATCCTTCAATTCATCAGTTCTATCATTCCACGGTAAGCGCACTTCATATCTATTTCCAACAAGTTGAATTGTTTCATTAAAATTCTTTAAAATTTTATTTTCAATATCATTTTGTTCTTTTTCCTGAGTGATACCCATTGACTCTAAATCCCAAAAGTTTTTTAAAACAGTGTTAATTTCTTTATCTTTTTCGAAATTTTCTTGATTTGTAACACATTTCAAAACGTTAATAAATGACTGCTGAGCTATCATTTCATTTGGTTTATTAACCCCATTTACAGTCCATCCAAACATTGTTTCCGACGCAACAAGTGAGTCTGACAGTCTACGTGTTTTTCCCGAAACCATTTTCCAATAATAATCGCTCCCAATTAAGAGAGACAATTTATAATAATGTGAATTTCCATATGTCCTATCCGCGAGTTGTAATTTATTTTCATGAAAATAACGCTTTACTTCCTGACTGGGAATCCCAATTAAACCCTCACTTATTTTTTCTGCTTCTAAAACTTCGATCGAAATGCTGTTATGTCTCGTCTGCGGATTTCTCAAAACAATTTTATATCGTCTGCGCTTTTCACTCTTCGATGTATTAGAACCAAAGGAATGAATCGTAATATTCTCTTCTCCCACGCATTTCAACTTCAATTTCTTTGCAACGCTACTGACTACGAAAGAGCGCTGTGATCCAAGGTCAAACAGCACTCGAATGACTAATTTATTACTTTCACCCAGAGCTAAAACACTTGCGGTTTGCAGATATATTTCCTTACCCAAGTTCTTATTTTGTATAGATGATACTACAGTTTCTGAATTAGAAATGTCACTTTTATTCTCACTAGTTTCACAAATAGCGGTATGATGTTTTCGCGAACATAATTTGCATCTACTTTTAAATTTACAGTCTTTTACTATATGGTTTTTCTTTAAACAATTCCAACACCTGCCTTCTTTTTTTAAAATATCTTTTCTTTCGTTAACAGGTTTCGAACATTTTTCTATTTCGTGATTTTCTTTACAAAATAAACACTTTTGACTATCAATACTGGTGTTTAATAAGGCGGCAGTTGGCGTTTTATTTTTCTTAAAACCCCCTTTAAATGAATTATCTCTATCGCGTTCCTTTTCTCTAACAAATGTTTTATTATTATAAATTTCGTCCGATTCCCCTTTTCGAAACGATAAAGTTTTTTCTCTCGTTACTACCTCCTCTTTTAAATAGTTTAACAATTTACCAACATCCCAAGATTCGGTTTCGTCTTTATAATCCCTATTATAATTTAACATTATAGAATCCGGAATTAGTCTAGTTATTATGGGAAATAATAAATTGCCATAACTTTCCAGTTCAATACCCAAAGATTTTAAACTGCGAATTTGGATTTCACAAGTGTCGTACAGATGACGCAGATCTCTGAGATTCGAAACATTTCGCACAGGAGATAAATTTAAAAACTTGTTTATATGGGATCGGATCAAAAGTTCTTTTCTACCAAATCTATCTTCTAAAATTGTAACGGCAGTATCATAATTCTGTTCCGAAATTGACAGTCCCTGTATAGCAATTTGAGCCGTATCTTTCAGTAAACTCTTTAGATAGGTGAATTTCTGAATTTTGTTTAAGCTTTCGCTTTCGTGAATCGCTGATTTAAACTGACTCCAGAATTCTTGCCAGTTTTCCGAATTGCCATCAAATTTTTCGATGTTTATTTTTGGCAATTTAACAGGAATTCTGTTTTCTGGTGTAGCGTGTATAGTTGCATTTGAGGATCTCCGCTGATTCAATTCTCCGTGATGTGAATATTCTCGTTGTTCAGTATTAGTACTATCCTTTGTTTTTAGCAAATCTCTTATGAAACAATTTATTTTTGTTTGAATTGAAATTATATTCTCCCGATATTCTTGATTAGCTTCAACTTCTTCTTCTAATTTCCCTAAATCAGTTATTTCGTTTTCTATTTTTTCGTCAAGTACTGTAAGTTTTGTTTCTTTATCAATTAACTGTGCTTTCTGTTCTTCTAACCAATTTAAAGTTATAGTACTATTCGCATCATTTAAAGTGTTGTTTATTTTATTAATCAGTCTCGTAATAGAACTTCTTGTAACAGTTCGTTTTTTTCTTAATTTTTCGATTTCAGTTACGTCGAGTGACATTTTTATTGCTTCTTTCTTATCTTCTATTTAATAATAAATCAAATATTTTCTAGGAACGGGCGTCACGTTAAAGGCGCCAGATAAAATAAATCTTTATATCTTAAACTAATTATAATATAGCAAATGGCTTTGTCCCATCAGGAAATTAGTAACTCGCAATTTAATAAATAAATGAATCTTTACCTGATAGGTCTGGTTCTGAATCGCCGGCGTTGTCTTGAATCATCAGCTTCAATCCTTTAGACACGAACACTTTATTGACGATATTTACAAACACTTGAAGATTTATACGAATAACTGCATGATTATAATATTATTAATAACAGCTATCTTTACAATAGAACATTAGCTGCTCAACGATGAAAGTCTCAAAGTCTCAATAAAATACCATTTAGGTAGAATCCTTTCATCTCTCTGCCAACTGTCTGCAACAGCGATGGTGTCGTAGCTGTCTGTCACAGCGCCACCTCTAATGGCGCCATCGGAGATTTCCCATCAGTCATCGGAGTTTCCACACACATACTTAGGACCCTGAAATATTGTAGAAAAAGAAAATATATGTAAATTTACTACGTAATTACAAAATATTTACGTCGAATCGTGTCAAAACCCATTGATCTTAATGGTAAGTCACTGAATGTTTTGGTCAGTGCTTCAAAGCAGTGTATAGCGAAAACCGGTTAAGGTCTCTCCTCTTACTTCTTACCTCTATGGTGGATGGAGGGTCCCGCATATTTTCAGGGTTTAAATTCAGATCTTGTGTTGACTCTGGGGCGTTCGTGAATATATTTTATTACTGCAGGAACTCTGAGGCAATTTAATACACAGCATGGAAAATCACTGTAAAGCTTCTCAGGAATGAGTGTTCTGTGCATACTTTTGGCGAACATTGTCGTAACAGTATCAAAGTCCTGATCTCGAACCGGGAGCTGAATGCAGCTATGTTCTGGTATGTGGTAAAATAACTCCCCGTAATAAGGATTTAAAATCCCCTTTTATTAAACCACTATTTACAGCCACTTCCCAACTCGGAAGGGATAACAGAAAATAATGACCGTACTTGGGTCTAAACTGAACAATCCAATAATTTAAAATAAAGTGAGTAGAAATTAAGTAGTCGTTGCTCTCAGAGCTTTAAACGCAAGGTTGGCCTCTATTCTAAACTATCAATGGTGCGTAGCAAGATTTGGGTAATACTAACGCAATTAGATTACTTCAATAAGTATTAGAGTAACAGCGCTAAGGCTTAGAACTTAAATACTAGCTAGTCAGGTGGACGTCGAACAGAGCCGAAGTGATCTGAGACTAAAAAGCTCTCTCACACTGAGAAGTTCCTCGCTAACCTTTAAATACAAAACTTGGCTCCACTTCAAATTAGCATAAAGCTGAAACGCGTGCTCATTCTAACGGGAAGTTGAAATAAGAGTTCACAGGAAAGAGAAATTAACGTAAAACTTTGTTAGTTTAAACTAAAACCTTACAAGCTTATATGTCGGCCATGGATGACCACATTCTTCATTAGTTTTTTATGTTTCTCTAATAAGTTGAAATGCCAAATTATCCCTTCCCCACTTTATATCATATTTTTATGTTCTTATTTAATAATGATTTACTGAAATAGGCAATTTTTCAGTATAAAAGATAAAGATCTTGTGTAAATTCCATGTTCTCAGCTGCAAAATTATTCAACTTACATAAATTTTTATTCCAGTTCCATTAATTTTACTCATAAGTATATTAATTCCTTAAAAATTTATTTCGCTGTCAGTTTATAATGAAAACTAAACTTCTTCCTTCTGAACGCACCCTCTTCTTCTTCATATATTTTAAGCAAAGCTTAAATCCATAAATTAAACAGTCAAGAATTAGATTCACTGTTCGAAAATGAAAATGCAAGGAATGCTTCATATTCCTAATAAATTTAATTTTCATCATTAAATTTTGCAGTTTTTTTACGAATAAAATGAAAAATGCGAAGCATAAATTGTACGTCCAGTTGCTATTTGTTTTAACGCAATTTGAGTTTCCTATCTAATACTTATTTACTTTTGTAACTGCAGTGATTTTCCTTATACCAAGAAAAATTCTCACTCTCTATCTATTTTCATTTTATTTCTGTATACGTATAATGGAAAATAATATTGTAAAGCTTATGTTTTTGTTTCTTGTTTTATATTTTATAAAATCTGGGTATAAGTGTAAGATTTGCGTTTCTTAGTTTCAAACCTCTTTAGAAAGTAGATAATCATTTAAAATATATCATTCATTTCAATTCATCAGATTTTTTGTTATTCTGAGAGAGTTTAAATTTCTCATTTATTATTATAAACGAAGCAATAAATGAAATGTTGACGTTTGAATATAAATCACTTCATCGAATACAAGATTTTTGTTTACTTATGGAAGATAACTGACAGAGTTCCATCATTTTATCTGATGCATAAATTAGTTTTAAAGGCCTTTTAAGGGAATACAACATGCATTGAGGGAAAACAATAATATCTTTAATCATAAAAAATGTGTTATTATTTCCTATGATCTTTCCAGTCGGTTGGGCAATTCAGAGATTCCTGGAATTTGATTTAAGAATCCTGAGGTCTTCATGGTGAACTTTTACCATCGTGCCTTACTTTGGGCATGGTAAACTTTTACCATCGTTTCATTCCAAACTGCGCCAAACTACAACAACCCCTGACAATCTTACTGAAAGGAGTGAAGAAAAACAGCAAGAAAGCTTTAATTTGGACCGAAGATGCGCTGAAGGCTTTCACTGATATCAAAAGCGCACTGTGCAACTCTGTAATGTTAGTTCACCCTAATCAAGAGGCGCAGATCATCCTAACTACAGATGCATTTGATTGTGCGGTGGGTACCGTGATTCATCAACTATCCAATAATGACAAACAACCGCTAAGTTTTTTCTCCCGATCTCTCTCACAAACACAGAGAAATTACAGTGCATACGACCGAGAACTACTTGCAATCTACCTAGCGATAAAGCATTTTAAACACATTCTGGAAGGACGATCGTTTACTGTCTTCACTGATCATAAACCTATCACTTTCGCTTTCCACCAAAATTTAGATAAAGCTTCTCCAAGACAATTACGGCAGTTGAACTACATTGCCGAATTCACTACAGACATACTCTACATTTCTGGAGAAGAAAACATTGTAGCTGACACGCTATCGAGAATCGACACCATCACTATCCCAGCTCCAATTGATTATACAGTTATTGCAGATTGCCAGGAGGATGAAGACCTCAGGATTCTTAAATCAAATTCCAGTTTCAAAATAGTACAAATTCCTATTCCGGATAGCAATAAGAAAATTTATTGTGATACCTCCACACTGGTTTACCCGGATGCGATCCAATTCAACTTATGAAGTGTAAGATGGAAAAAGAACGTACGATGTTTTTGTAATATAACGAGACTGAAATACTGGTAAGTCAATTTTAAAAATTCTGTTTCTATATTGCAATATGCCTTCAGATGTAATGTATGCAATTAGAATTCTCTGAATGCATCAAATGTGTTAAGAATAAATGAACTAGTTTTTACTAAGCAAACTTTAAGCAGAAAGCTTAAGCTTTAAAAAAATAAAAAGTTGGATATAGAATAATACAGACAGAAAATCAGTCAATGTTCTTTTTCTTGTCGAAGGCTTAATGTTGCCACTCTGGTGAAAGGAAAAACGTATGAGAGAAGTTTCGCTGATGGCGCTTCATCAACGCGAATGATGTCGCCACAAAGACGTTTTTAAATTCATTGATTTCATAGATATTTTACCATATTGCACCATTTTGGTAAACGGAATCCTTTGAAACGGAGCTGTATTTTTATTTATTAAACATTTTTCTAATTCCGGTAAAACATTATTCTGAGATTAATCATTTCTGTAATTGAATTTTAAATAATTTTAGAAGGTACTTTCAAATTGCTAATTAATTTTATTACAAAAACATAACATTATTTATTATCAGTGATGTAATATGATCTATTAGTCCAAAGGGGCAATTTGCCCAGAAGAACTATTAATTTCGTTTTGCATTTTGCGTTGATTCACTAAAAGCGTTGTTTCACCTTTTAAATTGTTGTCACCAAATATTATCACCCTGTATTACATTTAAAATGAAGAATCTGCATAAATGTATATATGTTTCTCGCATTGTGATAAAACAACGGTACCTAGAGCCATCAAATTTTGAATAACGTAATCCTCCTGCGAATCTGGGCGTCTGGAAGCCCAAATTTGAAATCTGGAATTTATCTTACTATCGACTTCATATTTTGTAACACTTTAACGAATTTTTGATTAACAAACTCAGCGATTTCAAGGCGAGCAATGGCAACACTGTTAAAAAAAGCATTAATATCTCCAGCCCGCGAGACTGTGTATCGGAAATTCTAAAGATATGCTCATTTTAAAATTATTTTGAGATATTGCTCTTGAACTGAATTTTATGGTTTAAGTGCATGATATTTAATAAATAAAGTAATACACAAAATGTTAAAGAAACGCCCCTTTGGACGTAATTTAAAATCTGAAATCTTTAAAAATGTTTCTTTTTTTTCATTTTTATGTTTATAAACTGTCTTCTAAAAATGTTATTAAAGTCTGTTCTTTCTAATATTATCCCTTTTGATGTATGAAACATGAATTTATGTTAAGAGGCTAAAAACAAATTCTTATTGTGTTTATTTCCGGACGTTGCCAGGCTATGAATACATACCGTAATTTTTAAAAAAGTTTTCAGTTCAGTAACTGAATCTTTAAATCAAGAAATACATCTTTGAATAGTTATTGAAGAAGTAATATTATTAGCTTCATTACTCTGAAAGTTCCTGATTCCTGAAGAGAAATTTTTATGTGTTCGAAAAGCAGCGACTTTTCCGCTGGTTCTAGTTTGACCTTGATTATGTTAACGCTCTGGAACTCAAAGGATAAATTTTCTCATGTAAAAAAAATCATAAAATTCTAATAAATTAAAGGAATAATAAAGAATTCGACCTTGATAATTTTATGAATAATAGAAAATGGAAAAAGCCACAAGGGAAATATGGCTGTTTGAAGTAAGCACTTCTAGAAATTAGTTTTAGATTTACAACATAATAAAAAATTTCAGAGATAGTCTTTCGTGAAATATGAATCGCATATTCAGTTCGAACAATTGAAAATAAAATATGTGTATAGGTTCATTCTATGGAACTTCGGAAATACTAAAAATAAATTGTTAGACTTCATATATGAGTTTCCTTTTGCTAAAGGTTGAGATTTTCTAGCATTTAGTTAAAATTTACTCTTAAAAGAACTGTAAAAACATATGGCAGTTACAATTTACACTTAATTGAACACTGGAATTATAAACAAATTATATTAAGTTAGATGCAGATGTTGTATGCAAAAATGTTTGATAACTTTATACGGAAACCAAACTTTTCAGCAAAAATAGCATGCATGTAATTGTAATTTACTTTACATCAGCTCTATTATTCCAATACAAATGAAACGGCATTTGCTGCATTTTATTAAAGATTTTATGAGTCTGAGATATGTATATTTAGGTGTTGTTATTTCCGTAAGATTCCGATAGCTAGCAGAATTTCCAGTGAGTTCGGCCATCCTGTGTAGGTTACTTAACTGAAAACAGACAGAAAGAAAATTAAAATTACTTCTTAAAGCAGAATTAGAAATATAGACTGATGACTATATGTGATACAGCGGGTGAGGGAGAAAGATGCAAAACTCTATGGAATCCCAAATCATGTCTTCTATTTTGTAACAAATCATGTTCCGTAAATGCATACAGTGGTTAACTTTTGTCTTCGGACACACGTATTTATGAAATTTGTTTGCATAGATCTTGTAATAAATATTGAAAAATAGATTCCAAAGTTTTTTCTAATATATTATTTTTTCCTATGTTAAGTTACGCTTGTTACAAAATAAATGTCATCATAATATTCTTTGCAATAAAATAATTTATTCCAAATCTGTTAATCAGTAACTCACATAATAATTCGAAAGTATTGTCTAGATGCTTCTCATTTTGTCACATTTTTTTTATTTAAAATAAAAATGCATTACAGGAATTATGGTCTGCATTTGAAAATTATTACTTGTTTAGTAAAATATACTAACTGTTCCACATCTGAACTGAATATGGAAAGATGCAATAAATAAACAGTCAATTCTGTATTAAATTTAACTGTTCTTGACCCTTGATAGAATTATTCAAAATATATAAAATTTCCTTGATATGAAGCTTTTTTATATGGAAAAGGGATGGAAATTGCATGAAACTGTTCAAAATGCACTTTTCAAAATATGACATTGTAGCTAAAATGAAGGAAAAGCTGATTTATCAAACAAAAACCAAAATTAGAGCTGTAAAAGTTGCAGCGGATTTAGAAGAAAGACTTGCAATAAAATTTAACCCTAAAAATGCTAGAAGAATTATTACAATACGGAGATACAATGGATGATCAGCAAGGAGAAAATTCTTTGTTGACAAAAAAATATTGAAATTACTCCTAGCCTTCGTAAAATCCATGGTAAACTATGATTTATTAAATTCAAACAATGATATATTTGCAGGCGTATCAAAATTTAATATATTTGGATTCGGCAGATGAACTGCTGAGAGGCGAAAGCATTGACTGAGGTTATGGAAGTTAATTTTGCCAGTTCATGGGCAGACAGAGAATTATGCAAACGTTATGAAAAACTTCTTGTTTGAACTATAAGGAAGAACAGGGGGATTTACTAAAGATACAGTAGCTTTTGCTTCAGAATAATGCCTGGCAACATGCTTAATGCTTTTGAATTTAACGGAATAACACAAGAATACTTTATAGATTTAAATACAGGCGATTTCTGGGCATGCTTAATGCTGAAAAGGCCTCTGCATGGATTGACGGTTCCTTCAGATGAGGATGTGAAGAATCGTTGCAATTTAAATGCTAAAAGGGGTGTTACAATCAGTCTATTTCGTGTTTTTGAATCATTCATAAAACGCTGTAAAATGGGTAATTCAATATGAAAGACTCTACTTTGAAAAAAAAAATAGGAGCACTAAAGATCATTTGGTTCTTAATGAAAGAATCCGTCTGAAATCTTTTCAGTCAGTATACATAATTTACCCGATTAAGAGATGAAAGTATATCATTTTCTAAAATATTTGCAAAAAAAAAAGGTAACATTTTAAAAAATAACAAAAATCTGAAATGTTTCAGATTTTAAATTACGTCCAAAGGGACGTTTATTTAACATTTTGTGTTTTACCTTTATTTGTTAAATACCATGTTCTTCGCACTTAAACCATAAAATTCAGTTCAACAGTAATATCGCAAAATAATTTTAAATTCTGCATATCTTTAGAAATTTCGGGTACACGCTCTCACGCGCTGGAGATAAAAATGTTTTTCTGTACAACGTTGGTATTGCTGGCTTTGAAATCTTTGAGTTTGTTAATGAAAAATTCGTTAAAGTTTTAGAGAATATTGTTACGAATTTCACATTTATTTGGCTATTTATTTAGAACTGTAATTAAAATTCCTTTTTATTTTCCCGTGCAACGCACGCAGACGATTTTTGAATACATTTATGAGATTTTTCATTTTTTAAAATTTAATGCAGAGCGATAACATTTAGTGGCAACAATTTGAAAAGTGATACGCCGTTTTTGTGTTTCCGACGCAAGATCGCAAAATGAAAGTAATAGTCCTTCGGGACTAAATCCCTTTGGACTAATAACATTTTCAACTATCATTACTTTATGTAGAGTACACTAGTTTTAGGTGCAAAGTATACCATATAAAATTTCTAAACCGCTTCAAATTCTATACCCACTGGTGTGCGTAAAAAAAGTAAAGTGAAGAGTTTTTCTGTTGTGATTATATTACGCATATTATTAATTAAAAAGATATATTCATTCGAAGCCTATTGGCAATAAAATTTCGTGAACTGATTTATGCTTTAATATGTTAAACGGAGGTCCAAATTCTTTTCGGTTAATAACTGTCATTTGGAAAACATGTATCATTCCTGAAAGAAATTTAAGTAAGCCGTAAGTGAACTTTTGTTATTCTAGAATGCGTTTCTAAAAAGTTTTATCTTTTCCCCAATTTGAAGCTTAGAATATCTTTTAAAACTGAACAAAGGCTTTCTATTAATTTACACATCCTCATCATCTCTCATTTCAACTCAGTATTGGAAAAGTGAACAGCAAGCCGCAAATTACGCACAGCAAATTTTTCGACAGTGAAATCTAAAACATTCGCCTTCCTGGTGTGACGCAAATAATTGTGAATTGCTGGCATTCGCAAAAATTGTCCTCAGCGTCATTTGTTGGGGAAAAGCAGATCATTCAGTGCACGAGGTGTTGGAACATTGTTTCCTTCTAGTATTGCTTTTACCATTGATACTCTGGTGATCACGGATCTTATATAAGAAGAAGGAGGTAAGAAAGTACATTTTCAAATATTTTGATCCTAAAAGCCTCATTTTTAAAAAAGATACTGCATTGATTTTCTCTAGGATACTTAGACATGAGTTATTGTGTACGAATTTAGTATATATCGTTTAAATGTAATCTAAACAAATGCTTAAGAAGTTATTTTTATCGTCTACAACTAAGAATCGTGAGATATAGTTGATTAGATTTCTTCAGCCTTTTATGAAAGTTAGGCTTTAATTCCTTCCTAATTAATAACCGTACTTAAAGCTGTTTGTTAATTTGCACATTTATTTCTGAGTGAAGTCATAAAGAGAAATAATATATAAATGCATGAGTTTTGATTTAAATATAGATATTTGTCATATTATGTGATACCACTACAATACAGTTTCGTTTCAATCTGGCTAAGCATTCAGAAAACTGCTATGTAAACGCGGAAGCATTAATAACTCCCTTCTAATGAGAATTAAACTTTTAAATGTATTTCAAGACATTTTAGTGTTCTTTTGGAAAACATAATTTGAAATTATTTGATTATATACTATGGAATTATTTTTTAAAGTAGAATTAATTACTTATTGTCCCGAATTAAGTTGCAAACCTTAACTGCATTTAATTTAGAGCAACAAAAATATTTCCTGTGGAATCAAAAATACAAATTGTGAAACTGGTTTAAAGAAAGATAAACTATCATACACTGCCAAAAGCCTTGAATTTAAATTATAGAGCAACTTGAAACATTTACGAAAGCAAACTGATTATCAAGAAAATTTTGCAGCAGATTATTTTGGATTATTTTGCTGTAGGGTAAGCGCTTTCATTTAATCCCGCATTGCACTGTTGAAGAAACAAAACAAACAGCGTAGATTATTGAAATAATATGTTCAACCAACGGCTGACATTTTAATAAAACATTTCTTATGTTTATGTAAATAAATGTAGTGCATTATGCTATTTTTTAACCCAGAAAGGGATCTTAGTTTCAAAATGGGATCTTGAGTTGGTTCACTATAAACAGCGTATCACTTTTCAAGTTATTGCCACCAAGTTTTGTGGCCTGTATTATTTTAAATGAAATTAAATAATGAAATATATGCATGTATGTATGTATGTTCCTCGTGTGAAGGAAAAGACAGTACCTAGAGCCATCCAATTTTGATTAATGTAGACCTCCACCCGAACACGTGAACCTGGAAGCCCGAATTTAGAATTTGTTCTGTTACTTATTTCATGTTTTGCCAAATTTTATTGAATTTTTGATTGAAAAACTCAAAGTTTTGAAAGCGAACAGTGGAAACACTGTTGGAAAAAAATATTTTTATCTCCAGCGAGCGAGACTGCTACCGTTCGGAAAAATGTAAGATATTTATTTTTCAATTTTAATTATCAAATTCGGTTCTATGAACGCAACGTGTAGTCGCGGGGAGAAATAAAATACTTCTATCTTCCGCGTGCCAGCGTGGTGCCATACTCTAAAGTCTAAGATGCTTTCACATTTAATCTGGAAGTTTACTGATTAATAGTCCCTAGTAAAAAATCGTCCCTTTTGGGTGACCGTTTAGATCTAAACCGTTTCAGATTTTTTTTAAAGCTTATCCCTTATCTTACACCATTTTCTAGTTCTATAAAATATAGCTTCGCATAATATAGAATTTCTAAGCATTACGTCACAGACCTGGCTAGTTATTTGGCTGCAAAAGCAACGAAAAAATTAACATATTCTTTGAACAAGATATAGCGTACATGGGTGATTAAAAATACGCCGAAGTCTGAACGGTAACGAAGCTAATGACTAGAATTTAGAACTGGTTAAACATGTTACAAAGAGCACATACACACACACACAAAAAAAAAAAAAAAAAAAAAAAAAAAAAAA
>KK116443.1:81989-114688 GCA_000611955.2 Stegodyphus mimosarum
GTGTCTTGATAGTTTAAATTAAGGCTCTTATTACTCCATGTATAATTTCGCCAACGCTAATCCTTGATTGTCAAAACTAATCCTAATATTCGATTGTCAATAATGTTTAGCACAGCGTTATTGTTATTGGGATTTGAATAAAGTGGCAAAAAATTTGAACTTGAAACAGGGAAAATATATCCTCGCGCGTTTTGGGAAAGACGCAAAAACGAATTCGCTCTAAAAATGACTCAATTATTCTGTTCTGTTCAAGGAAGTTGGCGCCAGAATAGAATTATTTGAGACCGCAGTAATAGAATTGCATAAATCGATTATTTACATATAATAAAAGAAGCTAAATTAGAATGGTTTTCATTTTTCGTGCAACACAACATATAATAGTTGAAAACCGTTACAGCTATCTCTTCCTTTATAAATCACAGAATACTTTGGCTTTAACGAAATTGGATTTAATATACTCTCATTTGTTGGATAACTTTTCGGCCGATTTACAATGAAAAGTTCGCCATAATTGGCATCGACTGTATGTAATTTATTTATTTGTTTATTGTTATTTTTATTACTATTTTTGCGTAGCAGCAGAAATATGCTTTTCTTTGAGTGAAGAAATATTGCAAATGTTCAGGTAGTGAAAAGGTACAATAAAATACATGAAACAGAGTGCTATGTAAATTATTTGATAGAAAAAATGCAGTATTACAAAAGAGTAAAGAATGCGATAAAAATTGAAGACACAGAAAAATAATCTATCCAAATAAATTAGTTCAATTCTAAGAATATAAAACTCTGCAGTGATTAAATATACATAGTGATTCAGGAGGAATCAGAACAATCTTTATGCGGAATACAAGTAGCCAGCCATTCTTCGTAATGCAAATTTAGTCAGTATTTGGGTAATGTTTTGAGATATGGATGACTGACTATATATAAGTTTTCTCTGTTGTCCGTAGCTCATTTTCATTTGAAATTAAAACAGGGCAGTGAAATTGCGACCTTTTATGTCCCAAAAGTGCTCGATTGGAGATAATTCTAGAGTCTGTGATAGCCAAGAAATCCCATGGATGTCTTCTAAAGCTCCATGCTAACGTTAGCAATGGGTTGCTCAGCATTTCTTATCTGAAAATGGAATTTTGCAACCTATGAAGGTAGGGTAGTCTCCACCTCACTCAAGTATCGGCTGCAGTCATTGTACCTCTTATGGGAAATACAGTAGCATACTTCGAGCGAGCAGAATAATATTCGACAACAACAAGAATATTCAGTCTGTCACTATGTCGCCTCAACACTTTCATTCGGTGAGTGTCATTAGTAAGGCAAGAACAGAACTCAGCATTATTTTATGCTTTCGTTATACCATAAGGCTTCCTGTCATACCATTTGAATCTTTCACGCACGTGGGCTGGTGTCAAAGGCGGTCTCTACAAAGACGGCTTACTTGCAAGTTACTTTATTCAGTCTTCGAAAGCTATTATCACTAATCTTGAGGCATCCAAAGTACCAGCACACTATCCAAAATCTTGACAGAGGTGACTTGTGTAGACTCTGTAGCATGCTTTTGGAACACCGATCCAGCATTCTGATTCCACCTAGAGACACGCGTAGCCCTATAACAATTGACATTCCTTTCTTCAACCCTTTGTCTTTAAACCCTTTGTACAATTGACGCTTCTTAATATCATTCATCTGCGAAACGAAGTAATGAACTAGCGGCGCATAAAACTACTATCAGACCTGTTAACTAGACTCAACTGCGAGTCGAAAGAAACATTTCGAAGAATCTTCATTTGCAGCAAATCTGAATGGCTGACCTGCGCAAAAGTCTCCCACAAGTATAGCCTCTCTTTCATATCCTATTCGAGACAAAGTTACAAGCAGAACATTTTCCTCAGCTTCGTAATATATCCTGCGTACTACACGCAATAGATGGCTAAGTGGAACTTTTTCTGCTAGAAGTCTTTCTCTCACACTAGCGTTGGTAGAAATGCATTTCTCGAAAAAATTCTTAGATTCGTGCGTCGCTGTATGGAACAATTCCATAAGCCTGAAATGAAACCCTTTGGTAAATCGATAACTGACGAGAATTCTTTCGACGTCTAGATGCCTCTTCAATTTACAGCGCTTACTTTAAAAAGAAGAAAAGCTAAAAAAATATTTTCCATAAATCAGACATTTCAGCTTAGAGCACTTATTGTAAAAAGAAAAATAACTCAAAAAGCGGTTTTCCGTAGGTAAGAGAAAACGACAAATGTATATTCATCTTCCCTTCTATCTAGTTCATTAATTATATGACTGGCACGGATTTTAGATCTTTTACATAAATTCGTGAGCTAATATGTAGTAATTTACTTCTTGCAGTTTACATAACACTACTGTAAAATCTTTATGGTACTGCATTTTTTTTTCTGGAACTTGAGAAAAAAAGAGGGAAGAGAAGTGCGAATTTTAAAAAGAAATTAAGAAATTAATTATATTCCAGTTTGAAAATTCAATTTAAAAATTCACACTTAATCTAAGTAAAGAATCATTTTAGCAAAATAAATTTAAGAAATGGAGATCTGATTTATGTAAACAGAGAAAAAATTACGAAACATGTACCTAATTATTGTTAGAAAGAAGGACTTAATGAATAATTAAAATAAATTTTTAAAGGATTATAAATTTAAAAGCAAAGCTTTTATTTTTTAATAATCCATTTCTTTCATTTACTTTCATAAAATTTATGTGGAAATTATGTGGAAATTTTTTAATATCGTGTCATATCTATCCCGAATCTTAAAACATGAATTTACTAAAGAGGCTAAGAAGTTTTGGCATCGAAGATAAATTTCAAATTCCAATCTTCTGGATAAGTTCTAATAATTTTAATATTAATTTATTATAATTTAATCCTTATTTATTTTTTGCTGAGGCGGTTGGCGTAACTTACCTTTAGCAATATGAAATTATGTTATGATACATCTAAGATGTAAGCATGATGATACGCCATACTGGTACTAGCTGCATCGTAGCTGCAAAGAGCTGTGGGATCAGCATTATTAGTAACTAAATAATAGATATGTGGTCATCCGAGTGTTTAAGATTTGTACTTTAAAGAACTGAGGATGGAAAATAGAAACAAAAATTTAATTTTAGGCTATAAAAACTGATTTCAGTCAATGTTATTTTTATTACAATAAATGACCACCTCGAAAGAAATTCTGCATTCACGAAATGTTTAAAAGACTTTTAGAATTCTTCTATTAATTCGGAACTTACCCAAAAATATTTTAAGCAAAAACGACCAGTAAGCAAAATCAGGATAGACGTTCTTATTTCAGATGCAAACATGAGTTAAATTCTGCTATAAATTCAAGTCAAGAAGATAACTTCCGAAAAGCAATTTGCATAGTATTGAATTAACCGACAACTTTTGTCTTTTTTTGGTATCTTGATATTTTGCTATTAGCTTCTTCCTTTTCCCAAAATCTTGCAACACCAGTCCTTCTTTATGTTTGGAAAGCTTTGTTGAAGGAGTCAGGTATCCAGATGTGTTCTTCTCCTGCTTTTAAAAATGACTTGTCGTTAAAAGTGCTCTTAGCTGAGTCTCCAACACTTTTTTGGACTGTTAAATTACTTTACGTCAGCTAGAAAAAACATGTATTATCTATGGTAAGTATTGTCACTATGTAAAATTAAAAGGTCTTTAATCGCCTGAAGACATAATTTTTTTTATCCCAAATTGGCGTTAGCTCAACAGCGTTATTAATTTCGTTTTGGCATTTTGCGTCGAAAACTTGAAAAGTCTGAATCACTTTTCAAATTGTTATCACCAGTCATTATCGCTCTGTTTTATATTTAAAGAAATTAAATAATGAAGAATCTGCCTAAATGTATATATGTTTCTCGCATTGTGATAAAACAAAGGTACCTAGAGCCATAAAAGTTTGAATAACGTACATCTCCATCCGAATATGGGCATCTTAAAGCCCAAATTTGGAATTTATTTTATTATCTGTTTAAATTTTAAATTTGTTTTATTATCATTTGTGAGTTTTTTTGATTAAGAAGCTCAGCGAATCAAAGCGAGCAACAGCAACACTGTACGAAAAGAATTTTTTTTTTAACTCAAGCGCGCGAGACTGTAAATCGGAAATTCTAAAGATACGCTCTTTTAAAATTATTTTGCCATATTGCTCTTGAATTGAATTATAAGTGCGAAGAACATGACATTTAATAAATAAAGATAACACTCAAAACAATATAAAAACAAATATGAAAACTTTCAGATTAATGTTTTTTTTAGTTTTTGCCTAATTTTGCTATTTTTTTATTGTTGAATTGAAAAGAAACTAATGTGACTTATTTCCAATGCGGACTAAATTAAGGCTTACCTTGTAAGGGCTGCTAAGCATACATATTTGTTATAATATCTATAATTTTGTCATTCAAAAATAGATTGAAATATTCTAGAACAGTGGTATCGTTTTGTGTTTGAAAATTTATTTTTACGTTTGCAACAAAGGGAGACATCGGTGATGGCGGCATATTTGCATTTAGTATAAATCATTGAGGAGCATAAGTTATATTTGGTTCTAACTCATCTGACTAACGGACAATTCACTCTCGCTAATATCTAAATCTTGCTGAATATCTGACCCACCAGAATATTCATATTCACTTTCGTCATCCGAAATTTTGAAGGCACGCAATAACAGCCTAAACTATCACTAAATAACCCACAAAAAATATTAACCGATTCAAATTGTTTCGATGTCCAAAGAAATACCGGTATCTAATCATAACCTAAACAATATTCGCAGTTTAGTAGAGTCTTTTATTGACCAGTAACATAACTAAAGTCTATCACATATTTCAAGTAATTCGGGGCTGTGAGGAAAAATGATTGTTTTTCTAGGCCATAGGGAAGTACGGAATATTATTCGAGTCTGAAATATTTTGTCATGCTCTAGGAAACCTGCGAATTATTTTCGAGTACACTCGGTTATGCACAATAATTGTATCTTTTTGTCCGAACATAAACGGATTCGACCAGTTTGATGCAATTAATTCAGTCCGAAATCTTGTATGATAAAGGAAATTGCATACATTACGTATAACGAATTAACTTAGTTTATGTTCTTAAGCCCTAAATTTATCTTTCATACGCCTCGCCCACAACCAATATAGAAGCTTTAAATCTATAATTAATCTTTCAAATTTAGTAAACAATCTGTGATTCTTTACTAAACTGAATGGTATAAGATCAATAACATTTCTTAATCAATGATAATTTAATTTTGAATAACATAATTGTAGAGTCATTAGGTATTTTCTGAAAGCAGGAGATTTGATAAATGAGCAATGCCCTCGCCGGGACTCGAACCACGGACCTCTCGAATATGCGCCGAGTGTGCTGACGACGAAGGCAAGCTAAGAAAGCGGGAGAAATACCTTATATGATTTACATTTAATCATTATAAGCTCAAATGCATTAGTTAAATAAAAGTTGTTTATAACGCCGTATATTACGTATTTGAATCAGTTTGTTAACAAATTACAAAAAATTTAAATGAAACTGTATTCTTAAATTTGTTTCCTGATAAAATTTCCTCTTATAACATTGCGATTAAAAAATTAAATTGAAACCTGCAAATTTCGGATTACGGTCAAATTCCTCCAAGAGCTTATCATTAATTTCAAAAGTTATCCTCAATTTTCACTAATCGTCAAGTTTAAAGGAATAAAAGAGCAATCCAAAAATTTTTAAAGCATTAAAATCATAAAATTTTAAACTATAACAATCTAATATTTGTATTCTGATTCTACTTTCCTGTCTACAACAGTTTCAAGCTAAATAATTTGCTTCTTAATTGAAAAATTAATACCCCAGAAGTTTATTGGTTTATCTCTTCTCTGTTAGTAAATGATGAAGAATCCGTATACACGTTCCTCGCACTGCGGAAAAAAAGGCGGCACCTAGAGCCAACAACTTTTGAACACATGCAGTCCTCTAACCAAACATTTGCGCATCGTAGAATTTGTTTTTGATTTATTTTATAATTTGTGCGAATTTAATGAATTCTTGGTTAACAAACTATGCAAATAAAATGCAATTTGTTCCCACTCTGCATATCGAAAGATATTTATATTTCAAGCTTAATCAGAAAACTTGTCGATTTAAAAGAAACGTGTTGCCATTCGACAAACCTTAAATTTTATCTGTCATTCAATAAAATTTTAATTCAATAGTAATTGAATAAAAGATCTCAGTTATAAGGTAAATCCCTCGCCTTCTTAACATGCTGTAGTGGTCAGCACGTTCGGAGCGTATTCTAGAAGTCCATGGTTCTAGTCCGGGTGAGGGCATTGCTCATTTTTCACATCTCCTGCTTCCAAAAAAAAAAAAAAAAAAATCCTAATGTCTCTACATAGTGATTTAAAATAATGTATTGCCGCTGCCCGATATACAATGTTTGTATCTTGCATGCGCCAATTTGTTGTCATTTGGTGGAGATTAAAATATTTAATTATTCTTTCAAATTTAATCTATCTGTTAAGCAATTTAGAAGCAATAAACGCAATTCCTCTTATTTTTACTAATTACTAGTTGGAACCGTGAAATTACACCAGCTGGGTCGTTAAAAGTATTATGTATTTTTTATTTTTTATAGTAACTATTTTAGGCGCTGGCCGTGTCAGAGACTAGTGGAAAGGGAGAAGGAATATCTATGATGTTATTTTATCGTAAGTTACCGCCATGGGGGAAAATTTTTTCTTTGAGATGAGTAATAAGAATTTTTATTTACACCCATGCAATTTTTCTGCAGTGGACTAGGATAGATAGTTATTACATTACTATAAAATATATCTGGAACAATTTCGTGATAAATGTCGGAAATCTTCATCATTACTTTCTGTTTAATGCTCAAATATCGATAAATTAAACCTAGGCGGAGAGTAGACTTGTGACGTTAAAAAACACTTTTTACGATTTCGTTACCCGGTTACACATGAATTAATCCATAAAATTTGCAAATATACTTAATAAAATTATTTCAGGAGTCAAAGCTTTATTTTCTTTCATTTGCTGTTAATCAGGCAACTGACCAACTGACGCAGACATACATGCAAAGATATTTACCAACATGGCTATGCGAATGAAAACCGGAAAAACATGGTCTGATTTTTAATCATTGACTAAAATACAAAACTGCTTTTATTGAGTAAATATGAAATTTTTTAATTAATGTTTTTATTGCGAAAAGGTAAAATAAGAATAACTTTATAAAGTTTGAAATAATTTGGTGTTATAAAAACTTTTGGCAGAAATGGAATTCATTTAAAAAGTGCGGATAGGAGAGAGAAAAAATAAAATGCTCTTCCACCACAAAAGCTAAGCAAATAAGAATATTCGTACAGGTGTTAGCCGCAATTATTGTCCCCTCCCACTGCGCCTTTTTAGAATTTTTATTTTTCTCTTCATGACACTACCTGAGGGTAAATATGGGGGCAGGTAACTTTTGCTTTCTCCTCTGGCTGGCAACAAACGACCTTGCAAGGTCACTTAGTCTAGGTATCTGTGGCATGTGGCGCCAGTCCAATCTTGTTGCCCAGCGTTCTCACTAAATAGAAGGGAGTGAAAAAATAAAAAGTAAATAAAAATGTCAAAAGGAAGAAAACGTGGAAAAAAAATTAAGAAAGAAAGCTACCAAGTATGGTCGCAAGGGGGGCAGTGGGCAGAAGAGAATATTATCAACAGAAACTGACTTTTGCTATATGACTGCTTCAAGACAGAGGTAGTGACTGGTTTTGCGCATCCACGGTTTTCCTAAAGAATTTTATTTTTTTAATTTCCAGATTCTTATAAGGGAAGGAAATGGCATGAAAAGTTACGAGAACTTGATACTTTTTCTCGCATTTCGTTTAATAACAGCCCTTGTAAAGAACCTTAAATTACTTATGAACTTTCACCTAAGTTAGAGTATTATCTTCAAATTAAATTTTCCTTGCTAGCTCTTATTAATACAGGGTACATGTTACAATATAAAAATTATTTTTCCCTCTTTGTCGAATTGCAATAGAACTCATTATCGGGACTTCTGATATCCGGAAAACCAATTATTGGGGTCGGTTATTCTTGATTTTTAAACAAACAAAATTAAGTTTATGACTAAATTATTCACAGGGTTTTATTTTTTTTAAATTTAAATGATTTATAAGAGAAATTCCTCGACATCCATATTTTCGAAAAGCTATGAAATTAATTTAGATAAAAATGTGCAACATGTGGGCTAGTTATAGTCGACGTATGTACCTTTATGAAAAATCTGTTGTTTATTTGATAGTAGTAAGCAGTTCGGTCTTTATAAAATTAGACCGAACACACGCTTTTTATCAGTTTCCTCAGCATTCAATTTTTTTTATTATTGTAGTGCATGTATGCAGACAGTTGCTTTCAGTTAGCTCTTTACGTTGTTACATACAAACTGATAGCATTGTTAACTTCTTTTCAAAACAGTATATCTTGCAACTTATTTCAAGGAAATGAAAATATTTTTTTTAAAAGTTTACATTTTGTATTAAAATAAGTAATGTAAATACGATAAAAAAATTTGTATTATTGTGAATACGGAATACGTAAAAAAAAAGTTCTTTTGCTTGGATTTCAGTAGGTGCCAATACAGCTTGCGGCACAATACTAATAAAAACTGAACGAAATCTAAAAATATAAGACAGGCAAATCGACAACCTTGTATTCGGCGTAGATTTTGTAAAATCCTAATCGATTTTAAGGGCAAAAGGGGTCCCCCTTCATCAGGAGCAAAAAATTCTGTAGAATTTTGTTAGTCATAGTTATGTATACTGTCGACCCCAAAACTGTACAATTCCTGTGGTTAATAAGTAAAAGCTAAAAATTGGAGAATTTATGATACCTTCAATAAATTTTGTATAAAATATTAGTGCAAAATAATTTTCTATGATACTCTAACAAATAAAATGAAGACGAAATTGTATTTTGACTTTATGGTTCAGGTTCAAAATTGTTATATACTCTACCACTGATTTCTCTCTGCAGTATTATTTACTTTTTAATTTAATGAGTGGGTACTTGTTTATTAAGCATTTGTAGAGAATAATCAAACCCCCAGGTTTTTTAACCGTCGCTTCACAGGAAACGTTGTCTAGGATGCACCAGAAAAAAGCTGCCAATATTACACTCTTTTCTTTGCAGCATTTTAGTTAGGGTGCCACTGAAAAAAGTACAAAATAGTATATTTAGGATAAATTTAAAAGTTATCCTAATTACACTGGTATCCAAAATTTAAAAAAAAATCACAAAAATAGCGATAACTTGTTCAAATAAGATTATCCGTATAAGATATGAATATGTTGTGAAATGAGAATTGCTGGGTAAAACTGTAGTATGCAAATTAATTGCGCTGAAATCGAAAAACGTCATCTTCGAGGAGCATAAAATTGCATGTTTCAGGGCAAACCTGCAAATTTCCTTGTGATATTGAGATAAAAAAATCTGGGATAGCCAATTTGTAACAATGACCCCTAGGCATCATTTGCCTGAAAAACTGCGATGGAGAACTATTTGCAGACTAGAGGCAGGGCAGAGTCAGACAGAAATAGCCGAATGGCTAAATGTGAGTCCTTCTATGGTTCATAGACTTTGGCAACAATTTCTAACCACAGATTTGTCATCCAGGAGGTTCAGTCAAGAAAGGCCAACGCTACGACGAGCGTTGATGACCGATATTTGTTGTTATGCGCACGAAGGAACAAAATCTCAATTCCGATTCACCTCAGATCCTAGATTGCTGCAGCCAGTTGAGGGTTGGGGTCAACGCAACCGTGTGTAGAAGGTTTCATGAAGGAGGTCTACACGCGAGGCGACCAACCATTTGGACCAACTTCAGGACAGGTCATAGAGCGGAAAGTTTGAGGTCAACATGTCCACTGGACAGTTGATCAGTGAAGGACTGTTCTCTTTACGGATGAGTCCAGGTTTAGCCGCCAAAGCGATAGTAGGCGTTACTTGAGTTTGAGAGAACCTGAAACTCTTTATTATCCATCAAACATACGTGAAAGAGAGTCATACGGAGCAGGCAATGTCTGTGTTTGAGGTGGTATCTTTTTGGATGGACGCACAGACCTTCATGTCTGTCCACGTGAAACCATAATGCTCAGACCTATAGAGATGATATCCTTGATGCTTATGTGCGCCCTTATACCAGGGCAATAGGTGATAATTTTCTACTACAGGACGACAACGCTTAGACCACACAAGGCTTGGGCTTGCATCGTGGATGATTTTCTTTAGTACTAAACAATTCAACGAAGGGAGGAGCCAGCTGGATCACCGGAGCTGAATCCTATCGAGTATATTTGGAATGCTTTAAGAAGACTTACAGATGATCTCAATCCTCTCTTCAGACTCTTGCCACGCTTGCAAATGCTTTGCAAGAGCAATGGCTCTCACTTCCTACGGAAGAAATGATAGACTGCATAACTGACAGCATCCCACATCGCTGTGTGTATTGTATTGCTTCTGGGGGAGATCATACTGTATATTGAAAGTAATTTTCTTATATGTTTGATTTGTTCATTTTATACATATGTTATTTCTATAACATTATAACGGTCTAATAATTTTTTTTTCATGTTATTTTATACCTTACTATGTGTTATATACTGTCAGTCAATTTCATTAAAGTCTACATGCAACTTTTGAGTAATCATCATTTTTGTGATTTTCCCTTAATTAATTCTAACCAGTGTAATTTTTAAAATCATTTCCTGTCCCTCTGATTAGGTGATGGGTTTAGTTCTAAAAATTCCTACATATATTGAGTATTTCAAAGAGACATTCAAAATAGTAACAGTGTCCACAGTACTAACAAGTGATACACGTTTCAGAACTAATCGCATTTGCGTGAAACATGGATAACAATGGAATGTAAGTATGATTCGGTATTTTTGTAATGTTAATAACATAAAATTCAGTTTATAAGTTACGCATAATGTGACAATATCAGCAAGTACCAATGTAAATAATGAACAATTTGCACTGTACGCTACATTAGGTATCTACGATGTTTTTCTTCTATTACTGATGAAAAGAGGTTATTATGATAGTTCGGCTGCATCCTCAATGAATAACCCAGCAGTAAATAAAGGGTTGAATGATATGCTGTACAGTTCCAAAGAAGAACAAAACAATAAAACTTATCGTAAATAAGAGGTAACAGTTTCATATAGAAAGTCCTCCATGAAGGCATTTTTTGGCAGTTAGCTCTCGTGTGCTTTACTATGGTCAACTAAGCCCAGTTATTATTTCTTAAACGCAAATAATGCAAAGAGAAAAGATAATTGCATGTAAGAAAACAGGTTTATTAATTGTACCTTCTAATAACAGAAAAATACTCTCATAATTTTTCTTATCATTAAGTAATACTTTGACCAAATCACTAATCATTGATTACAAAACATGAATTAATGTAATTCTGCACTGTAGAATTATGTTAAGAAAATTAAATGATGGCAAAATGGAGCGTGCAAAAAAAGCAAAAACTTTGTCCGAAGACAAAATCTTAAATACTCGTTCTTCACAGATAAACTTAACAATAATCAGAAAATGTGTCCCTTCTCAGGGGATTTTTTTCTTATTTTGGGAGAGCTTAACGCTTATATTTTGTAGAATCATTTTGAAGAGGGGGCAGAAAGTAAACTACACTCAATTTCTGAAGACTGGATTAAAAAGAAAGAAACAACATTGGATACAGTTTTGAATCGGTATTATTGCTTTCATCCGTAGAGAGGTAGTATGAAACTATTTTAATGCAATCAATATCTGAAGTTTTATTTTCCATACCAATTTCTTGAATCAATCTCTTATACAATTGCAGCCGTTTTTGTCCTTGCACTTGAGTATTACTTTGCAATTTTGCTAAAGCATTGGCCGATGCATCAGTGACAGGTTGCGCTCCAGTAAAATGGCAGAGAACAGGTATTCTGCTTTAATAACATTTTGATCCTTTGTTTCGACAGAAAATTTAATTTTTTTCCAGTACAACTCATATTGTCCTTGTGTAAGCACATGTTCAAGAACATTGGCCCTTCCACCGTGTGAAATTGAAAAAAAAAAAAAAAAAAAAAAAAAAAAAAAAAAAAAAAAAACGCCACGAAAAATTAATTTCCTTTATTGAAAAAACAATGACAAACGATACGCATCGCAATATTACATTTCCTTGATGAAATAACAGAAGGAAGGTTATCTGTATACGAGTTTTGAGAAGTAAACGAATATTTTACATTGTCGAAGACATAAATAAAATATTGCAGTTTCTTAAGCTGTTTCTCGGAAGCATGTGAAACTCACGCTGCTCACTGGCGAGACGAATGAAATAAACAACCTCTATCTTGCTTTGTGCTCATTCTGTAATATATGCCAGATGACTCGCAGCGGGCGCTTTGATTCTCATTGGAAAATTGGAACACGACGTTTTCGGATATGTGTTTCGGACTCTCATACACAAAGCAGAAACGCGCCATATGTCAATGATGAAACGACTTCAGTTTTTATTACAGGCATCTAGAAAAAAACAAGCACTTTCAGACGCCCAAAATCACTTTTTTGGGTGCAAATAACGAAGTATTAAGCCAAACTACATAAAAATAGTGAGAAATTTTAAGAATAAGAGAGAGTCGGGAGAAAATGTTGAAAATCGGATTGGCGGGAGGGAATACAGTCGAAAATTGGGAGTCTCCCGCCTAATTTGGGTGAGTTGATAACTGTGTATGTGCTTTGAGGCTGCTATGTTTCACCATGCCACGTTTTATACTGGCCTGGCTCTCTCTTTATAACTTATAAGCCATTACTGTTTTAATTTTAAAAATATTTTGATCCGTCTGGATATGAATATTTTATTTCTTTAGCTTTTGAAAATCCTTAATAAAAGAAATCGCAGAACTTAATCCGAGGTCATGGAAACAAAAATTAAGCGCAGGAATAATAAAATGTAATCTTTGATTACGGTTAGTCAGTAAATGTTTTTAGTAAATTTATCAGGACTTAGTTTAAATTCTTCTTATTCTGGTTGCCCTCGGAACCTTTGCTTGTTCTTCTATTGAATTCCCTTCGTTCGCCGCTCGCTTTAGGAGACACATCTTTCTTCGGCCATTGCTTCGCCTTATTCCCGTAACTTTGATTTTGCTTTTGCTGGGGTCTCGGCGAACTCCACTGACTTCTTCGCTCAAATTGGCGTCGTCGCTCTTTGTCGGCTGTTCAAACTGTACTGCGAGCTCAAATAATCTATCTAGCGTTGTTGGATTTCTTAGCTCGATGAAATCTTGAACTTGGGGCAGTAGCCTAAGAAGTATAACTTGAATAATTTCAGGATCCGGGCGACTTCCATACAGCAGCTTGAAAACTTGAATTTTTCTCAAAATAAAATTTGACAAATCTTCTATTTTTTCTTGATATCGACTAAAGAGTTCAGCTTCCAGTCTGGCTCGATCTCGCACCACGGGAAATGCCTTCACCAGGGAATTCTTGAAATTTTCATACGTATATGTGGGGCTTCCTGGTTCCCCCAAGAGATTCTTTCCGATACACTTGAACCAACTTAGCGCTTGGTCCTTCAAAGCGCTGGTAGCAAGAATGACTTTCTGAAATTCATGAACTGGATATAGCATGAAGTGGGAGTCTAGCTTTTCCAGAAAATTGATTACGGCTGTCTTGCCGTCGAAACTTGCCGCTGGCTTCATGGCTGCTCGCATGGTTTGTACGATGTAGCCAAATCCTTCTATGCCAGGAGGTGCTTTCTCAGGATTTTGGATAGGTACAGCAGGCATCTCAGGTTCGTCTTCTTGTCGTTGAGGCCATCCTCTTCTTTTGGTTCGGGCGCCACTGTAGAGACATTAGGTATTTTTGGAAGCAGGAGACATGAAAAATATACATTGCCTTCGCCGGGGATCGAACCACGGACCTCTGAAATTCCGGCTCAGTGTGCTGACCATTACACCACGAAGGCACGCTAAGGATGTGGGAGATATACCTTATAAATTGTTTTCAACTTTATTTATATACCATACTGTTAAATCTTCATTCTCATGCTACCTTCATTATCGGAAGAAAAGTTTTTAATTCAATAAACTTTATGCTCAAAATTTGATAAATTTAAAGTTTAGCTTTATAGGGAAAAAATTATGCCGAAGGAACTTGACGTAGGTTTCTTCATGAACAGACTTACATGAAATTCTCTTGCAATGTATACAGTTTTGTCTACTCCTATGTAAGGATTAGGTTTTCATAACTTTAAATTCATATATTCTGTTACGCATGTCATTCGTATATTCTGTTACATATGTATAGAACTCAGTTGTTTTCTAACTAGTTTCATAACAGAAGTATTTGAATTTGGAAACAGTGTCGAATTATGCGTAAAATTTTACGCCAAAAAATCCTATAGCAGAAATTTCAGATAACAGAAAAGAAAATATTTATGGATTAAAACCATCTCCAAAGCAGAACATTAAAACACAGCATACGTAATTTCTGAAAAGTCTTACGCATTTTACTGTCTTCTCTTTTGGTTCTAAAGCAAATTTGTGCGCAGCTATCCATGACGTATTTGAGTACCTATGTGTATAAACAACCCGAATGAGAAAGAGATAAAAAAAATGCAAAATTTTAAATACAGATATTTTAACAGACTAAAACAAAACATATGTCTTGTAAAATATTCAAAGTTTAGGAATCTTAAGAGTAGCTGCAAACTGTTCTGTTAAAATTATTTTACTAACTTTATAAATACTTTGATATGAAAGCAACTATGTTGTACAGCCTTTAGTTCCTTTCCTTAGCATCTGTAAACAGTTGTGTATATTTAAAAATACTGTTTTCTAGAAATCTGGTGAACCAGAGTAGTAACTAAGTTAATATTTTTTACTTTTGATTCAAATTCGCAGAATCAATAAAGAGGTTTTCTACAATTTTGTTTCCAATAATTTTAAACATTATTATGACATGAAAAAATAATATTATTACTAAGTTTTTCTCATTCATTCAACCGATTCATTTCAAAACAACTGTAAGACATCTTGCAGTGTCATCAAAACAGCGTTCGCAAATCATCTGGCATATTTCAAATTTCGAAAAAAAAAGATGGGAAAAATCTTGGAAACATTTTATTTCCCAAAACTGTCTTTTTCCCAACGAACAACATTTAGAAAAAATTTCCTTTGTTTTAGGAAGTAAATTTATATTAAAAAACTTCTATTCCAGTAAAAAGTAATTTTATATGCAAAATGATTTTGATACAGAGTATCCCAGCATCTTCTAAAAGAATTTGTTCATTTAATTAAGTTATATGTACTCTTACGGATGCGCATTTTACATTAAATGAGAAAAAAACTAAGATTAAAATAAAACCTTCAACCTTTGTTATTATTCTCACTTCTCAGCATAAAAAACAGGGAAGGAAAAGCACAAAATTTGCAGATATTCAAAATACAGTAACTTGAAAACAAATCAGTGCGAAAGTCCCAAGTGAATCGACAATTTTTAAATGTTAAGAAAATAAATAAAAATACTATATACTACGATATACTTATAGGAAGTAAAACCATTAGAATTTGCTGAACCTAACGTGAAATACTATTCTACTGATAATCCAGATCCACCAGTATATCTGGTGATTTGGCCAAAAGCTGTGATTTGCTTTTAGAACGAACGTGTAGAGGAAATATTTTAGAGGGTAGTTGTTTAAAAATATTCTACAGTACAATAACGCAGTGAAGCTGCCAGGGAGCAAAGTCAACGATAGTCAGTAATATGGCATACGAAAAACTTGGAGCAGTGTTAGCCGTCTTTAAACTTGGATTTTCAGCTCCAGTTCATGAAACTCAAGTATTGCAGTTAGTTCGTAGGAATTACCTAGTTAACAGATGCTAACTAGATAATCCCTACGAACTAGATAATCTCTACTAGTAATTCGGCTCATAGGGATTACCTAGTTAAGTTTTGTCAAAGAATGTTGAATTTGATAAGCAGAAACAGAGAGGCCCTGAACAACAGACGTTTGGCAGCTGCCCTGGACGCATCATTTCCAGAAATGGTAATGAACAGACAGCGCGATCACCAGACTTGAGGGTGTATGATTGTTTCTTCTAGAAGAACCATTTAGGAGTGTTGTGCATCGCTATCTTTCACGATTGAGGAACTGAAGGTGTGGATACAAAAGAGATTTCGGGAGTCTAGATAGACATCAAGGTGAGTAGACAAACAAAGTTAGTCTCTTCCTAACGTTGGCGTCATTTACATACAGAAGAGAGAGAAACTAAGACAGATTGGAAATAGGAAAAAGAAGTTGCTTTTGATCATACCACGGTGTCAGTGATGCCATTTAAGAGCAAATCTTGTAATATAAGTAATTTTGATAGATATGCTTCTTCGGGCTGTGAGAAGTTTTTGAAATAGGTTGGATAAGTGTGTACGGTGAAATGGAAGGCTACTTGAGGATGTCATTTTTAAGCATTAACACTATATGAACTGGTTTCTCGTGCTATGTTCAACAAACGCTAAGGTGAAGGCTAATTAAAATAAATACACTCTAAAACAAAACAAAAAAATCGAAGCACTAAGAAGGAATCATCCGATTGCTTTGAAATTTGTATGCGTAAATGTTTTGACCAAATATGCAAATGATTAAAATTTAGAGTCCAATTAATGAATAGTGCGATCTCCAGCGCATCGGAACTGCGCATCCATCAGATGTATATAAGGAGCTGTTCTTGAACTGTTGTTAAAAATTTCACCCCACCTATACTGTCCTCCTGGACCCAGCTACTGTATTCATTCTACTTCAAGCGCCTCCAATGGCACCTACCTTATGACAGCCAGATAAAAAACATGAAAATTGCATATTATTCTCGGCATATAGCGGAACCTGGAACCTGTTCTTAAACATTTCTGTTGCATTAGGATATATTTCAACGACTGAAAAAATGCCTCGCCGCAGGATTTGAGCTTATTACGAGCAACTGTCAGAGTTTGAAACAGGTCATTTCATTGGATTGAAAGAGGCAGATTGGGCGAATCGGAGAACCGCTCGTCATATGAGTCGAAGCGATGCTGTGATTAGAAGATGCTGACAAGAATGGGTGGACAATGGCAGATTTCAGCGTTATGATAGTAGCGGTCGACCCAGGGTCACAACAGATCGGGAGAACAGAGAGAGTGTCAGATCAGCTGTCACAGCGCCTGATTCATCGCTATCAACCATCAGACGTACGACCCGCAGACGAGTGTCCCCCATGACCATTCACAGACGACTGACAAAGCGAAACCTATCCTCGTACCGACCGTTACGCCCCCTGCCACTTACGCCTGCATACTATCGAGCCAGATTACAGTGGTGCTTGGCTCAATCAGGTAGGAATGATGCTTACTGGGGACTTATAGTCTTTAGCGACGAATTCCGCTTCCAACTGTGTTGTCACGATCATCGAAGACGTGTCTGGAGATTCCCGTAGCAGCGCGCCGATCTTGCTTTCCCCACTGCACGCCACACAGGCCCTCAACTAGGAGTTATGGTCTAGCGTGCTATTTTCCTTGATAGACGGAGCCTTTTGGTAGTCATTAGAGGCACACTTACAGCACAGCGGTGCGTCGACGACATTCTGAGATCTGTTTTGCTACGTTCCTTTTGCAGTAGTCTGGCCTTATTTTTCAGCAAAATAATGCCAGACCACGTACGGCACGTATTGCTATGAACTATCATTCAGCTTGTCAAACACTTCCTTGGCCAGCCATATCGCCAGATCTTTCTTCCATCGAGCATGTCTAAGATATGATGGGAAGGCGACTGCATCTACCAAGGATTGTCGATGATCTAGCCCGACAATTGGAGCAAATTTGGCAAGAAATACCACAGGAGACTATCCGGGAGCTTTGTCAGTCTATGCCATGCCACATGGCAGTTTGCATCTAGGCTAGAGTTGGATCAACACCTTATTGAGGTCGTTGCTTTGTGACTATGTAACTCTGAGATAAATCATTCACTTGTTCTGAAAGTTTAATTATTTTCTATTCTGTACTTAATCTTCCTATGCACCGATTTTTGTCTCCATCGAAAAACTCCTTCTTGGTGCGTCGATTTTTTGTTATAAAGTGTATATCATAGCACGTAGTACTTTCGTGAACTTAACATTTAAAAATCATCTGATTAACTGGAAGACGCCATATTAATATTTTAAAATTTTATTATGATTATGATAACTTTCAGGAAGGAATAGAATATTCTTCATATTAATGCACTATTGTCTCAGAAGCTACGCAATACTTAAAAAACATTCCTGAAAAAGGCACAATATTTGAATTACGCATGTAGAAAACAGAAACTATTTAATTTTTTTATCACAAGTGTAGTCTGTTCGCTACATATAAAATGCATCTGCAAAACTTGAACGCATTTAAACCTTAAATGCTTTTTAATTATTTGATGTTAGGCATGAAGAAATTACACAAATTTTCCCTTTAAGAATAAAAAAAAGAAACAAGAAAACCTCAACATAAATTTTGCTCTTGATGTATACCTTGCATCAAGGGAAAAACAAGAGGACATGTCTTCTGTTCTACAGCGCAGATTGATAAAATTTTACTTGCGTTTTTCATGTCTCTAAAGCGCGACTTAGGATATCTCTCTATATATTAGATTTATATATAGCATTGTTCTAATATAGGTATTTTGACACGAAATGGATTTTTTCTGAAATACATGCTGCTTTTTTCCATATTTCTATTCTACGGATCAAATTATGCCTAAATATTAAATCTTATAAAATTTGGTGAGAAACCTACTGAGAAATTAAAAAAAAAATATCTTGGGGCATTTTTTCATGTTGCACCAAGAATAATTCACTTGGCGAAATTCTTAATTAATGGTAACCAATTTTCCTTTCTCTTTCACAGTGCGCGAGTGGAATAAAATAAAAGGGTGCGTCATCAATTTTTTCAAATAAATTTAACTAAGTGCGTAAAACATACTTGGCGTTATTATCGCTTATAACAAATATCCCATCACGTACTTACTTGGAAATTTTGAATAAAAAATTCTAATTCTTTGCAGGTATGCCTAAAATTATATCTACTTTAAGCTGATGGAAAACATTTTGTAAGTTATATTTAAAAAAATTCGGGTCTGTTTGCAATTCTGCTATAACTTATTCTCGAAAATCTAAATTTTTTTTAAGTTAGCATTTCATCTCGTTGCCCTCATTATCTAGTTTAATTCTTGATAGAGCATCCACCAGAGCATTTTCTTTCTAGTAATATGTTTAAGGACCCACTGCATGAGCCAGGTGATAAATTCTTCTCGGAATACAAACGAATGACTGCCGCATGATCTGTATACACATTAATCGTTTTTGGAGTTGTATTGAGTGCCTTTGTAAAATATGCAGTCATCTATCCACCTTGCAAAAGGAAGGCTCTAACCACAAAATCCGATGCATCTGCGAAGATTTCTAGTTTGGCGTCCGCTTTAGGAAATTTCAAGACGGAAGCTTGGATTAATGTCACTTTAAGATTTCAAATGCCGTAATTGATTCTGTCGACGAGGTAAAACTGACTTTATTTTTTTTCTCCATAAGTTTAACAGTGGCTCTTTTACAACTTCCAACAGGTGTTCGTTCAAACTTAGGTTGGATCATTTCAGGAACAGCATTAGTTAACTCTTATGTGAGCTCTTCCATATCATTAAATAATTTAGAGTTAACTACTGATGAATTAGTAAAGAAAATTTGGACTCTCGAAACAGTTCCGGAAGAACCTGTTCTGTCGAAATCCAAAGCAAAGTGTGAGGAACATTTTAAAATTTCTCATAACAGAGACAACACAGGTAGATATATAGTAAGATTAACATTCAATAAATGTCCGAGATTCGATGGAATAAGCTTTGAGAAGATTTTTCCTTTTGGAAAATAGATTAGTGAGAAAACCTGAACTGTATAACTTATACAACGGGTTTCTTGATGAATATTTGCATTTGCAACATATGGAAGTATACCTGATTCTGAATCTGTCCCTCCAATAGGTTACTATCTACCTCACCACCCAGTATTTAAACCATCAATCACTAGCGCTAAATTAAGGGTTGTATTTGACGCATCAGCAAAAACATCCAGTGGATATTCACTTAATGACCTGCTACACGTAGGTCCTAGAATTCAACCACAGTTGTTTGACATTCTCATCCGATATAAAACATATGCTGTTGCTATCTGTGCGGATATAGAAAAAATGTATAGACAAATTCATGTGCATCAAGAAGATACAAATTTTCAGCTCATTCTTTGGAGAAACCATGTGAATGAACCAATTCAAGAATATCGACTACTAAACGGTGACATACGGAACTTCCTCTGCACCTTTTTTATCAACCCTTTCTCTTCTCCAGTTAGCAAACAAAGGGATGAACAAAGGGATTTCCCAAGGGCTTCGGAAGTTATCAAATATGATTTTTATGTGGATGATCTTTTAACAGGTGCTGCATCAAGAAGTGCTGTCAAAAATTTAATACATGACATAGATAATCTTATGCATAGAGGAAGCTTCATACTTCGGAAATGGTCATCTAACATGCCTGATGTATTAGAAAGAATACGAAAAGAACTCAGAGAAAATGCAGTGCAGTTAGACATTTTCAAGGAACAATCTAGAAAGGTGTTAGAAATAAATTGGCATCCACAAAGTGACACATTTAATTTTAACATTCTACTTTCTGTAATTTCAGTTGTCACTAAAGGGAATGTGCTGTCAGAAGTTGCCAGACTCTTTGACCCCTTAGGCTGGTTGGCCCCAGTTATTATTTTTGCAAAAATATTTCTTCAAGACTTGTGGAGTGACAAGTTAGATTGGGATGAAACTCTTAATCCACAACGATTGACCATTTGGACTTGCTTTCAGGAAGAATTAAATTCGCTTAGTAATTTAAAAATTACTAGAATGATTTTAATTGATAATCATTGCAAGATAGAATTACATGCCTTTTGTGATTCATCTGAGATGGCGTATTGTGCAGTTATTCATGCCAAAGCGTTTTCTGAAGAAGAAAGTAAGGTGCCATTGATAGGTGCAAAAACAAGAGTGTCACCACTTAAAGCGCAATCTTTACCACGACTAGAACTATGTTCTGCACTATTGCTAGCAAATCTACTCAAGATAACGATAAAATGCTTGAATGTTCCTGCTAGTAATTGTTTTGCATGGTCAGATTCTACTACCACTTTATTTTGGATTGCATCTGAATCACGGAGATGGCTGCCTTTCGTAGCCAATCGAGTGTCGAAAATTCAAACTGCCATTCCTGAGGTGAATTGGAATCACGTTCAGGGAAAAAATAATCCTGCTAATTATGATGCTAGAGGATTACAACCTAATGAATTGACTGAATGCGATCAATGATTCAATGGACCTTCCTGGTTACAGAATTTTAATCCGGAATCTGTATTGAATGAACAAATGGAATTGGACAGTCAAGAAGTAGCCAAGGAAGAAAGAAAATGCATTATTTCTAATTTAGTTAAAATTGATAACGACTCTTTTCTTTGCAAATTTTCATCTTGGATAAAATTATGCCGTACCGTTGTTTATTGTTTACGATTTATCAACAATTGTTTGAAGCGCACTTCTAAGAAAGCAGGATTTCTTGTCAGAGAAGAACTTAATAATGCGAGTTGTACGATAATAAGAATTTTACAACATTCTGAATTTCCTGACTAAGTGCCAAGCTTAAAGAGTGGAAAAGCTGTGAAATCGAACAGCCGAATACTTTTTTTAAGTCCATTCCTTGATGAAGGAGAAATTATTCGTGTTAGAGGACGATTAAGGAATTCAAATATTTTGGAAAATCAAAGACATCCTATGCTCATTCCTCAAAAACACTTCATTTCTAAGCTCATCATTAGACATTATCACGAAATGCATTTGCATGCGCCTTCCGCAATTTTGCTTTCTATAATAAGGCAAAGATTTTGGATTGTCGCTGTTGAAATAACAAAAATTATTAAGAATTATGTTGTTTGCTGTAGACATCGTGCCCAAGTTGCAAAACAAATAATGGCCGACCTACCATCGCCTAGAGTTACAGCTTCACGAGCCTTTTTTCGAGTGGGGATGGCTTTTGCCGGCCTATTCATAATAAAACATAGAGCAGGCCGTGGACAAAGGGCTTTCAAGTGTTATGTTTGCATTTTCGATTGTTTTGCCCCGCGAGCAGTCACCTTAAAGTTGTCAAAGATCTTTCTTCTAAGGCTTGTGTGGAAGCATTAAAACGCTTTATATCCAGGACAGAAAAACCAAAGGAAATATTTAGTGACTGTGCGACGAACTTCAAGGGTGCTAGCAAGGAAATACGTAAGGGCTTTCTTTTCATGTCAGAAAAATGAACATCTCCATTCTTTCCTGACTTCAGAAAATGTTAAATGGAATTTCCTTCCTCCAGCCGCACCACATTTTGGAGGACTTTGGGAATCTGCTGTAAAATCTATGAAGTATCATCTTCAAAAATCAATGGGAGCAGTTATCTTGACTTATCCCGAATACACAACCTTGGTAACACAGGTTGAGGCCTGTATGAATTCGAGGCCTTTGTTTCCATAATCTGATGATCCAAATGACATTAGTGTTCTCCTACCTGGACATTTCCTCATTGGTACATGCCTCACATCATTGCCCGAAGAAAATTTAGAAGAACCGAAAAATATTGTTGATCGACGGAAATTGAGACTACTAATTTTCCGAAATTTTTCGAAAAAGTGGAGTCGAGAATATCTGTCTGAGTTACAACATCGAAATAAGTGGAAGAAATCTCACGAAAATACGTCTGTCAATGACTTGGTCCTGATTAAGGAAAAAAACTTACCACCTCTTTAGTGGAAAATGGGTAGAATAGTTCGTGTATATCCCGGATCGGATAACAAGGTTCGAGTTGTGGATATTCGAACTGCCAATGGAGAAGTTAAAAGACATATTGTTAAGCTCTGCCCTTCACCTGTCAAACACTATGAACTTGGAACTCTTTAGAACATCAGCCTTTTTTACATTGTTAAGTTTGATTATATACAACTTTTTTTTATAATTTATCACTAATATTTCCTTACAATTTTTCAGGTTATCTTGTATTTTCCTTTGAAGCTCTTGGAGTGCTTCAAGGGGCGCGGCATGTTATTATTAAATTTAAGTTAGTAAGATGACGCTGCTATTACGAACGTAGATTTATTAAGTCAATCACGTGGCTACTTGCACTATGGAGTCGAGAGTAGATGTTCTGTTTTTTAATTGGATTTGCAATGTCTGTTTGGCTTGAGAATAAAATCGCATTTTAATACAGTCAGCTTGTTGTTATTAACCCGCATCGCTGCGTCATTAATTAACTTCTATTTTCTTTAATATCAACACTGCAACCTTACTTTGATATGTACCAAACAGTTTTTCTTCTTATTTCGCCTTATCTTTCACCACTGGCAATGTTTTCAAGGGAGGTTTTAAATACTACAAATGTAAAATTTTCACAACAAAAATTTACGGCCGCTTTTGTACTAGCTCGGTGCCTGCTCTCGAAAACTGATATCGGTACCCGCTCTAGATCACCTGCGATTGCTACGGTGACCTTCTGTAATTCTGCAACTGGATAAAGTAAAAAGATAAAAATATGCAACTGGATAAAGTCATTCCAGAAAAATCACTACCAAGCTTCTACGATCAAAAATACTTGTTGATTTCATTAACGCTCACATCATGTCTATGATGAACCCGAAGTCTTCCAACGGACTTTTGGTGAGAGTGGAGCCGGCAATCTTGGAGAGGGCAGACTAAATGTTGCTTTTTTCTTGAGACATGACCAGTAATTTGTTCGGTGCTATTTGTAGGTTTACATTTGTTTTGGTAATTAGTCCATTAACACTAACAGAAGCGAAGCGAATTATCGCTATGACTGAAACAATGACAAAGTGAGAAAGTTAAAATTAACCTTTTTATTTTCGCAGAATTTAGAACACAAAGATAAGCTTTTGCGCTGCAATATAGCCATAACTACTGGTGACGCAACTAAGTAGAAGAGAAATTATTTTAGAACAGTAGTCAAAGACTACGTAATTGATCGCTATACTAGAAACTAGCTCACTAACACTTCCGTGGATCCAGAACTACTTTCGGCAGCGAGAGAATGCAAAGTTGAATAATTACAATTAACAGAACTGGAAGCAAACTAACAACGTAGGGTGCACGATATGCCAGAAACATGCTCTGTTTTAAAACTCCAAAACCTCAGTTTAAATACTCGCTACTCAGTTGCATTTTCTTGAGGAATACGAAAAGAAGTTATAGTAAAGGCTGAAATGATAAATAACTGGTTAATTAGCATAAGATTCCTTACAAAATTCTGAAGAGAATCTTTTAGACAAAAATATCAGTTACCATATATTTATATCTGTCAACCTTGTATAATTAAAATCTTTTAAACTCAAGAATTTAAAGTACACATTTTTCCACTTGCAAATTTTTTACGTACGTAGATTGTTAATAAAACTAGTAAACCGATTTCGTATCCTTTTGACTGGTATTTTTGTTTTCTTCCGCTATTTTCTACCATTTAGGTTTCGAAAAGACGATTATGATATCTAATTTTGAATGTATTAGCAGTTTATAACATTTGGGAAATATATCAAAGAAGCCATCTTGACCGGTATAAATGTTAACGATGCTGGTTGTCCTATCGTTGGACACGGGTTCGAATCTTGAAGAAGATTTGGTGTTTATATGTGTAAAATGTCTGATCGATATAGAAGCACTTATAGTACTAGCGAGTCGAATGTGCTCTTTCGAAGTTTGATGGTAGAAGAAATGGAGTGAGAAACCCTTGGGTCCATCTCACAAGGTGTCTATATAACATTTTGACGGAATTGCCCATTTTTCAGGGATATAGTTCGGTGTTATAACTTCATATCCTTGAATACCTCCTTACTCAATAGAGTTATCTGGAGCCACTAAGTAGCTCTGGATAATTTTTACTTTGCCGTTAATTTCCTTTTTCTTTAATATTGACTAATTGAACGTTACATCATAGTTCAGCCGAGATATGACGCAATACCATCGTCACAGCATCGATCATTCGGTATTCTTTTCAAGAAATAACAACTGGGCAGCTCATAGAGTAAATTGAAACTTAGCATCTTCGTATATAGAAGCAATATTCTCTACACATTTACGAAGCTGGTCCTATTTTTATATAGGTGGTATGTTTCAAAGCGAAAACAGTTAAAAGTTTTTGGAGAACAAAGCATGAAAAGTAAATTAAGCCTTTGTTAGGATGCGAACTATTATTATTGCAATTGCTGTCTTTTTTGCGCTAATCATTAACGCCAGCAGAATACGCATGGGGGATTCAATAATCACTTCAAAATGTTTATAATTCTGTGCTCTAGTCAGAAATCAGTAACTAATATGTACGTCACTGATCATAAATCATCATTTTTCTACAAACTCTTAGTCATATGATCTTCAGCTTTGAACTGCTTTATATATTCCCCATGTCTTGGTGGTAGATTGAAATGAAATACCTAAAGCATTGCCTTCAGGAGAAAACATAAGTAGTTCTTTCATAAAAACTATCGTTAAGAACTACACTTATGTTAAATATTCATTAAAATTCTGAGATACTTAATGCTATCATTTAAATACTAGACGTTCTGCAATTTATCATGCCGCTTTATTTGGTGTGGAGGATAAAAGGGTCGACTGCTACATCGCTAGGACTGGTTTCGACTCTTAGAGAAAGCATGGATTTTGTAGTGGTCTATTTTCTTTCCTAGAGATTTTTTATATGTCTACTCATCGCGATATACTTTGACTACTTTCGGTGATTAAAGGGCAAAAAGATGATGAGTTCGATCACTCCCAATTAATATTTAATAAACAAGTATGCGGCCATTGGGGTTGGCAGACTGTCTAACCACAAGCAGCCAGTGCCGCTTTATCTCTTTTTTCGGAACTTCTTGCAATAAGAAAGAAATTGCGAATAGATTTTTGAAAGGGAATGTGGATGCCGTAAATCTTAAGGCCATTAAGGGAATCAATCATTCTTACGTGAGTTATTCTTAATTCTTATAGTTTTATTCTAAAAGATAAGATTTCCATGTCACTGGGTTGGGACTGCAATCCTGAAGAAAGCACGCATGTTTGTGATTATAATATATTTGCGCCGCCCGACTGGGATAGTGATTAGCGACGGTGAGTGCCGTACCGAAGGACAGGGTTCGAGTTCCGGAGAAGGCATGGATGTTTATAAAACTATAGTGCCTATCTGGTATGAGGGCACTCTAAATATGCGGCAAGCCTAAAGTCATCTGGAGAAGCTGATGGTTGGAGAAGAGGGTTGGGAGACCCTCTGACCCATCTTCCCCAACGTGCTGTCCTTCAAAATTGGGAGAGGAACTGAGCAAAGTCGTACTGTCACCTGTATGGTGCTCAAAGTAATGACAGGCGCAGTCTTGCACTCCTTAATAAGATGAATTTCTTGGGCTTGTTCTGATATTACGACAGAAAGGTAAGATAAGTCACAACAACACACATATATTTGCAAAATTATGGCATTTAAGTGTAGATATACAAGCCCATTCGAGGGCTTTACAGAAAAGAGACACGAATAAGAGACTCTTGGATTCCAGATTCCCGTGTGTTTCTGATTTAACTGGGATGCAGATTAAGCAAATTTTCTTCGTGTGCTACTGAATAATTTAATCCAATCTTTTAAAACTGTAATAGGACTTTGTAAATGCAGGAAACTGCATGATTTAAAAACAATATGGTATGCAATATTAACAAATAATATTTTTATTTTATTTGAGCTAGTATAACGTTTGCTATATCAAGCCGATATTATTTGGTTTTTCTGTATGTCTGGATCAAATTTTGAAATTAATTTTTAATCCTTTTCATTGATGGCGGATTTTCTTGAAAATTTTTATATATATGAATTTTTGACGGTAAAAGAATAACACAGAGATTTTATTGAAATAAAATATAAATTTCTCTTTACTTAATGTTGAATTTCTTTTATATACACTTTTTTAGAGGTCAAATTTTGATTTTTACACCATCGGATAGAACGAAAACTAATTTTCGAAAAAAGGTTAGTTTTAATTTCTAGCGTAAATTACTAAATTTTGGGGACTTTTAATAAACTGTTCGATTTTTAGCTGTCGTACAGTTGCTGACAATAATGAATATTTAAATCGAAAGATTTAATCTTTTTTTTTGTCACCATCCCCATGATTTTCATTGACGATGAATTCGGATTTCTAAATAAAGTGCAGGTTTTAATGAATCGAATATAAAAATACTCGCGTCATCGGAAAAGTTGGAAATTTTTGGTAAAGGAGGGGAAATGATGTCGTCCGGTTTTCTTTGTTTTATTGATTAGGAAAACGCTTTCCTATATTAAGAAGCTTTGATTTTTTCATTATTAGTCTTATTTAGACTAAAAGTGTAGAAGAATATATATTAAAATCTTCTAGTTTACACGTTTTTAGTTAAATATAAGTAAAAGTAAAAACTTTTTTTTTTCAAATCATAATATTCTTGACCATACATAACTAAAAACAAAATCGTTGGTGCTCAAATACGAATTTTCTCTCGATGTTAATAGAATTTCAAGGAGCGACTAAAGAAGACCGTATAAAAAGGACATACATACATAAAAATAAGTGCACTAACTTTGCTAAAATTTTTCGGGCACTCTTGATGAAACCAGCGATTGTTAACACGTTCTCGATGTTATTTAAAGTTACGTATATCAAAAGTATTATGATAATAATTTTTTTACATCTTTATGGTGTAATGCATCTAACTACACCTACGTATTTAAAGAATTTTTAATATCTTTGTTTTGTTAAAATTTTGAAGACTAATTTATTATAAAAGGTATCTTATAAATAATTCACATATTTATCGTTTGAAAAAAGCACATCTATGAGCCTTCCAACTAGATGAATTGATGGAAATTTTCGAATTCAAATGATGGGTTTGACACTTATGCTCTGTCAAATTCAATTTGATTGATAAGGACTAAACAGGTTTTAAATTTCACGCGATATGCCAAAGCATGTCAAGTAGATTTTTTGTTTGGTCATTTCTTCATAAGCTTGTCATTTCGATAAGTTACATTTTTCTTTTTTCAAGTCATTGGAAAATATGTGCGTGCAACAACTGAAGAAAATTATTCGAAAGGCGAACGCCCTGGAAAGATGCATATCCTTCGAGCTCCTCTGGTTTATTTGAATTATTTAGCCGCTTTTCTTTAGAGATCTCTGTACCCTGTTTTTAAATCCAAGGACTAAAGAATTTCGTTATACAACTCCTCTTCTCTGAAATAAAAAAAATTATTTGTGAACATTATATTAAAGACATCAAAAGTTTGCCATTAAAATTTCAAGAAGTTGAAATATATTAAATGTAAAAATACAATAATTATAAAATTAAAAAAATTGCAACCTGGCGTTACTATGCGGACTAACGTCACACCTAAAACGATTCTAAGCCGAGTAGTTGTCATTCATTTGCTAAAATCCCCTAAAAGTTAAAGATGTAGAACAGAAAATAGTATATTTAAAATGAACTGTTCAAAATGACAAAATCAATTGGCAGAAAAAAATTGCTGTAATATTACTTCATTGTAAATTTAAAATCACGGAAACATTTGCTCATTTGCTTAATAAAGAAAAGAAAGATTAAATTTTTCAAAAATTAGTTTACTTACCTCAATGGATATTATAGATATTTGATCCATTGAGGTAAATATTTCAAGACTTTAGATAATTACCTCAGTGGATCAAATATCAATAATATCTGTTTTGACAGGTCTCGAAAGAAAAAACGAACACTTAGATGTGGTATTTTAAAGTTGTTTAAAAGAAAATAAAAGTTAATCTAATTTTTGATGGACGTTTTCCATTTAGTATTTTTGAAGTTAAAATTGTAACATAGTTTTCCTGCGTTTCGGGTTTCATTACTTTAAGGCATTTATCATCCATATTACCTCCACAATAGCGTATATTCCATTGTATGAGGCATTAGATCTTTGAGAAAACTGAAAAGTTCTTGAAAGTGTTACCTTCATTATACGACTGCTGTCTCAAGTTCGCTGATGAAGCCAAAATTAGCCTTCAAAGTCAAATTTAGCGTATAAATTTTCTCTTTCAGAGAATATTCAGAATAAAACTGCGATTATGGTAACCTCACAATAAGGTTAATAATTTAATTCACAATGAAACTGTGTTTGAATAAAAGCATATTAACAATAAATAAATAAACAGTGTTATCTGTTATTTTGCAATCAGACCTCAAAAATAGATCTAAGATTTTTGAAAATGCCAACCAACTGCATTTCCATGTATTTGCTATTTTTTTCTCATATCACATCATCCATCATCATCTGCAAACTTGTGAATAAAATTTATATAGTTGCTACTAAAACATCTGTGTGTTTTATTGGATTTATGATGCTTGCATAATAACCGATAATTGTCATGTCACCACTGATACATGTGGATAAATATCTGACTCTTATAACTGTTTATAATGATATCAACACCATTTGAAACTAATTTCTTTGCTAAAGGCAAACTGGGATTTGTGTTTGTTCACTTTCAAAATCAATTTAGTTTTATGGAAAATACAGGCATTTTTTTTCTTTTCAACCTAATTTTAAGCAAAAATATATTTCTGCATACTTTTTTCCGTTCAAAATAAAAAATGATTGTTTTAACGAGCAAGCCAAGTGCGATTTTCGTTCCAGGCAGATTTATATAACAGTTTTTCTCGACCATTGACTAAAAGGTGGATTAGTTTCAAGTTTTCTAGTCAGCTCTCTGCTGAATTCTGTCAACGTACCACGACTGCGAACCTCTAAAATTTGTGTCGTATAATATATAATTTGTTTCTATATATATATATATATACAGAGAAAAAAATAGTAATGTGACAAAAAACGAAAAAAAAATTAAACCTGTCTTGCGCTATAGTTGCTGGATTGAAGTAAATTAAACTTAAAGCAATTAAAATTAAAATTAAAATTAAATTGGAATCGAAACAAGGCAATTCCCTAACAATATTGATAATTGCAATCGTGAAAAAGGTATAACATTGTAGCAAAATATAATCAAATTAATAAAAGAACTCATCATTAGAATAAACCCTAAAAATAAAAATGCAAATAGTAAAGTAATAAAAATTCAAATTAAAAATTAATCTCCCTTGTCTGAAACCCTAATTATGAAACTAGGAAATCTGGAAATTATAGAATATAGAAATTTAAGGCAATTAATGAATCATGGCACCAAATTTACATAGAATGGAAAAACGAAATTCTCCGCGACTTCGGAAGGCGTATTAAAACACACGTTCTTAATAGCACACATAATAAACAAGATTTAGACAAGAAAATTAAACTTTTAAAGGATCTTTTCACCATTACGAAAACAACTTGAGTATTATTTGAAAGGCTTTCTACTATAATCTGATTCAAAAAGAACTCCATAGCACAGTTATCGATCAAAAAATTGAAAGTACGTCGATTGCACTACAAAAACGTTTCACTGATATTCATCGGAGACTTAAAATTACTATGAATAAATTTTAGAATAGGTTTTCCAACTGTTATGCATTACGTAAATTTCACAAAACGCCAGTCAAATTTCTATTCATAGCCAACGGCACTAGAAATTACATGAAAGAAATAGACTATCGTTTTTCTCAAATACATAAAAGATTCTCTTCTTTATTAAAGAAGCACATATACAAGATCACAATTTCAACTAGATCATAAGTAACAACGAACCGATACTAGAACTTCGCACTTTAAACATTAAAAATTTGTTATATTAGGAGAATTTATACACGGCTGTACCTTTGCAAGAAGCCTTTGACAGTTTATTAACTTTACCAGATTTATTTCCACAAATTATTACTATTATTACCAAAGAAGAATGGCAATTTTATTTAAAAAGTGTTCTTTTCAATAACTACATTGAATTTAATAATTCCTTTTTTAAACAAATTAACGGCATCCCGATAGAAACCAGCACGAGTTCTGCGATCTGTAAAGTGCACCTTTTCCCCAAAGAACTTCATTTCCAACAACAATTATCTCCAATACAACGTTCCTTTTACTCTAACATTTATTTACAGATACATGGACGATTCATTTTCGGCTGATATTATTACAATCAACAACTTCAATAAAACTGAAGACGATCACATTGATGATACTAGATAAAACTTGATATTATTACAATGAACAACTTCAATAAAATTGAAGACGATCACATTTATGATATTAAATAAAACTAGCTCTCATTTCTGATGCTAAATAAAATTGGCTTTCAACAAAGGGATATTAATTACCTAGATCTGTAAGTTATCAAATTTAAAGATATTAAAATTTACCACAAAAGAAAAGATTTTGATTTTCCTACTATAAAACTCATGCATTGGCACTTAAACATCTCCAAAAGATATATTCTAAATACAATATGTATTCAACTCCTTAGAATAAAAAAAATAGTACAATGTCGAATACTTTCAAGAAGACATCATCAATAAGCTGGTCAAAATTCTCTTAGAGAAAAAAACACCTTAATTCAAAATTTCTCTATCATTAAAAAAATATGGCATTAACTAGATTTTTTAAATTTCTCGTCTGAAGTGAAATGATAGTTATTACTTAAACCATAATCGGAGGTAATAGTTGGATGACTAAGAGATTTAATGTAAATATCTAAAAAGATCTTGTAATTTTCCCTTATAATTATTTTAAATTCATACTAATATTGCTATTACTTTGTCAATTTGCATAAACTGGCAAACTTTATTTTTACTAAAAAATCGGGCTCCTAGTTTCAAAGATGTACTGTACCTCGATTACGCGAAGACTTTTATCTTTTATAATCTGGCCTTTTCCTCAACTTTAAGCCAGTGTAGTTTTCACGTCTTAAGATTTTGCAGTGGAACTTATCTTTTAGAAAGTTTCAGCTGCCGCCATATTGGATTCTACACACTACCTTCCTTGTCGTTTTTACCGATCACACCCACGATCCGTACCCTCACATATTAGTTTAACAGGATAGGACATTTTGAACACACATACAAATACGGTTTTCTGCCATTGGACACTTAGTCCCTTATCATACTATTTTCAAGAAGTTCAACTTTTCTAAGTCTCCAAAGTAGCTTTGAATTCAACATTCTTTTGCACGAGTCCACAGTTTGCAAAACGCTGGCCTTTTTTAAGGAATCCAGCAAGTTTACGTTTATTCAACAATTTTGTTTACTAATAGGTTTACAGTTTTTTAGCCAATTAAGGCTCGGATTTGAATTTTATGTCCTTTAAGGAAATCTTATTAAAATTTTTTCATTTTCTTAAAAGTTTCGCATAATCGTGGACCACACACTTTAAAAGCTTTGTTTTAATGACAATTTGATTTAAAAGTGAATTGTTAATTCTTTTATTCATTAATTTGTTATTGCTTTTGAAAGTCGGAATTGCATATAATGGACCTTATGCATATTTTTTTAGTGTAGTTATTTTGCAATATATAAGATTCTCTCCCTGTCTTTTTATTCATTTTCTTTTTTTCCAAGTGATCGAATGCGT